>JBBDHG010000116.1:6147500-6230000 GCA_037951165.1 Lophius americanus
TCATTCATCTTTTTATTGTCACAATGGTATGAAACAGTGCTACATGCTTACTTTGAAACTTTAAAACCAGACAAATAAGGTCCATTTATAACAAACACAAAATAATACACGTTTTAACGACTTTATTTGAGTCCAATTAAGGACATTTTTGCCGTAATCAAGGGATTTGTGTTTCCTGTCAAAAATAAAGAATTTTGTGGCGCTGGACTTTCATATTAGACCTGGTGTTTTAATTACCTGAGCAGTATTCAGTTCTATCTAGGGACTGGTTCTGCTCATTGCTGGAGGTTTTGAGCTCGTAATTATTAACAGAACAGCTCGATTCAGGGATTTTTCCCGACACGAGCGAGAACCTCTGACTCGTAAGAAACTTTCTTGTTATACGAGCGCTCTGCTTTGGTTTTACCAGCTTCCTGTTTGAGGAAGTGGAAGACGCGAGCGTGGCCTTCATTTCTGCGCCTGAAGACTAGAGCGAAAAACAAATGGATCTCAGGTCGGCTTCCCTGGCGCTCGCTCTCGGTTAGCATCATACACTCACAGACTAATATCCGATCGCTCGTGTTCGCTTACGCTTGGAAGGAATGGAGTGAGTCAGAGTTCAGTGAGTCATATGTAGGAGGATAAGGAAGGAACAAAGGGGATTTCTGTTCATTAGAGTGGAGAAATTTGTTTCGGTTTACGAGTTTTTTGGTTTGCGAGCAAGATCTCGGAACAAATGAAGCTTGTAAACGGAGGTAGCGTTGTACAATAAAGTTCCATCTAACCAGACTTATGTTCTATCATTTTAGTTACCCTTCACTTGTACTTTATTTGTAATCCAGTGTATTAACTACTAAGTATTGTTTTGTCTTTTATTTCTCAGTCTGGCTATCCACTCCATCATCTGTCTGCCACTCATCTTCTTCGTGATCGTGAGGAAGAACCCGTACACATTCACTCTGGGAATGACTCAGGCTCTGGTGACCGCTCTCATGATCTCCTCCAGGTCAGGATCCACGGATCCTCCTCCAACCCTCACCAACATCAGCAGACAGCAGAACTTTATTTCACTGTCATATTCATGAATCAAAAACCAGCCTATAGGGTCCGACCAACGAGACCAATCCCTGTCTTCCAGCTCAGCCACCCTGCCCATCACCTTCCGATGTGCCGAGGAGAACAACAAGATCGACAAACGCATCACCCGCTTCGTCCTCCCGGTGGGCGCCACCATTAACATGGACGGCACGGCGCTCTACGAGGCAGTGGCCGCGATCTTCATCGCCCAGCTGAATGATTACGCTCTGGACGTGGGGCAGATCGTTACCATCAGGTACGGACTTCACTTTATGGTACTGCAGAATAAAAGTCCTGGTACTATAATCAAGTACTTCCATTCTGTTGTAGAACGGTCTTGCCACCTCCAGCACACATTGCGTTCAAAGTGTAAACATATAAAATACCGAAGACAAATTTTCACATCAAAAAAATGTATTTATGGAATCAGAAAAAAAAACTTATTCCAGGGATCAGTTGGAGAATTTAGTGTTGGATAAGCGAATCAGACCTCCGTGATTTACAATCAATGGGAAACCCGAGCCAGGGATGAAGCACACAACCACATGTATTATTGTACTTGCTGAAGACTCTTTACAAAAAGCGTTTGTTTGTGACATTCTGACTGTTGTGTACGCGTTGCCGTGGCGACGACTGGAGTCAGTCTGAGTTTTCTTTAGCAGGTTTACAACACCTGGTTTACTGTAACTTGGACTTCTGTGCGTGTTAGGGTCACTGTTAAGTTTGTGGGTTGTTCTCGGGACGTTAATTAAAGTCTTATTCTTAGTCACGTGACTGCATGACCCGGAAGTTAAGTGAAGCTCCCGCGTCTAATGAAAATATCATGTGACGTTTGTGTATTATATCTGTTTTATTCACTAAATGAAGCAATGAAAGAAAGAGTGTCCGGTTGTGCATCGCTTTTAGATGTCCTTCGTAAACACTTCCTTTGTCTTGTGTGCGTTTGATGAAGATGTTTTCTTTAATTGCTGCGCGCATGATTTCATATTGATGTTTGAAGTGCGTTTGACCCTGTGGGCCACCGTACGTCAGCAACAGTTCACGTTGTCTTGAGTATTTTAATAAGCAGCCACCTCCTCGTCCCATTTGTCCTCACTAACGAGTAAAGTTGTGTCTCTTTTTTCAGTATCACGGCAACAGTTGCCAGTGTTGGAGCCGCCGGCGTCCCCAATGCTGGCCTCGTCACCATGGTGATAGTCCTAACAGCGGTTGGGTTACCGGCGGATGATGTCACTCTGATCGTGGCTGTGGACTGGCTGCTGTGGGTTTCATCTGCCGATCTTCTATCAGAACTCTTCTACGTGTGACAGTGCTGTGAAATAGTTTCTGACAGTATTTTATCTTTGCGTGACTCTCTGGCTGAACTCTCAGATTTTCAAACCAAACATTCTTCCAACATAAAACTCTGAGTAAGAATAAATGCTTAAAAGGGTTTTAAGAGGGCGGATTCTTTTCCACAGTAAGTATTGGATCTTTTCTCGTTTCAATTTAAAAAATCCTCATTTAAAAATCTTGATTTTCGATCATTTTCGTTTGAAGATCGGAAAAAATCCAGATATTCATGAAACTAGAGGAAACCAGAGCAGATAAAAACCGTTTCAACGCACTGTCAATAGTTTGAATCCTAATTCAAGAGGGGTCTCCCATGTTGACTCTGACCGGTGGTTTGTTTCAGGGACCGGTTCCGTACCATGATCAATGTCCTCGGCGACGCCTACGGAGCAGGCATCGTCCAGAAGTTGTCGAAGAGGGAACTGGAGAGGATGGATCTGATGTCGGACGTGGACGTCGCCAACCCCTTCGCTCTGGAGACCGCTTCCGATGACGAAGAGTGCGAGAAGAAGTCTTACGTGAACGGAGGCTTCACTGTCGACAAGACCGACGCAATTTCCTTCACCGAGACCTCCCAGTTTTAGCCTCTGGCCGGCTCAGAGGATAGAGGAAGTGCCCTGCTGCTATGGAGCAGAAACAGAGAACCTTCCATCACGCATCAACGACACAAGAGAGGAAAGCTATCCAACCAGCTCCATTACCCAAGAAGATTGCCTTTCACGTCAGACATTTATGACTACAACTAAGTTTAAGTGCTTCCACCTTACACTACAAGTGTGTCCTGACTTTGAGAAAGTCTGTTTTCTTTTTTCGGAGAGCAGAAGCTGTGTTTCTGCTCTATAGAAGGTCCCCAACCATTTCTGGCCTCACACACCGGATTCCTGTCGATGGTAGTCCTGCAGACTGGTTTTATCCCGAGTTCTGCAGCTCTGACAGGAATTGCATGCAGCGCGTTCTCCAAATATGCATGTATCCTGTGAGCTCCTATGCCGCGGCCTTTAGGACGGCACTTCCCTACCAGCTGATACGTGAAGCTGATCTCTCACGCCGTAATCACATGTTTGTTTTTTTTTACATCTACGTCTGATCCACGCTCAACAAAAGTAGAGATTCAAAATCCAGGAGAGTCAAAATCTCTCTTGCCAAAAAAAAAAATTTACACTCTCTGCAAATTCATTTCCGGACACTTTCTGCTTTTAAAAAATATCTTTCTTATCAAACTCCTGTGATTCAAAATGCAAGTGTGGGATAATTTCTCATCAATGACGAAGAGCAGAGAAGAAAGATGAATCCTTCTAAACCGTACGCTGCTGTTTTCGCCTGTGACAGAGTGAATGCGATTCTCGACAAGGATGCGGAACTCAGCATAACAATGGGGGCAGCCAATCAGCCTTAACAGTATGACCACCTTCCTAATATTACAAAAGTCCACTTATTGTTGTTCTGCAGCTCTGTGAGGGATTGTGACACCATTTTATCCTGACCAACATTTACTATTCAGCAATATGTGCTAGAGTAGCTCCTCCGTGTTATGGCACCCTGTCGCTGGCTCGCCCCACCAACACAGATTGGCACTTGTGAAATTGACTCCGATCCTTGAGATTGCCCATTTTCCTAGTTTCAACACATTTGTGTCAAAACAAGCCGTTCACTTTTTTTCTGATTTATCCAACCAATGAAAACACAACAATTTTATTCTGACTCTACCTGTCAGTGTTTATAATGTTATGGCTGATCATGTACACAAAAGCACATAAACACACACACACACACCCCATCACCAAACTTCCGGGCAATATTTTATACAGATTGTGCTAATTTTCCTTGCATGACATGAAATCCTTGTAACGCATCATTGCCACGGTCTGTGGGAGGAGCCTTATTGAGTAGGAGGAGCCTTATTGAGTAGGAGGAGCCTTGCTGAGTAGGAGGAGTTTATTAAGATGGCGACTTGGGCTTCTTCTCTCACAGTAAGACGATAACTTGAACTTGTTTACGTTGCATTCATTGCAGAAAACTTGATTCTGCTTGTGTTCACGGTATTCAACTTTTCCTTCAACTTTATTTGTTCCGGAGGGAAAACGGGTCCGGCAGCGAGACGAAACGGGGCGAAACAAAAAACAAATACATGTAAGACCTAACGGAGTCGCTGAAGGTCGACGTCTCCGTTGCGGCTGCGGCGGGAACAAGCTGTCATACGGACCGTTTGATAGAGAGGGTTACATCGGGGGCTTCTGTATTAAAATGATCATAAATCCATATTATTCTGATTATTATCTTCATCCCCACACTGATGATGATGATGATTTAGCGGGGGACCTTCATGAATGGGTCGACTCTTTCTCTCCTCTCATGCTTTGAACATATCAGACGTCCACTCTGTCAATCCTGAAAACTGTTTTGTTCTCACAGACGTCCAACTTTGCATCCGGCGCGGTGTGTGTGCGTAGGAATGCGGGGGGGTCGGGTGGGATGGGGTGGGGTGTAGCAGTAACAGTATCATTACCGTAACAGTGATCATCTTGTTTTGTGTTTTTCCCCGCTGGATCACATTGCGGCCTAGAACCCGTCTGGGAACCAGTGGTTGGGGACCTTTGTTCTCGCGGACGTTCTTCTCCGATGTATCTGAGGTGTGTGCGTTTGTGCGTTTGTGCGTTCAGCAAAAAGGGAAAAAAGGAATTCAAAATCAGTATTAACAGAACAATAACCTACGTGTGAAACTTTGTTTTTGTTTGATTCACTACTTAATTAATCAACGAATCGCAGAATCCTCTGGACGTTATTTTTCGTGTGGCTCTTTCTACGGTCCATGTCCCATAATGCACTGCTCTGTGTAAATCTAATTGTGTACTTCCACTGTGCCAAAAATTTGCATGAAGCAATATGTTAAAGAAATGTTGATTACTGCTGGCGGAGGGATTTTCTTTTCTATTGAAACTTTATGGGCTCAAGGCTTACGAAATCAATCAACACTGTGAACAACCCCAGAACATCTTTCAGAACCTTAATTGATTTATTGCAAAAATATTTAAAATGATTATAGTATTGTGGAGGATCATTCAAATTATACCATATAAAAGAAAACTGTTTATTTGTTTATTGTCTCCGGATGGATGGATGGATGTGTTACTGCCCAAATAATCATTTGTAATGTTTCTTCTTTCACTGATTTTGCTGCTTTCTGTCACTGAGTTGTTGGGTTGAAATGTTTTCAAGTGTTCTGTTACCAGCGGATCGGCTTCGGCCGGGACCCACCGTCAGCTTTCATCGGCTAAACAGAATCGGCGTGTTATATATCGCATACATCCAGACTGGACCTATGATGGAAAATCTACATCCATCACCTATCAATTTCTATCTTGTCCTGCTCTGCATCTTCCTCCGCCACACCGACCAACTGCATGTCCTGAACCTGTGATGTAATCCATAGGGAGACTTTGTCAGTAAGGAATCAGATTTTCATATTCAAGGATTGTTTCTGCAAAGAGGAAAGAAGCAAAGCAAATATTTACCCTTAAGAACCCAGAATTATTTCTCCTTCATAGAATGGACTTAATCTATGCAGGAGGAAGAGCTGAAGATGTTCAGATGTTCTCTGGGAGTGATGAGGAAGGACAGGATAAGAAAGGAGAGATCAGAGGGACAGTCCAGGTTAGACGTCCCGGAGACAAAGTCAGAGAGGACAGACTGAGATGGTTCTGACCCGTGAAGAGGAGGGAGAGTGGATCTACTGGTAGAAGGAGATGGAGCTGCCAGGCAGGAGAAGAGTGAGAGGAGCAGGGTCTGATTCTGGATGTGGGGAGAGAGGACACGCAGTTGGTTGGTGTGCCAGAAAGACGTTGTAGTGGACAAAAATGAAAACAGATGATCCGCTGATGATGACGAAGAAGAAGAAGAAGAAGAAGAAGAAGAAGAAGAAGAAGAAGAAGAAGAAGAAGAAGAAGAAGAAGAAGAAGAAGAAGAAGAAGAAGAAGAAGAAGAAGAAGAAGAAGAAGAAGAAGAAGAAGAAGAAGAAGAAGAAGAAGAAGAAGAAGAAGAAGAAGAAGAAGAAGAAGAAGAAGAAGAAGAAGAAGAAGAAGAATAATAATAATAATAATAATAATAATAATAATAATAATAATAATAATAATAATAGACCTAATCGAATACATGGAACACATTTATGAGATTATTTAGTTAAATGTGGTCTCACAACTGGATTAATGTGACACAGGACGTGTCCTGGTCATATCCTCTATAACTGCTGAAAATGAAGTTCACAGTATTCCAGGTAGAAAAAACTCCCTGCAGTGATTAAAAGATGAACTATTACAGTAAAATATGATGTAACCAAGATGTTTCTCCCGAGGCCATTCATAGGAACAAAATTCTAACTAAATTGGATCAACGGTTGCAAATTGGATCAACGGTTGCAAAATTATGGCCCAAAAACTTCTTTCGATAAAGCTTGAAAATATACAACCGACCTTTACTGAAATCACTCCAGTTCTTCCTCACACTAAGGTCTACGTGGTCATGAAGTTGTTTCTTCAGTTATCGCGGTAACACGAAGGTCCAGCGGCAGCGGACACGACGGGCGGCGGCGACGATGATGATGATTCCATAATATCCCAGACTTTTATATCGACTGGGATATTATTAGAATTGTAAAATAGATTTTTTCATTTAATACGAGGCTGAAAATGACTTCTTCATGAGTGAAAAGTAATAATAATAATTTACTTGTATTTATCACATACATACAGTACACAGTCATGAAATTCTAGATTTGACCCCTGAGGGAGCGGTGGCGGCCTGCTGTGGTCACAATCACACAAAAAACAAAAACCCTCCTCTGGGTTAAAAAACAAACATTCTTAACATTCTTAACTCTCGTCTGGTAGCGTGTATACGAGGAGAAGCTCTCAGATGCTTTTCAGCTGGTCTTCGACTTTATTCCTGATGGATCTGTCATTGTGAAATATTTGGGTCTTGGAAATGAAATCAGTCATGTGTGTGCGTCTGTGGTCCTTTGCTCGCCTTCCTCATTTATCTTTTCATGAACAGATTTCACTGAACAACCAGTCAGATAATTCAAATAAATGAATCCATAAAAGGGGTCACAGACAGGTCACTCAACGGCTGACTGTCAGTCGACCGTCTCCTGATATCTTCAACGCTAGAACCTGAGGCTCTCTGGGATTTAACCTCACAACCGTAGATCCAAGAAGATCATCAGTTCCAACCATGACCATCACACTAACTGAAAAAACTTGATGACTTGATGACTTGATGGATGGGAGTGTGTAATAATCCGAGGTGCTCCGTTAGAAATCTTTTATTAGGTCATGGGTAACGCCGACCCGTTTGGGCTCAGCCCAGTCTTCATCAGGACGTCAAGAGACCATCAGGAACAGGTGGAGTAATTAAAAACCTGACAGAGCAGCAGGTCACGTGACCTGTCAATACTCTCTCTTTCTCTCTCTCACTCTCTTTCTTTTTCAAACCCGACCGGTCATGGCGGTAGGCCGTCCACCCTGAGTCTTGGATCTGCTCGAGGTTTCTGCCTGTTAAAGGGCAGTTTAAATTCATTTGTATGAAACATATCATGATCAGAATCACGCTCAGATCAGAACCGACATCAGACAGGGTCAGTTCTGCCACTAGACTTTAGCTCCAGAATTGAACTAAAGGACAAGCGGCTCTCTCTCTTCTGGTCACGTCAGGAAAATATTCCACATTCCGAATCAAATGATATTTTAATTCATAAGGAATGATAAAAAAAATAAACAAAACCAAATCAATAAAATAAAGTTCACTACAACTATTTCAAGATAAGGCTGACATGGCAAACACGCACACACACACACACACACACACACACACACACACACACACACACACACACACACACACACACTGGATAAGTGCTTTAATCTAATCAAACAGGAGAAATAAGAAGAAAAAGTGAGAATATTGAGTTTGTTTGTTTATAATGACGGCCTGAAGGATCAGACCTTCAGAACCAGGGAGAGAAGAGGAAATCCAGCAAAGTGTACAATAATAAAGGCTGAAAGGTTCTGATTCTGAGTTTTAAGGACCTGAAAGAGAGAGAGAGTTTTTAAAAGGTTGTGATATTAACAGTTGGATTGCTTTCACGATGGGAGGTTTGGATTCCCGCTCTAGAACTCTGGTCAGCCTGACCCGGCACAGCCCATTACTTATAAAGTCTTTTTAAGTGATGTGATAAAACTGACCCTGAAAGCCGAACACTTCAACGAAAGCCCGTCATTTGACTGATATTGTACCAAAATAGAGGCCCGTTCCAGCGGTCGTCCAGCCGGAACACAATGTTCCCGACCGCTGGTGCTTGACGCCACGCCGCCGTGCAGCAGCGAGCGGCGGCCGCTCTGATGTACGGCAGTAGAGCGCGGCCTCTTGACACCATTAGCTCTCACCGACCCTTCGGTGGGTTTAACACCAGAACCGGAGTTAGAGGAACATGTGACGTGACGCCAGAACAGAAAACATCACATTGTTCCGCATATTAACCGTTCTGTACTAAAGAAGAGAGAATGTGCCGCCTGGACACACTCAGTTAAATAAAGTCTTACCCCGTTAAAAATGTTATTTAAACTACTGTGTTTGTTTTTAAGTTATCGTTTTATATATAAATACATATATGTATATAAATATTTTTAATAATTATTACAGTGTATTTCCGGGTAATTTCTCTAAACTCAACAATTCCTTTTTTTTTCTCCACGGCTTTACTTTACTAAAAAATACAAAACTAAAATACAAACCAGTAAAGTAATATTTGTTAATAGTCGGTGCACGTTTAGTTGACATTAGTTTAGTCCTGCAAAATTTCAAGACAAATATTACACGCTGTACAAAATAAATACAAAAATAGTTTGAGATGACGTCTACGGATGACGTCATTAAATGAAGTAAGTTCAACTTAAACTAAAGACTCGGTGATTCTTCCTTTAACAGTTTGGTACCAGTAAAGAACTTGTTTTTTACAGTGTGGTGTGGATTCCCTCACAAGAACTCATCATGTGTGCCAGACAGCGACCGGGCTTCCTCCTGATGAGGACCTGGATCAGGCCTCCAGCGAGCTGCTGGTCAGTCTGCCTACACTCTCTGGTCTCATGAGGCTGGGCATAGTTCTGCATCAGGAGGAACCCAGGATCCAGCGCACCAGTGTAAGGTCCGCCAGAGGGTCTGAGATTACTTCCTGGTCAGGGCGGCCGTCCAAGAATATTCCTCCACGGACCATCACTGACCCACTGAAGGTCCTGCTGCTGATACGGGTCCTGCTGCTGATACAGGGTTCTGCTGCTGATACGGGTCCTGCTGCTGATACAGGGTTCTGCTGCTGATACGGGTCCTGATGCTGATACGGGTCCTGCTGCTGATACGGGTCCTGCTGCTGATACGGGTCCTGCTGCTGATACGGGTACTGCTGCTGATACGGGTCCTGCTGCTGATACGGGTCCTGCTGCTGATACAGGGTTCTGCTGCTGATACGGGTCCTGTTGCTGATACGGGTCCTGCTGCTGATACAGGATTCTGCTGCTGATACGGGTCCTGCTGCTGATACAGGGTTCTGCTGCTGATACAGGGTTCTGCTGCTGAAACGGGTCCTGCTGCTGATACGGGTCCTGCTGCTGATACGGGTCCTGCTGCTGATACGGGTCCTGCTGCTGATACAGGGTTCTGCTGCTGATACGGGTCCTGCTGCTGATACGGGTCCTGCTGCTGATACGGGTCCTGCTGCTGATACAGGGTTCTGCTGCTGATACAGGGTCCTGCTGCTGATACAGGGTTCTGCTGCTGATACAGGGTTCTGCTGCTGATACAGGGTTCTGCTGCTGATACAGGGTCCTGCTGCTGATACGGGTTCTGCTGCTGATACGGGTTCTGCTGCTGATAGTTACTGACATACTGACAAAGAAATACAGACATGAAGAAATGTAGAAATACGTGAATAAAAGATGAATCGATGAATTTAGAAGTAAATAAATGAATATTTAAGTAAATGTATAAACATGACAATGAATAAATAAGTGGATAAATACAGAAATGAATGAAAGAATAAATCTAAACAAATGAATAAGTAAATAAAAATAAAAACATTTAGTGAAGCCCTTTTCGATGACAGGAAGTAAGTATTTATTTATTTCCATATTTGTGTTTAATTCATTCCTGCATTTGACTATGAAGTCATTTATTTATCCTTTTGTCATTTCTGATCCTCCACATTGATCACCTGTATTCAGCGTCAGATTCACATCAGGTAGAAAGAAAAAAAAGTAGAATAAGACGTTCTTGTTGAGAAATCTTTTAATGAAAGGACATTAATATGAGAATATGTGGGAACAATCTGAGAAAGCTGAGGCCCAGTTTAAAACCCATTTCTAAAATATCTCATTCTCCTTTATGATTGATATATATATATATATATATATATATATAGTATTATTTTTCATACGGTGACATTTTCACGTCAATTATCAATAAAAGTTTCCCCTTCAGATTTCTGAGCGTGAATCTATGATAAAATGATTGAATCAACTTAATGTATCAGTAGATATCATACAGGCTAAATAAAACTTCTCCCTCTCAATCAAGACAAATCAATGATCTAAGAATGAAGGATCATCACCTAAAGCTCCATGTCGGCTCCCATCAAACTCAGCACACGTGGATTCGGCACCAACCCCCCCGGATCTCTACGTGGTTTGAGCGACTTGAACTGAAGAAGAAGGAGGAAGCTGGCTATGAGAATGAAGAAGGCTAGGCCAACTAAATGAATCAGAAATATATTTCCAACGATTGTCTGGTCTGAAATAACTTAATTTTATTTAAAAAGATTCACAACTTCAATTTTGCTCATCCGCCCCGAACAAACGACAACGGCTGTCAGGTCTGCCGCTCTATTCTCGCTCTATTCTCGCTCTATTCTCGCTCTATTCTCGCTCTATTCTCGCTCTATTCTCGCTCTATTCTCACTCCTAATGGAACTCCATCACTCCCATTATATTCAATGGCTGGATAATAAATTGTACTAGAACATGATGTAAATTCAAGCAGTCAAAGTCATCTCATTTTTCAAGCCCGACCGATCTACCACATTTTCATTTGGAACATCCAAAAAAACAAAAAAAAAACAAGGTAAAACAAATAAGAACAGTGTTGAGAGGAAGAGCAGCAGAAACAAAAAGAGGAACAAGTGAGCAGGAGAAAAAAGGATTTGAGGTGAAGAGAAAAATGCAAATAAAAGTAGCAGAATGACGTTCTTCTACTGGAAAAAGCTTCACATTCTATGGCTTTTTTTTTTGTTGGTGTTTTTTTTATGTTGTTTTCAGAGAAAACGATCAAAGTAAAAATATACACTACAGTAGCAGCACCGCGAGGAAATACCACAGATTTAAAGCAATCACCTTAAACGTCACCACCAAGTATGAATCCCCCCCCCCCCCCCCCAATTCTTAATCCAGAATAAAAACAAACCATGATTCTCAAGTTTCCCACAATCCCCCAGCATTATGACATCATTTCATAATTACACATCTATGATTTTTTTTTTCTTCATTCTAATTAGGTTACAACTTAATTGTTATAAGATTCTACTTCATTCTCAAAATCCCACACTCTTTTAATTCTTTGAAATCTACGTCTTTTCTCAGCTGTGTGTTGGTTGTCTTTCGCAGGATCACAGAAACACTTTGTCGGATTGTGGGAAGAGTTTGAGGAGGGTTTGGCTACGTGACAGAACAGCAAAATATCGGAGAGGATTTCAATAAAGGCCAGCTCCATTCATCTTTATCTCTTCTAAACTGTTTTTTTAACGCATTTTTGGTCAATTAACCATCAACTTCTGACGGGATTTTGTGGTGGGGCGGGGTCAAGGGTCACAGCTCAGCGTTGGTGGAAGTTCAGAGAGAAGTAGTCATATATTCATTCTAATAAGATCAGGATGTAAACAAACCAAAAGTTTATCCAGCTGCTGTAACAACGGCACCGTTCACCCGTCTGATTAATCTAGTGGTTCTGTTTGAAGGTTCTCTGAATGGATCATTAGTGATGTCACTTTACCACCAGAACCCTTTTACAGCTTTCTCATTTTCTCATAACTGATAGAAATGATTAAAGACTTTTTCTCTTTTGTTTTTGTAAATGATCCTTGAAAAAGAGGGTTATGAGGAACAAAGGGATCACGAGCCTCCAAAAAGAAACATCATAAACTGATGAGTTCTGTTGGTGTTAGTGGATCCGAGGAGTTCTTCAGTGTCACACTAAGCCGCCCGGCACCTGGACAGTCCTGGGTTCAGTCCCATCGGCGATATGAAACTCTGTCTCCTCAAAATGAGTCCTACTGTGTGACGGCATCATGTTTGATGTGAGTTAACGTCCATGTCAAAGGTCCTCAGACGGTGGAGGTGCACCACGGATTATCCCACCTCTTTATGGCAACATAGCAGACGTGGCTGGTAGAGCTGTGGGTCCAGACCGGACCTGACCTGAATATAACTTGGCAGAAACACACCCTCAGCTGCGTGAGAGCAGGGATCAGGTGAGGCAGATGGAGCTGGGGGAGGAGGTGAGGGTGCAGACAGGTGTGGGGAGGCCGTAGAAGGAGGGGTCGGTGAAGGGGAAGAGGAGGAGGAAGAAGAGGAGGACCCCCAGCAAGTAGGAGGAGAGGACTGTTATCCGGTGGGGGTGTTCCAACGCTGTGCTGATAGCAGGGAAACCCATGTAGTTACAGAAGGAGTGGCAGAGCACCGGACCCACCAGGTGACCTGAAATACAAACAAGGAAGAGGGTTAACGCTAAACTGGACTGGACCAGTGTGGAACGGGTATTCTCTAAAACCTCCAGACCTTATTAATCACGGATTAGAGGGAAAGTTCTCCCATTAAGACCAGGGGACTCAAAGCTATAATCCAACGGGCCCGGACCCTCTGGAAGAAGGGAAATAAGGTATTTACGAGGATCCAGTCAAAGAATGCTGAGTCGGGGATTATAGAAACCAGAATCATCTGAAGATATCATCTTGATTGTACGACGTATGTCAGTCGTTCCTCTGGTGAGACAAGAAGAGAGTAGAACCTTTTTGATAGTTGCTACGGATGCAGTCGGACCGCTCCGCCACATTGATGACTCCACCCCTCCTGTCCTCACCGGGTCACCTCAAGCAAACCCCTCCGCTCCCGGTAAACTACGCTAGCACCGCCTGGTGGACACGCAGGTTTCTCGCCTCTTCGCACTCGTGTCCACTACCTCTGAAGTCACCAGTCAGAATATGTTGTAGTGGACCCGGCAGAACTCACAGATGGAGGCTCAGACTAAACAGGATTTCCTTTAGTGGTCTGAAATCTGTAACTGTAGTGAGGAGCGATCCAGGTGGACTACCTGATACCTGATACCTGATACCTGATATGAACCCTCCCAGCTTAAATTCTGAATCCATTTTTGAATCTAGAACGGGGCTTTGGCTGCCGGACATAAATGTACCTTAAGAGTTTGGTCTCTACGCTGGACTATACCAATGTTCTGACCCAGCAGGCAGACTCAGAGACGATCAGCGCTCAACTCGTCATCTGTTCCAAAAGAGATGAATGTCATGTGACAGATATCATTCGCCCCAGAGCATGTTGAACATAAGGATTCTCCTGCAGGTGCCGCCAGTTGAACTGGGAATAACGTGCCGCTTGTTTCCACCAGTGAGGGGAAACAACAAGAAACGTTGTTGTTGTTGTTGTTGTTGTTGTTGTTGTCAGAGGGAGAGTAGTGGGAGTCGTACGGAGTAGGATCTGTAAACGCCAAGGTGGAACTTCTCAGAGAGGTCTCTACTTCTGATCTTATATACGACATGGATCACAGGATTGTGATTCAGTAAAAGCAGTGAGTGTCATTTATTCATTTATTCATTTCTTTGAATGAACAGGGATATGAAATGAAAGGAGGTCCTCACCTGTTCTGATGAAGATGAAGGCAGTATACGCCCCAAACACTGCTGTGTAAGAAAACTGGAACACTGTAGTTCAAGAAAGAAACACGGTTTATCATCAGACCCCCCCCAGTGCTGTGAACTTTAAACACACACACACACACACACACACACACACACACACACACTCACACAGACACACTTACACAAACACATACACGCACACACACACACACACACACACAAGCACTCACACAGACACACACTTACATAAACACACACACACATACCATATATTCACCCAGACACACAGACTCAGACACACACACACACATACATACACACACATACTCACACACACGTACTCACACACCCACACAAGCATTCAGACATACACTTACACTTAAACACACACACACACACGTTCACACGTACTCACACACACGCACCCACAGACATACACATGTACTCACGCACACAAACATAGACACGCACTCACACACAGTCACACACACCCACAAGCACTCACACACGCACTCACACTCACACACGTACCCACACACACATATACCCACATATTCACCCACACACGTACTCACACACACCCACACACATATAATCATACAAACATACACACACGCACTCACTCACACACACACACACACACACACACACACACACACACACACACACACACACACACACACACACACACACACACACAATCACAACACCCACACCCACACGCACTCACACGCGCGCACGCACCCACACATCCACACTCTCTCTCTCTCTCTCACCTGCAGACAGGAAGATCCCTGACAGCGTCCCCTGTCTAAACCTCAGGAGCTCAATCACATGGTGGAAGTGAGCTGGAAGACACACAAGCATTATTATGGGATGTAGAGCAGCGGTGCTTGACTTGAAATCATAGGAATGATAATAATTATTGTTTATCAGGACCCAGACTTTACCTGCTGGGCGACTGAAGGACCCTAATATTGCACAAACAGTGGCAGAACTCACCCACTCCAAAGAAGAGGGGACAGGTGAAGATGGCTGTGGAAGGACCGGCACAGGGCACCAACATGGGCAGCATGCAGGCCCGGAACACCAGCTCCTCCGTTAGTGGTGCCACAACCTGATTCCTCAACCAGCGCATGTCGTTGAAACAAAACGTCCAGAACCACGGGTCTGCAGGAAGATAGAGGAAGAGGGAGGATGTTCATCCATCTCATGAAGAGGAAGCACTTCATCACAGAACATTCCTCCAGATAACAAAGATGAGACAAGAGGTTCTGGGCAACATCGTCTCGGATCATTATATTCCTCCGCTTTAATCACATTTTGGCGGCTTTCTCATTCTTGAAAAATGTCTCTGCATGGCCCCCGAGAACCTTTCTACGAAGGAGCCCCGGACCCTGTTTCACCGATTAGTCTGAAATTCGGTGCACATGTTAATCATATCTGGATCTCCCCAGAGAGTCTCTTGGTGCCATGACCCAAACGGAACCGGAAGTCGAGCATTTGGAATTATGCGGTTTCGGGTGGTTTTGCACTTTAACTCTTTGCTCCAAGAGTTTTAAACTTAATAGTTGGCGAGACAGTGAGAGTAATAAATCAGGAAAATCTTCATTTTCAAATATGCGAATACTGAAATGTTGCCCTAAAAAACTAAATTGCCCCAAACTTCAGACGTTGGATGAAAGTCCCGCCCTCAAGACATTTGTATCAGAAAAATCTGCATTTATCATAGCGCCACCTAGTGTCAACCAAAAAGGGTAAATTTTCATACCCGTCAACCAAATACAGTTGAAGTTTGTTTAAGGGAGTAACTCGTCAGAGATTCCTCGTTATGAAGGGTGTACATTTATGAATGAGGGTGTGGGCGTGGCAAAGCAACAAACATGGATGTCTCGCCATAGAACTCATAGAGCTCTTCATAACTCCACCAGACATTACCTGGAAGAGGTGAGAGTGAAAAAACTAAACTTTTTCTCTAGTGCCACCAATTGGCAAAAGGAAATTATAACATTTACACGTTTGTTTACCTGTGACTATCTTGTTGATGCTACAGACTTCAATTTTAGTCACATCAGCCACGACATGTTGACAATAAACTAGTATGTTTTTGATGTACCGTGTTGCCGTGGCAACAAAGCAAAATATGTTAAACAGGAAGTAGATGTTTGAGAGGTTAAACAAGCTGGAACGTTTACTAAAACTGGTACATATGTAAGGAGTCGAGAGATTTCACTCCATACTCCCGACAAGTGTTTGACCTAGAACTATAAAACTTGGTAGACATGTGTATCGTACCAGGATCTACAAATAAGCCTCTTGGAGGTATGACCTAAATGCAACAGGAACTTTTGTCCATTTTTTAATGGTTTAATCGTTTTAATTCGTCCTGGAGATTCAACTCAATCAACGTGAAATTTGGTGAAAATCAACTCAAAGCATTGAGGAAAAAGTTAAAGTATGAAAGGTTTCAAATTTAAAAGCTTTAAAACTAGGATTACTCATGTCAAAACAACTTTTCTGTTTCAAAAACAGGACAAAATGCAGCATGTTGGTGGTCTTACCCAGTACCACCCGCATCCCATCTAGAAAGTTCCAGGAACAGTCCATAGCCAACTGCATGAGGGGGCCCAGAAACAGAACCTGCAGCAAACACAAGATGGACTTTGACGGAGGCTTTAATTTATCACTACGACAAAAACAACCTTTGGAAGAATATTCTATGGACTGATGGGTTCAACACCAAACTGCTGGAAAGATGATGGTCCCGATCCACTAACACCTTTCTACAAAGAGAACATTAAACCTGTGGTCAAACATGTGGGTCGCAGTGTTGTATTGTGGGTAATGCTTTGCTGCTTTGGTGTCAGGATGTCTCGCCTTTAGACAGATAGAAAGACGGGGACTTTATTGATCCTTGACAGGAAATTGTTCTGACGCAGCAGAGACATTCAAGGTCACCATGTGGAAGTAGGAAAAACTAATTATATAAATTGGAATAGAGTGAAATCTGAGAGCTACAGTTTGAGAGCGAGGTATATAACAAGTAACGACAGAGCGTTCCTGCGGCGTTCAGTCCTTCATTCTGGCGAGATCACCAGTGACTGAAGGTTTTTCTGCTGAAGCACCTCCAGGGCGTGAAGTGGGTGTGAGGGATTGTTCATTATTGAGTTCAGTTTTCTGAGCATCCTCACCCCATACACCTGCTGTAAGGGGTCCGGTACTGATCCAGTGATGGAGCTTGCCTTCCAAATCAGTTCATTGATTCGGTTTCTGTCTGCTATACGAGCACCATCGGCCCGCACCGCGCACAAACGGGGCCAAAGAACCGAGCATTTGCACCAAAGTCTGGTAGACGGTGGGCATTAGAGGCCTGCTGATGGCGAAGGATCCCAGCCCTTTGACCTTTCTTGTACAGCGCCTCCATGTGACAGGTCCAGTCCAGATTTACTTCAAGGCACTTGTGGTTTGTGAGAAGCAACAAATCTGCACCTTGGATTTTGACTGGAACAGCACCAGGAATCCTCCTCAAGTCCACAACCATCTCGTTAATTTTTGAGATGTCGGATGGAGATGGTTGCTATCGCAACAGTCCACGAAGTCCATGATTGTCTCCCTGTATTCATCATCCTGACCTCCCTTGATACAGCCGACAGTGGCAGTCATCAGAACATTTCTGAAGAAAGCAGATGTCAGACTTGTATTGGAAGTCCGATGTGTACAGGGTGAAAATAAGGGGCGACGGGACGGTTCCCTGTGGGGCTCCTGATCTTTTCAGAGACATTATTGAGAATTCTGTTTTCTACAAGAAAAGTCTGAAGAAGAATGTCAGGTCATCAGTCTACGCTGTAGCTGTAGAGTAACTGGGTCATGCAGCTGTCTGAGAATGGGTTAAGTTCCTTTATTAGATCCTGGATTACGCCGCTATCCATGATCTAATAAAGGACTCATTTTCAGATTAGCAATTGTTTGAATTCATTACCTTCCTCTATATTTCTTCAGCCCTATCTATGAAGAGCACCTGATGTTTTTCAAGACTCTTTCCAGAAAGAGCAGGTCTAGGCCAAATTCTTTTTTCATTATCTTACAGAGATCGAATAACGCCTCCATCCATCAAGCTGCTAATGTCAAATTTTAAAACCCAACGTGGCCCCTTTGTCAAAATGTTTGCCCACCCCTGTTATAGGGCATTACACCCACCATCCCTCATCAATAAGCCGCTCTAGACATACTTTGGATGGAGCATAAAAAAAAATCCTTATAACTAATATATGACAAAGTAGAAGTAAACATTAGGATTTAACGCAACTTATTATTGTGATTTTTTTTAGTTAATCTAATCTACATTTAATAACCTCCTAAAATGTTTGAGACGTCCTGTTATGAACGGCAGACATGACACATCGTCTAAACATCACACCCATTCTACCACACACGTCTCTTTCAGAGCTGTTAGTACGTTCACTGCTGTCTCAAGAGTCAGAAAAAACAGATCGCCCCATTATGATTTGAAAATGTCGGTCAGAGGAGCTAATATATAGAACGTTCAGTTGAAATATTTATTTTTTGTTCTATTTCTGTTGTGTTTAAGTCATCTTCTGGTTGTATTGTCAGTGATTTAAAGAGCATCTGTTTGCCCCTTTTTCCTAAAGTACAGAATATGTTAAATGACTTGTATGATTCTTCATCAGAATCTCTTAGAATAAAATAAATAACTTTGTAACACCAATAACAACTTTTCTTCATTCTTGATTCACTTTCCGCAGATGAACAATAATGAAGTGTTACTTTGACACTTTACTTATAACTTCAGGATCATTAAAAGGGATCATTCACGATGGTGAAAAAGCATCTCTTACCATGGTGAGCAGTAGAGGTAGTACGATGGCAGGAATGAGGCCTTCAAATCGCATCCCCATGAGAGCAAGTAACGACGGGCCAGTCTAACACACACATACGACACAGACACGAGTCAAAAGCTGGCAACAAATCTGACAGACAGACACTTGACAGCACAGACATGGTTAAATTATGATGTTCAATCCTCTAGTGAAGAAAATGGTGAGGCAGTCAATGGTTTCTGAGAGACAGACTCACCCTTAGACCGGTGAATTCTCTCCATGCCAAGACGAAGAGAGGCGATAGGCCAGAAACGACCAGCACACTAGTGAAGCGTCTTTTTATCACATTGGGGTGATCCCTGAGAACAGAGTTTTGAGAGAATGACCATCAACAGAAACACAGCGGTGTTGAGGCTGGTTTTCTTGGCTTCGTCCCTATCCAGTTCTGGATAGTAGAACTGCCAAAAATATGGATAAACAGATGGTTTTCCATTTTTTCAGGAAAAAACAAATATATTATATCTGAAAATATGTCGCTGTAAACTTCTTGGACTTCTCCTGCCTAAACAATGTTTTTTAAATCAACTGGTTAAAGAATTTTTTGAAAAAGGAAATGTCTTTCATCCCCAAATCTGTTTGTGACCAGGTAGGAGGTATGAACTTCTTCCTGGTCTGTAACTACAACATTAACAAGATTCCTCTTAAACAGTGAGATTATCACAAACAGGTTCTTCTGGCTTGGAGGCCATTTTACAAACACAATTTCTCACGTCACCATTATTATATTTGGAATAAGTAACCTGATCATTTAGATTTAATTTCTCGATTCAACTTTCCTGTCACAGTGAAGGAATCTATACAGGTTGTGGGCTCTATTCCCTCTGTGGTGCTCTCAATCTGCTCAAGGGCTCTGGTTGCCAACAGGTTCAACATCCATGTGGAAAACTTAGTTTCCTTTCATCCCATAAGAATAACAACAAAGCCATCCGCTCTCTTTTCCAAAATGAGATTGCCACCAAACTGTTTGTTTTGTCATACTGGAATGGCTTTGTGAAGGAGAATCCCTGGTTCCCCAAGGTTACTGTATCACCAACAGAATCAGAGATGTCTCCTACTACTCTGTCAAACAGGGTATCTGACAGATTTTGATGTACTTTAAAAGGTTGCTGATGATCGTTTGCTTGAGATGGTTGCTGTTGTTGATGCGGGAATGAGGTCAGAACTCGGTGGTCTAGCAGTGCTGCTGTGCTTTTAGGCACGTTTGTCTATGACAAGCAGCTTGGCTGGAGTCTGTGGGGAAACCCTGTTGAAAACCGATTGTGCTGCTTAAATCGGTGGTCATATGAGTAAATGTGACTGATTGTTGAGAGTCTATTATTTAATAATTACAGTTATAAGAGATCTTCTGTATTTGATATATATTTGTGATACAGCATAATGTCATTCGGTGTAATAACGCCACATCTTTATTGGTTTGAGTGTGGGTCTATGCAATTAGTGTATATCCCTCATTGGTGTTGAACCTCGTTTAAATCAATTTATTCCATTAGATGAGCGTTACTATCTCTTTGAATATGTGGGGATTATATAGTGTAACAGTTATCTGAAGGCAGTTTAACTGTGGGAGTAAAGCACTGAAGGCCCAGGTGGAAAATCCAAGGCCCACCACTGAATTTAATTTTTCTACTTTTTCCAGTGTGCTTTTTTCACGTTTCTTTACTATTATTTATTTCTGTTTGTTGCTTTGTGTTGTATTGTGCACGTTCTATTTATTTTTTTATATATATGTTTAGGATTTACAACATGATTTGTACGAGGTAACCCCCTGGCCTGTAATGTTATGTTAATGTAATGCGTCTGATGATCGTGTCTTACTTTCGGTTTTGTAATTTGATTTAAAGAGCAATAAAGATTTGTTGGCTGTTTATTAGACGCTCAGACATCCGCAGGAAGCTCAGAGTAAGCCGGTGCTCCACCGTCACAAGGAGCCAGATGAGGGGGTTCAGGCATCGGATTAGAATGCCTCTACTCGGGGGTAGAGGTGGATAGGGGAGCCTCCTCTCCGTTCAATCTGCTTCCCTTTCATGCACACAAGTGTACTCTCTCTTTCTGCAGCTAACCTTAATCCTACCATCTAGTGCATTCATCCAGTTTTTCTTTCGCTTGTTCCTTGCTATTACTACAGGTCACACTGTCATCCACCATAAGCACAGACCTCATCTATTAGACATTTGTGTAATGGTAACGGTATTTAATGCCCGAAAAGGGGCATACTAGGAGCCCTGCGTAGTGTTAAACTGCGGCTCACCTGGGCAGGTCACTCTTCCACACGTATAAACTCCCCACGTAAGAGCAGGCCAGCATCAGACAGGACAACACTGAAACCCAACATAGTCCATCCGCTGCTGCCAAGCGGCCATTGCTGTTACCCATGTCTACTGTCAGAAGGTTTAATGATAAATCCTCCTCTTCTGCCATAACAACTGCTGGTTGAGACGTAGCCGAACCGCGAGGTGAACCCGGAACATCTAACGAGATAAACTGTTCATCAACATGATGAGTGAAGCTATAAATAATTTTCTTTCAATGTATAAGCTAACGCTATTAGCTGGATTGCTAGGTCCGTGTCGCCATGTATTAACGTCATCATCCAGGTTTTCTTCTTCTTTTGCTTCCGGGTTTGATGGTGGTTGGAGGTTTATTGGCGCACTACCGCCAACTACTGGACTGGTGAGGTTAGATAGTGTACACGTGCGCATTACCGCCAACTACTGGACAGGTGAGGTTAGATAGTGTACACGTACAGACAGACAGATAGATAGATAGAGCTTCTACATGTTTGATACAAAATGAATTTTTATCAAACTGTTAAATCCATTCGAATTCACATCAGGATTGTAGTTTGGCCTCAGTTTCTTCAGTAAACCTTCAGTTTCAAAAGCTTACCCTCTTTTTGTTCTTCTATTTGAACTACTGTAGCAGGAGTCAGCATTCACAAAGCATTTGGAAAAGCAATTCTTTTTGTAGTTTATCTGATAGTTTCACTGGAGAGTCATAATTCATTTTGAATAAATTAAACTACATCCATCAATGCCATTAATAGATGTCTTACTTTTATTAGTAAGCTATTGAATTACTTTTAATGATGGCTAGAAACCAACGTTAAAGGTGCGTGTAGTCACCGACTGTGTGGGAGTTCAAGACTTGAGTTGAGTTTACATTCTAATAATTTAAAAAAAAAAAAATGAAGGAAAAAAAAGTCATATTTTAGATCAAATGTTTATCTCCCCTTTTCTAAAGCGGCTTTGATATTCAAATGTATGTATATATATATATATATATATGTATATATATATATATATGTGTGTATATATATATGTGTGTATATATATATGTATATATATGTGTATTTGGGATGTGTATGTGTATCTGTATAGATATGTATATATGTATATGTATGTATAAATGTGTTTGTGTATATATATTTATTATTTATTTATATTTTATACTTACATATACATATAAATATTTTTATAGATATAGATATATTTTAAATATATATAGATATATATTGAGAGAGAATATATATATATATATATAAATATATGTCTGTCTGTGTATCTAACTTAATCTTTGTAAGATTGAACCCTGATAAACAACAAGTGTTTTCTGACAAATCTAAATAATAATAATAATAATAATACATTTAATTTATAATGCACTATGACCATAAAAAGGTTTTATGCTTCCTTCATTACTGTTACTTCATATTAATCTTCCATTATTTGCATCATCATTTATTCATATTACTCCTGCATGACTAGTGTGTAGTCAAATAACTACATCCTATTTAACCCACACAGTTGTTCTGTCTGGACAACTAAAGGACCATTTATGACTTTCAGATATTTTACTGACTAATTGGATCAATTAAAGACTTGGATTGATCCCAATTAATATTTCCTAGATACTCGGTGGTGCCCCTTTATCTTAACAAGGTTCATTTGGCATATAAGGCTCCACCGAATATTGTCATAGAAGACATCTAAGAAAGGAAACTCTTATCCGATGTTAAGTTTTGGAGAGTTTGGACAATAGAAAGTTATGTTTTGACCACACAAGTTTAATGGCGAGATTTATGTGACCTTGGCAGGCCTTGAAAGTCATGTAGAACTTTTGATAACTTTTCGTCCCTTTGACCTCTAAGACAAGTTTGTTAGGTACTACACTCCAAAATAAACAGCTAAGTTTAAAAAGGAAATATTCCCCCCTCTGAGTTTGAGTCATGGCTCCAAGAGGGTTTTTTGTAGACCCTTTAAATGCACCCTAAATTGTAGGTGGCACTCTAGAGCCCATCCTAACAACCATATCCAATGGCTGGACATGTGACCTTTGAAATATGTACAAACGTTTGTTAATTATTGTGCATGTCTGACCTCTCCCTGTGCGCCACCCAATGGGAAAAATGTGTAATATAAGTATTACACAAGGACTGATGTGTTTGCAAAGTTTCGTAAGTTTTTGAAAATAGAAGTCTCTGCAAAAAAGGGGATTAAAGATGAAGAACAATAATCGTAATTAAAGGTGCAAGCAGTATTGAAATCCTTCGCTTCTTGAACAACTTCCTGTTCACTATAAGTTGCTGTGTCGCTGCGGTGACTAAATGTATCAAAAACTCAAAATCCAAATCTACACGACAATGGATCATCACCTTGTTATGGCTTATATCTCCAAATTTGAAGTCTGTAGTGTCAACAAGCTATTAGTAATTTAACAAGTAATAAGGTAAATGATTTCCTTCTGCCACTAAGCCCTGAACAGGAGAAGCGGTTACGTATAATGAATGAATGAAAACAAAACGATGTGTGACTTTAGGCTTTTATGTCCTGTTGCCAGCAGATGGCCCTATCACAGTAACTGCATGGTGTCGTGTGCTGGCCCCCACTGGATTCCCACTCATGTGAACACAGGTAAGGCCTTTTCATCTGAAACTTCCTGAATAAGGAAACCACAGGATCCATTTCACAATATTCTAAAGATATTTGTCAGTTGGCGTGGACTTCCTATCGCCAGCAGATGGTGCTATTACAGCAATTGATTATTGTCATATGGGCGTCTTCACAGACTTTGGAGCATGTCTATCTTTTTGATTAAGAAAAATATTGTTATTCTGGTCATTTCAGGGAAAAGAATTAACTCAAGGAGTGTCAGTTGTCTTTCTTATGATATATGGGTTTATTACAGACAGATCTTTTGTAACAGAGAAGATCCTGTCACGCTCAGAGGGGAGCGTTAGGAATTCTTCGAGAACAAACACTTTTACACAACTTTATTTGTATAAGGTCATTGACATTTGCCTAAGTAAAGACCTTAGAAACAATATTTTCATTTCCCTATCACTTTTCAGCGCTATATAAGTGTAAGATATTATTATTATTACTTTGGCCACTAGCTGGCGACATTAAAAAACATGTTGTTTTTTTTCTTTGAACCTCTTCAGTGCAGGACTTTTACCAATTATAAGAGTTTTTTTTACAAAGATTGGATCACATACAGTAGAGTTAGGATGACCTCATGTTTTATTGCCAGATTTCAATACTCGCAACCCTGTCCATCCGTCCAGACGATGTTTTGTGATAAAATTCATACAAATTGGATCAACCTATGATTCCAATCTTTTACTGTGATTCATCAATCCATTCAGGGTTGATGGCTTCTGGTTTACCTTGACTTAAAATACAACCTCTGGAAACTGCAAAAAACCAACAAAGATCAATTCAAAACGACCAACTTCCTGTTAGGTTTACGTCATCGCCCCAAGATACTTTTTGGTAGATCCGGATCTATAATCCATGATAAAAGTCAAATTCTCCTGACCATACTGCCAAATTTATGAGTTTGTGAGCATTGTTAAGCCCCCAAAAAGGAAATATAATAAGCTCCTCCCACTGTTAGTGCTCAGGCCCTAATAATGAAGAACTCGTTTTATTGCAATACAAAAGGGTCCTCGGATTCTTTCACGCTTGGGCTTTAATAATAAACAGAAGGACTTGCATTACAATGCGGTCTTCGCACTAAAGCTGCAAGAAGTGTTGAACGGGTTCTAGCACCCATGCCTCAGCTTCGGCTAGGTTCCCGATATCCAGCTTGAAACCAAGAGTCTGACCTTTTATACCCGACACTTAACGTATGAGGAAGTCACAGGATACATTTGACATTATTCAAATATTTGTCACTTGATGCTTACTTCCTGTTGCCAGCAGGTGGCACTCTGATTGTATCTTAACATTGTCATACGGACGTCTTAACAGGGCAACAGCTCAATTTTGGTCCCCCAACACGATGCACATGTTTTCACTTTCCAATGTCCCGGGTTAAAACTCAAGGACAAGACAACACCTGGAAACAGCAATTCATTCAAAAATTGAACTATCAATTCAAAACGGCCAACGTCCTGTGGAGCCTTCATGGCTACAGGACACATTCTGTTAGATCCTGATATGATAAGCATTTCCACCAAATCTCTGGTAAGATTACCAAGCTTAAGGGCCAAAGAGCAGAACAAAAGTCGTGGGGAGAAAGGTTCAACACTTTATCTTTTTCAGCAGCAAAGATGATGATGAGGCACCTAGTGAACAAACCATCCATGGTAACTGAGGCTGTGACAGTTGGGCAGGCCGGACGGCAGGTTCTAGGCTCAAGGAAAGGAGAGTCCTGAGTTAGTTCAGTCTATGCAAGAATATCAAAAGGGGTAAAATGCTAAATTCTTGCAATCAAGGTTATAACACTACGAGTGATCTAACGGTCAGGTGATGGGTGGAGGAGTAACAAGGTCATGAAGAAGTTGAGCTGTGCGGCAGAGAGGGGGCGGAGGTACAGAGCCAGGTAATGAGGACGCTGGACAAGAAGATGTGTGTGTTATCTGTGTGTTATACAGACACACCTACACTCACAGACAGACAGGAAGAAACAAACAGAATACAGGAGGGGTGGGGGAATCCCAAGAAACAGCAGGCAAGAACAGGAGCTGCAGCCAAGGCTGTAAAAATGATAAACTTTTGAAAAATAAGTCTAAAAGGGAGGGTCTTTTGAAAATTTGTAGGGGTTGCTATTTTACCATAACCTCTGCCGGGAGCTGTAATATTTTTAAAGTTTGACGTCACCAACTTTTTGAAGCAAAAAAAAGCAGTAAGCAGTAACAGTGTGAGGAGTCTATGGAAATGCTTTTTTTTTAATGAACTATCATTATATTTAACCCTAAAATGAACTGCCTTTTTGAGGGCATTACCATGCCTAAAAACCCATGAAAGTAAGTAGATGTATCAGTCATGGCGAAAAAATGTTGTTATGGGTTGGGCTAGTGGTTGTGGCAAAATGGCTCCATCGTACCCCTTAACAAAGACCCTTCCCTATGGACGTATTTGTACCCGATATGAAACTTAGTACACTTGTACTGCAAGCAGCCCTTGGCATGATATAGTTCTTCCTTTGACCACCGTTAACTGGTGGCCTTTGATATGTTCAAAGGTAACTAGTTAACCGGTAGTCTTTGAACACATCAAAGGCAGAATTTGCTTATAAGACAGAGAACCTTAAGTGCACATGGACCTTCTCTTTGCAAAATAGGATTTGCATGAAAGTTTTAGGAGCAAGACCAAAGCATTCTTCATCATGTCAACGGACGTTGACGGAGGTGAAGGCAGCAGCTTCGACTGTGTGGAAATCGGAAAGAACCACAGGGTCAGAGAAACCCTCGGGGAGGGCGGCTATGGTCTTGTAACCAAATGCATAAACATTAACACGGGCAAGATGGAGGCCATCAAGGTCAACAAGAGCCACCCTCAAATGTTCTATCAGGCCAAACAGGAAATCGCCATCATGAAGCAGCTGCAATGTCTGGATCCAGACACGTGTCATATTGTGAAGTGGAACGGCTTTTTCTTCCACAAGGAGCACATCTGCCTTAACTTTGAGCTCTTGGATCAAAGCCTGGCGGATTACTTGGATGACGGTAACAACGAGGGGATTCGTTTGACAGAGCTGGGTCCGATTATTCATCAGCTGGCCACAGCCCTCTCACATCTGAGGTCTAATGGAATCATTCATGCTGACATCAAACCTGACAATGTGATGATTGTTGACCGCCAGCAGCACCCACAGAAGGTCAAACTGATTGACTTTGGACTGGCCCATCCAAAGTCTGCTGCTAACAACGATCGCAATTTGCAGACCACCTGGTACAGGGCCCCAGAGGTAATGCTTGGTCTTCCTTATGATGAAAGCATAGACATGTGGTCCCTGGGTCTGGTAGCTGCAGAACTGGCTACAGGGTACCCCCTCTATGCCGGGGCAAAGAACTATGATGTGTTGAGATACATTACAGAAACTCAGGGCCAGCCTCCAGACTATCTGCTGGACTGTGGGAGGTATACGGAAAAATATTTCAAGAAAGAAAGCAACAGAAATGAGTGTTGGAGATTAAAGACACCAGAAGAGTTTGAGACTGAGACAGGGTACATCTCTGGAGACCCATGGTTTCACAAGCTCAGTTGTCTGGATGACCTAGTAAAGCACATGATTGAGGACAAAGAACAAATGAGAGTACAGCTTCTGTTCGTAGACCTCATTAAAAGGATGTTACAGCTGGATCCTGACCAGCGCATCCAACCTCAAGGGGTTCTAGAGCATCCATTTATTACTCAAAGCCTCATAAAGAGTGTTCATCCAGATGATGAAGCCACTAACACCGACTGGCAAACTTCTTCATGTGAGACAGCAGAATCAGAGAACATTGACTGGCTGGATGCAAGTGCAGCCATCAATGGTGTTATCTCGATTGGAAAGTGCCACGAATTGAGACAAACCCTCAGGGAGGACAGCTATAGTCGTATAGTCAAATGCCTAAACATTAACACGGGCAAGATGGAGGCCATCAAGGTCAACAAGAGCCACCCTCAAATGTTCTATCAGGCCAAACAGGAAATCGCCATCATGAAGCAGCTGCGATGTCTGGATCCAGACATGTGTCATATTGTGAAGTGGAACGGCTTTTTCTTCCACAAGGAGCACATCTGCCTTAACTTTGAGCTCTTGGATCAAAGCCTGGCGGATTACTTGGATGACGGTAACAACGAGGGGATTCGTTTGACAGAGCTGGGTCCGATTATTCATCAGCTGGCCAGAGCCCTCTCACATCTGAGGTCTAATGGAATCATTCATGCTGACATCAAACCTGACAATGTGATGATTGTTGACCGCCAGCAGCACCCACAGAAGGTCAAACTGATTGACTTTGGACTGGCCCATCCAAAGTCTGCTGCTAACCATGATCGCAATTTGCAGACCACCTGGTACAGGGCCCCAGAGGTAATGCTTGGTCTTCCTTATGATGAAAGCATAGACATGTGGTCCCTGGGTCTGGTAGCTGCAGAACTGGCTACAGGGTACCCCCTCTATGCCGGGGCAAAGAACTATGATGTGTTGAGATACATTACAGAAACTCAGGGCCAGCCTCCAGACTATCTGCTGGACTGTGGGAGGTATACGGAAAAATATTTCAAGAAAGAAAGCAACAGAAATGAGTGTTGGAGATTAAAGACACCAGAAGAGTTTGAGATTGAGACAGGGTACTTCTCTAAAGAGTCAAGGTATATAAAACTCAGTTGTCTCGATGACTTAGAGCAGCACATAGGTAAAGACAACGAAATTGGGAGTGATCGGGTTCTGTTGGTAGACCTGATTAAAAAGATGATACAGCTGGATCCTGGCCAACGCATGAAACCTGTGGAGGTTCTGGAGCATCGATTTATTGCTCAAAGCCTCCGTAAGAGCAGTCATCCCAAAACAGGCATGGAGATAATCAACACTGACGAAGAAATGACTGACAGATGTCAGCAGTCATCTTCATGCGAGAAAGAAGACTCACATGCTGCGGTCAGTCAGATAGTCCGCCAGAATAATAAATCAGCAAACCCTGGAGACCCTAACAACGGCAAATTAAAGCCTCCCATCAGAAGTATAAGGGATGCCCTATGCGATTTCTTCACCGTTTATGGATGAGCAGCCATCATCATCAAAAGAAGTTGTGGCATGTAGCTACCACCCTTTGGACCTTCCACCTGCAGGTGAACTGAAGCCATTTCTGACGCCTCAGTCGGACAGACGTCGTTGTGTTGGTCCGTTCTGGTAAGGAGAGCTGACTCATAAGGCATAGCTCTCTCATCTGTGGTCACGAGCTCTGAGGAGAGACCTACAGGATGAGGTCAAGGATACAAGAAATGAGCTGCGTTTGTGGGGCTGGCGAAAAAGATTAGAACGCTCGGCTTGGACTGCTACCAAACAATCCAAACCCAGTTAAGCGGCTGCAATTGCAATGGAGGGAGTACATTATGTTGATTATGTTGATGTTGTTGATGGTTTGCTGATGTTACCTTGTTGTTTATGTTTTGAGGAAAGCACGCCGCAAGTAAAACACTATTATCACATGTTCCTGGTGTAGAACTGTTGTCATTTCCTGTAATGGCTAAGCCAAGCTTGAAGCGACTGAGGGGTTGCATAGATGAAACTATAGTTGACGTGCTCTCCCTTTGCACGGGTGAGTAGTGTAAATGTAAATAAAAAGTCATTCTTCTGTTTCTTATCTTTTGACGGGTTATTTATTTATAATGCTTTTCCACATAATGTTTGTCACTTTCATCTGTCGAAGCAGAAAGCTTAGCCCGATTGATCCAAAGGAAAGGTCGCTAAACCCTTCCGCTGGAACCAACCATGCACATGACACGTTGTCACGTCCACACCAAAGAAAGAACCCAGACTGGATTTCCACCGTACTGGATCCACAGGGCTGGGCAGTGAGCAAAAACCAAACCAAAAAAAAGATATTTTCTTTTGCCAGTAAGCTTTAATTTTGTTTTGTCGGTCTATACAAACTGAAATAACAGGTCCCCAGATGGCGACTAAAACGTTTGCAAATACGACTAACCTTTAAATTGTGAAACCTATTTTTCTGCCAGTTGCCAGTGGCTGTCATCCAGGCGCATATATGCAATGCCTTAAGTGTTTCCCAATACCTTCTTGTTTATTTCATGTCTAAAAAGCGACTAGCAGCACTGATAATGCTAAAGTGTGAACAAAAAATCAACTGTTTATTTTGGCATCTGCAGGCTTGCTAACTTAGGTGTTTCAGCAGCATGTTGCATTACTGCATGATGCGTTCACTGTCTGTTCAGTAACTTTCAGTTTGGGGTGAAGCAGAATTGTAACTTCATCAAGATATGCTCAAATGTAATCGTGTAAAACAGAGTTCTTGGTGAAGTTCGTCATAGCTTTAGCCCCTTCCTTTTGCTCTCAGACCGCACCAGATTAAAGCATTCAACCTTAAAAAGGTACATTTTCTTCCATAGGTACCCGCCCCTGGACCCCGGTTGAAGTGATTTGGTTAGAGAGAGGAAAGATTAGGTTAGAGTCCTGTGGCAGGTAGATAGCGCTCTAAGAAGTGCACGCAGGAAGGGGAAAAAAACGAGGTCTTGGCTGTGCTTGATGCTGTGTTAACTGTATTATAAACTTTGCTCGGACCACAGAACTGTACATGTGAAGTGGACTTTCAGTCTACTAATACCATAATAGAAAGGTGCATGTGAAGTGAGGTTCACATACACACATAAAAGCATAATCTGTGTGAAGCAAGTTTTATAGAAACATTCACCTCCCCCATGGACATAGCCGAAACAGCTCCCCAGGAAACAGATGCCCAAACCGCCTCAACTGACTCCTCTCGATGAGGAGGAGCAGCGGCTCTACTTTGAGCCTCTCCCCGATGTCTGAGCTCCTCACCCTATCCCCAAGGCCGAGCCCAGCCACCCTGCGGAGACAACTCATTTCAGACGCTTGTATCCGCAATTTCATTCTTTCGGTCATGACCCACATGCCCATAGGTGAGGTTCGGAACGTAGATGTACCGGTAAATCGAGGTTTTTGCCTTTTTGCTCGGCTCTCTCTTCACCACAATGAATCGATATAGCATCCGCATCACTGCAGACGCCTCCCCAATCCAACTGTCTATTTCCCGCTCCCTTTTCCCTTCACTCTTGTACAAGACCCCGAGATACTTGAACTCCTCCTTTTGGAGCAACAACTCCTCCCCGACCCGAAGTGAGCACACCTTCTCCCGGCTGAGAACCATGGCCTCAGACCTAGAGCTGCTGATTCTCATCCCGGCCGCTTCACACTTGATTGCAAACCATCCCAGTCCGAGCTGGAGGTCAGTGCTCGAATGTGGCAATAGGACCACATCATCCTCAAAAAGCATTGTTCCTCCTGAATCCGAGGTTTCGATTATCGACCGGACACTCCTCTCCAGTTCCCTGGCCTAGACCTTCCCAAGGAGGCTGAGGAATGTCATCCCCCGATATTTGGAACACATCCTCTGGTCCCCCCTAGGGACCACCTTTTTGGTGGTCCCCCAACACCCCAGTCTGCCACTCCAGAGGTACTAGCCTCGATGTCCACACCATGTTGCAGAGGCGTGTCAGCAGTTACAGCAGTTACAGCCCTACTAGTACTTGGTCCAAATGTAAAGTGCGTTATGAATTAAAAGTATTATTATCATTATTACTACATGCAGAGCTTTAAGAAACCAGGACCGATCTCATCCAACCCCAGGGCGCTGCCACTGTGGAGTTGTTTAACCGATAGCTTTCTCGGTCGAGGTCAGCAGGTCCCCTCACTACGGCGAAGAGAGGTGATGACACTCAGAGCGCGAATGAGGATGTGGAGGAAATGCTCCAAATGATTGAGGTAGCAGGACCAGATCATTATCCGATCTTGGTTGACTGCCCTTGGACAACCAGAGACATTAAGGAAGCAACTAAGCACCTCATTCTACCACATGACATGAGTGAAGTTAAAGCAGCGGATGAAATGTTGATCTTTGTCAGAGAGTTCAGAGTTCAGTACAACCACTGAACTCAGATGAGTCCCGGTGGTTAAAATGGGAAACAACTGGGACTGCATATGTTCATGATGAACATGTTCCAGACGGCCTCAAGAGGTAGAGGATGTAATCATGTATGAGGTGGGGCCAGGAGGGGACGCGGATGAAGACATGGTGGCAATACTGACCCAGACCTGAAATGTGTTTCAAGTAGAGGTGCACCGATCCAATCAGCCAGCCGATGGATAGGTGCCAGGAGGCCAAGTTGAATGTGATCGGCAATCGGCCGAGTAGCCTAGCTGTGTCCGGTTCGTTGCCATTCACATGCATGCAGCGTATAAGTACACCAACCATGTGCTACCATAGCTACAAACATTTTGCAAGTAAACCAGAAAAAAAACAAAAACACAAATCGCATCTGTAAATACCAGTACGGACAAAATAAGCTGTGGAGGAACAATCCTGAAAAAACGTTCGGCACAACGGACTTAATCGCCCAATTCAAATTTTGTGACCCTGAGGAAAGAAGTTTCCTGAAGCTAACGTTGACAGAGCGTCTAAAGCTGGCAATAGTGCAGAGTCAGTCATGAGTCTGCTGTTTGTATGTATGTACGCTGTAAATTATGGTTTTAGAAGTAAAGACAGGAGAAGCTGCCCCCCGAAAAAAAACTTGATCAGACACTTAAAAATGAATCACAACAAAGATCATAGCAAGTTTCAAGAAACTAGCGTTGGCAGAAGTCGGCTAAAGTTATCAACAGCACAGAGCTAGCCACGAGCCCTGAAGTCCCGGTACCAATTTAGTCAAAAGGGACATCGGGCAAAAGATTGTCTCTGAGCCCCAAAGACTGACTGATTCGAGGTTGAGCGGTTAGAGGAGAGTGACTGGTTCCTAACACTGACCCGAACTAAGGATAAGGAAGATCAGTTGACGCTACCGATTGGTGACTGCACCCAAAACGTACCACATATAAACTCAATGACTGAAGAAACTATTGCATACTTAGACCGAAAAGTCAGACAGGAAGAAGAACAAGTGATATGCAAATATGCAAAATATACCGAAAACCCCATTGAACAAATGCCTAGATACACCTTAACAGTAAACAACAAGGAAGTGAAATTTGTGGTTGACCAAGGAGCTACAGCTTCTGCGTTGAAATCCGACACATTTCTCATTCTACCAAGGATGAGTAGCAGAAGGAAAATTTCACTTTCCCATTATCATGTGAGGATCCAGTGACATACTCCTAAAATTTCCGTTCTTCAATTCCTCACATTTTCCATTTAACCTGCTGAGCAGGGATTTGATGTGCGCTTGAGGTATTTGCCTCATGCCGACACCAGATGGCGTCAGAAGTTATGTCACAACAAAGACCTGATAATCCCCTATTTGTTTTTGTCCCCGTAGGCTTACTCAAGCATATTAGTGGAATCTATATGCATCAGATTTGACTTCAACGTGCGCTTCTCTTTTAAAGAATACACAGCTGTACACTTGCAAATAACACTGATTATATGACACTAGAAGACTTACTTTGCACTACATATGTTTATGAATGTCAACACAAGGCTAATGAAGAATACTGGTTGAGAGAAGGATACAGGCAGCACAAACTTGTGATTACTGACATCTGCTGGAAAAAGCAAAGATGTACAGCAGAGGTGAGGTAATGTCAAAGTCAAAGGGAATTATATTCCATTATCTGCATCACACATATCCTTGGCTTTATTTTATTTATTTATCTTTTTTAATGTCATGTGTTCTTACTGCATATCATTTATTCCGAATCATGCAGAACTGGAGGGCCATTGAGTAGCATGGCACATGGTAAAGGACTGACTGTGCATAGTCCTGTATCCTTGACACCTAAAGAAGAGATCTCTTTTGAACATCTTAAAGAACATTACAAACAACACCTACACTGGGAATTCCAAACCCCAGCAGACCATTCATCCAGATTGTTAACTCTAAAAGACAGTTCTAAACTTCAGTTCTGCGGAAGTTTGAAAAAGATGTAAAACTCTTGACCCTTTAACTCCTCTACCAACAGAAGAAGATGGAGATCCACACAACTGTGTGGCAGCAATAAAACCTGTTTATCCTCCAAGACCAGATTTGAAAAAAGTTCCCAGCAGAATCCAGAGATAGAACTGTTTGTTGATGGCTCTGCATCCCGAAACCATAAGACAGAGAGGGACCAAGATGGATAGTTATGAGCCTAAATTATGTTTTGATTGATGATTCTTTACCTGTTACACTATCTGCACAAGCAGCGGAATTGATAGCATGTACAGAACCATGTAAGCTTGCTAAAATCAAGACTGTTAATATCTACACAGAGAGCAGATATGCATTTGGTTTAGTGCATGATTTTGGCACAAGTTTGAAAAACGTAAAGTTCCTAACATCATCTGGGAAACATATTGCAACTCAACAGACAGTTTCTCAACTGTTAGACAGTATTTTACTGCCACGGGAGATAGCAGTGTGTAAATGTGATGCTTACACCAACAGAGTTGACCCCATTTCCAAAGGACATGCAAAGGCAGATGCAGCAGCAACACACGTAGCAATGAAACCACTAAGCACTAACAGAAACCTTATTGCCAAAAAAAGACGAACTGACCCTTTTTGCAGATATACAAGACGTTCAGCAAAGAGCGACAGCAGAGGAGAAGTCTGCATGGAGGAAAAGTGGTTGTTGATTTTGAATGATTGATATATTACGAAGCCGATCAGTGAGCCACTAGGAAGCTAGCCACTAGTGAGCTACGCTGTGTCTGGGCGTAAACCAGGAAGCAAGGTTATCAAAGAGAGCACAGCGGTATCGTATGTTCAACGTGCCGTTTATAACTGCGCAGATTATACAATCATTGGTGTGTGATTGATGGCGTGAATGGTTTCCACTCCTGATGAGCATGTGACGCCTTGCAGTGGAGCCTCTATCATCATTGTTTGATTTGTGTGAATGGGTGAATGTTGACTCACATTGTAAAGAGCTTTGAGTGGTCGAGCAGACTAGAAAAGTTGCATATAAGTACAGTCCATTATCATTTTATCCCTAAGGTAGCCAAAGAAGTTGGTGAGGTACAGGTGAGCATGCTCATTTACGCAATGGGCTACCAAGCCAAAAATATTTTCAAATCATTTACCTGTGAGAGGAATGAATATGACAATAACTATGTAAAAGGGCTGGCTGAATTTGATGGATACTTTGTCCCAAAGACAAACACAATCCATAAGATGGAGCATGCTTTCACCAGCGAGTGCAAAAACTGGGGGAAATAGCGGAGTAATTTATCAGAGCCGTCTATGAGTTGAGTAAGAACTGTGACTTTGGAGAAAAGTGAAATTAACATATTAGAGATGGACCGGTTGTCAGCATTCGCGACGAGGAGCTCTAAAGTCTATATATATATCACGTTTGGCACTGCGGTGCAGATGATGAGGCAAGCCGAGGACTAAGCAAAGCAGATAAGTCGGCAGGAGCAGGAGGTTTCACAGTGGCAACCATCTAATGGAGTTGGGAGACAGTCTGGTAAAGAGAGGAGTGACGGACAGCACAAGGCTCACATCGATGACTCCAGATGCCGCCAGTGCGCGAAAGAGATGCACAAAGGCCCAGCCATACGTCCTGGATTACAGACGGAGAGAAGAAAATGTGATAAAATGGGTAATTGGGAGAGCAAATGTCTCTTTAAGTAGGTTAGAGCAGCAGCAGGACCTCAGGGGATACTTAAGACAGAGCCAGTCAAGAGCCATATGCAAGAGGGAGCTGTAACACACATTGTACATGCAGACAGAAGAGTCCCTATGCCACTTTGGCATAAAGTTCAAGGAGAGTTACAGCAAATGGAGGAACAAGGAGTGTTACAGAAGGTCAACAGGTGTAGTGAGAACCTGTGTAGGACTATGAAAGTTGAACAAAGACATCAAAAGAGAAGTACCAGCTGCCAACAACAGAGGAGACACTAACTAAACACTGTCATGGTCATCAGTCTTTACATCCCTGGATGCAGCTTCAGACATTTGACAGATACCATTAAACAAAGATAGAAGCATCCTAACCACCTTCATCACACCCTTTAGGCGATATTGTTTCCATCGCCTGCCCTTTGTGATAAACGTTGTCCAAGAGACTTTACAGCGGTAAATGAATGACCTGCTAGAGGGAGTATTGGTATATATGGATGATGTCATCAACCACGGGAAGGACATTAATGCAAATGACACACACATGCAGAGAGCATTCCACAGAATGGGGCATGCTGGTCTGAAACTCGACAAGAAGAAATGTGCGTTCAGACAGCCAGAGCTGTGGTTCCTGGGCCACATAGTGGACACCATCGGTGTAGGTGCAGACCCGGGGAAAGTGAAACACTACTAGCGAGCTACAGGAGCCAGCAAACACTCACAAGCTAAAGCGATCAACTATATGAGTAGATACATACCAGCCCTGGCAACAGCAGCAAGCCTGCTGTACGACTTGCTAAAAGAAACAACCGCTTGGACGGGGGATCAGCCACAAAGACAAGCTTTCCAGAAACACAAAGGAGCTATCATCCCCTCACCCATCCTATCTCACAATTATCCTCAAAGATAGACAGTTTTTCATCTGACGCGAGCAGTTCCAACAATACCTGGTAGGAATGGACGGATAGCAGGGAGTTGGAGACAATACCAATTAAATGCCACAGACTCCTGATGAGACGGATGCAGTTTAACACTGGGACAGAATATGCAACAAGAAAGACACCAGTAATTGCTGATGCCTTTCCACATAGCCCTATGAGGGACATAGACAAAACTACAGAGGAAACGCCACAGAGACTGATGTTGCTTGCCATGTCAAGGTGATGAAGATAAAGACTGCCACACAGAGATATGAGCAGAAACTGTTTAAAGGAGGATGGCCTGAGCGAGTAAGTAGAATCCCACATATTGCCAAAGACTATTATGCAGTGAAAGACTCATTATCGACATGTGAGGGTTTCATTTCACCAGGTTGTTGAATTGTAGTTCCAGAGTCGATAAGACAGGAAATACTGGGGCAAAATGTCGGGAACGTGACAAAGAAACAGCGTGGTGGCCTAAAATATCAGCTGACATTAAATGCATTGTGGAAACATGCAACTTCTGTCAGTAGAGCAAGCACACAATAAAATAAACCACCACAACCTAACGCCCTGCCAGAACGGCCATAGTAAAAGTTAGCCACAGACTTATGTGATTACAAATACAAAATTTACTTAGTGATATCAGATTATTACTCACATAACCTTGAAGTCGTGCATATCTGACAACCACAACAGATCAGTTTGCAAAGTCCCTTAAGCCCATATATGCAAGATTTGGTATTCCTGTCCATACAGTCAGTGATAATTGTCCACCATACATGACTGAGAGCTGGAAAGACTTTTGCATTATGACATGGTGCGGTTCACATCCATCTGCATACCCGCAAGGAAACGGTCACGCATCGCAGGCTGTTCAAACTACAAAACGCATCCTTACACAAGAGGATCCACTATTGGCATTAATGTGCTACAGAACGACCGCTGTAAACTCAGCTGAACTGCTCACAGGATACAAAATAAGAACCACTCGGCCATCACTCAAAACAAACCTGCTACTTAAGTGGCCAGATGAAGCCCTAATCAGATGCAGAGCAACCAGGAAGTAAGGTTGTCAGAGAGACCACTGCTAATTGTGTGTTCAAGGTGCTGCATACAATTACCGGCTCAGTTGGAGCACAAATAAGCTGTGTGCCCAGTATTTGACAGTTGTCAAGTGGTGAAAGGAGTTTGTTGTGGTTCTGATGACAAACCATGTGTGCCAAAGCACCTATTTTCCTATTATGTGCAATTGACACATGGCGTGGACCAGGCTTCAAAGGGGGAATGATGGATGCAATAGCGAGACACTGGTTTACAAAGGGATTCTCTAAGTACTTCCAAAAATGATTTCAAAGCTGTGTAATCTGTGCGACGAACAAGGTCAGAAAATGAATTCAGGCAAGACAAGCAGCACGAAGAACAACAAACAGGCCTTATGAACACTCACGAATGGATTTCATTGAACTCACACCATGTGACGGAAAGAAGTATTGTTTTGTTATTGTATACATGTTTTCTAAGTCATTTGGAGCTTCCCCCACTTCCCAGCAGCTCCAAAGGCTTTGCTGTGAGAGATCATTCCAAGATCAGCACTTTGGATAACTCTGTTGTTTTTTGAATGTGCTCATAAATAAAGTTGAGTTGAGTTGAGATCAAGCTAGTGGAGGAGCTGTGGAGAGCGAGAATGGTACACTTAAGAACCAGGTTAAATGCCGTGGAGACAGGTCTTAACTAGATTAAAGCATTACCCTTTGTATTAATGAAGATGAGGATGAGAGTCAGGCCTAAGGTTCGGCTAATTCCATTTAAGGTCTCGTTTGGTAGACCAGCTTAAGCAGGAATAGGTCAAGTTAAAAAAAAGTGAATTAAAAGATCATTGTGAAAATGATATGTTGCAATATGGCATCAGGCCTAAGGCTGTTCTCTACAAACTACACCAACAGGTGAAAGGGGCCCTAGTCCAGGCCCCAGTGGGACCCCGTCATATCCTGAAACCAGCTGATTGGATTGTGAAGTACCTGAGGAGGAAGAACTAAAAGACAAGAAAGTAACAACACACACCACAGTGAAGGTATCTGAGAGGGCAACATGGATGCATGCTAGCCATGCAAGAAGACCCCCCCCCCCTTACGACTGCCACCCCAGTCAACATCAAGGCAGGGAGAGTGTAAACTTGTCTATCTAGGGAGAGTGTAAACTTGTCTGTCTAGCCTATTGATGCCTCGGTGAGAGGGGGCGAGTACTGATTGGGTACATCCTGCACATTGAGTTTCAATACAAGTCAAAAGGACGGATCTTGTTGGTGACTAGCGAGATTCTCCTGTTAAGTTGAGTTAAACCTTGGGATGGTGATATAAAGGTTATGCATGTTTAATGGACCATACCTAATTATACAACACCATTACTTCTTATACGAGCCCCTGATAGGGATTGTACTGTTAATTGGCCTCATAACCCTGTACACCCACTAACCATTGTCAGACATTGTTTCTCCCTTGCATATGGGAGGGGCAAGAATTAGGCTACAGTTCAAGTCTTGGTAAAAACACAAGGCTAAAGCCCACCGGTGGAGGTTACAGCCCATTACCTGTATAAGTGTACCTGACTTATGGTAGGGATGCGTAAAGTTGTGTGGATTTGAGTGGAGTAAAGTGGAGTAAATGTTACTGGTACCCTTTATTTAACCTAGTTGATCCCGCTGATTGGACAACTACGTCCTGGGGATATCGCAGCTTTCTATGTAAGACCCAGAAGATCCATTTCAGACGAATCCAAGAATGTCAGTATCTTTGCCTATCTTATGGTGTATATAGAACTCAAGATGAATGGTAGCATTGTCAACTGTTAGAGAGGCGTACGAACAAAACTACGAAGGCTTTAGTTGCAATACAGGGGGAGTTAGATGGAACTAGGCCGATGGTATTGCAAAACTAGAATAGCCTTAGATATGTTGTTAGCCTCCCAAGGAGAGGTATGTAAGGTAATCGGTACTGAATGTTGTACTTATATCTCTGATTCTACTGATGCTGCTTGTGATGTAGTTACAGATACCCAACGAGGTATTAAGGACAACATTTGGGGCAACGGTGTTTCAGTTCCTATAACGGTCATCCCCACATATTGGAAGGTTGGTGGTTCGATCCCCGGCCCCTACAGACAACATGTCAGTTTCCTTGAGCAAGATTCTGAACTCCAAGCTGCTGCCAATGGCTGTTCCATTGGTGATGACTGATGGCGTGAGTGATTACTGCTCTTGATCATGAGCAGGTGCGTCTGTGCGTTGCACCCCTATCATCACTGTATGGACGTTTGTGTGAATGGGTGAATGCTGACTCGTGTTGGAGAAGCGCTTTGAGTGGTCGGGCAGACTAGAAAAGCGCTACATAAGTTCAGTCCATTGTACCATTAATATGGAGCATGGATGGAATCCATTTGATGCCGAATACATACATTTTTATATATAGTTTGCATTTCTTTTAAAGCTAAGACGATTGCTAATGCTATATACTCAGGGTATTTATTGATACTAGCATATATTTGCACTTTGAGATTTGATCCAAATGTAAAGTGCATTATAAATTAAATGTATTATTATTATTATTACTAATATTTAATGCTATGTGCTAGAACCTGTTATCCTTACGTTCATTTTATGGCTATGTTATATTACATAGATGATGAAAAAAATTTAAAAAGGAGGGCCATGTAAGGTAAATAATTTTTATTAGATATTTTATTGGATAGGGGTCATGAGTGATTCTGCAGGGTGAATCTTCTGTGAGATGCTCTGGAATGGACAAGATTTTGCTTATCATTGTTTTGACTTCAGAATGATGTGAGTATTTAACTCCGTAGGTGTCAAACTGGCTAAAACTCGTTCTCAAGGTCTTAGAGACTCCTGACCATCGGGTATTAAGTGTTTATCAGGCACTCAGCTCATCGCAGCAGCCATCCTGGGAGTTGTGTTTGCTCTGATCCTTCTGCAGAACTTTATTAAACCTATCAGAACACAATCAGCTCCGCTGCCTCACTCACCTGATCTCCACCACAAAACATCAATCAGTTTCTCCCACTTTGGTTCACATGAAATTAACATCAGACGATCAGGAGGGCCGACAGCAAGACGACTGCCAAAATGGAAAATGGTCTGCAGGTGGTGGCCCTGGACCATTTCTCTTTCCTCCTCCTTACTGGTTGATTTTCCCCTAGTTTGCATTTTGTAGTGTCCTTGTCTTTACTGGTATCATGATGCGTTGTACCTGCAGCACAGGTTGCACAGGTAGCTCCTCCAGGACGGCAGCTCCATATATGCCATTTCCAAAAGTTCTGTTGTGTCTCTCAGAACCGTCTCAGGAGCCTGGAGCAGGTACCAGGAGATGGGCGGTCACACCTGGAGAGCTGGACCGGTCTGTAGCAGGACAACAACCCAGCAAATGAAATTAAGATTTCAAGAGAAGTCATCAATATGGACCAGATTCAATTTTATTCCACTAAGGTTAATCCACTATAACACAGTCTCCATTACTATACAATATGCAATAAATGTAAATACAAATATTGTTTATAAACACCAACCTTTAAAAAATCCCGTCCTGCTTCTTCGGTCGGGGTCTCTGGTCGGATAGATTTTCAGTTTGCCTATGGAGTGACTTTCCTGCCAAAAGTGAAACACAATTCAACACAATGTGCAAGCAGAGTGTGACTTTTAAGTAAAAAAACACCATTCACAAACAACCGTTTTCGTGCTGGAAACAACTGCAGCATGTCATATAAGTACAAAGGTACAATTACAAGTACTAAAAAAAATCTATCCAACAATTACAGCAAACATCACATGACTTTTGGCACAAGCTTTCCGAGTGAGGGTTCCACCGCTACACTAATACTGCAAATTGCCAAACAGAAACTGATGGGATGTTGGGTAACTTAATATATATATATATCTATATATTTACTAATATGTATTCTTGTTACTTCAGTTAAATGGCAGTATAGTATTTAAAGTGTCATTACTTATTTTGTAATGGCTTTTTTCGCACTACTTCAGTTTTTGATTTTTCAATTAAAGAATGTTAAAGTTTCTGAAAATGAGTCCGCTGTTATTTGCTTTTGGGAAAATTCCACCTGAACTGTGGCTCATCAGCAGATGTTGTTGCCTGAATGGCGTGTGTGAAAGTTTTATACATATATGACAAGTGTACATTTTGGGCATCCGACATAATATTAGTTCAGATTGTTTTTCTCCGTTTCCTGATATCCCAGGTAAAGGGTCCAAAACTAAATTAAAGTTAAATAAATTGTACAATGAAATGATTATTGCTTTTAAATAGTTATGGAATTGCAGAGAAGAAAACTAATTGAAAATATTGAAACTATATTGATTTTTAGGGCTCAAACACAGTAATACACAAACAACCAATGTGTTGGGTCCTTTAGATAATTATATAAAGAGTTTGTTCTAGACCTGCTCTTTCTGGAAAACACCTTGAGACAAATGTTGTTGTGAATTGCCGCTATATAAATAAAGATTGATTGATTGATTGATTGATTGATTGATTGATTCGCACAGGATAAGTTCACTCTGTATTTTATTTCGATTTAGTGACATTATCCCCCCAGATATGAAGTCAAGGCTCTGAGTAAAACCCGCTGCTGCAACCAGGTCAGCTGTCAGTGCCTATGGGTGCCTCTTGGGCATGTAGGGGTTTGTAGTAGTTGTATAGATGGGCAGGCAGGCAGAGGTCACCTGCAGCGCGGACTTCTCTGAGCCCACACTCTGGAACTCTTTCCCCCCAGTATACAGCCTGATTTGGCCCTTTCGCTCAGGTAGACACGCATCCTGGGAACCCAACCTTCCTTTGCCCCGTACCCACCTCCGTGGTGAGCGCAGAGCGCGATGAGGCTGCGGTCGCACCAAACCCCCTTCTAGGACGACTCCTTTGATAACTGCCATGTGAATAAGGCATGAGATAGTATTTCCCAATCAAATTATGACACCTGCGGCGGGTATATGATCGCTGCATTCTTCATCAACACACGAGCCGAATGTCCACCAATAGGAGTTACCATAGAAGGGAGTTTGGTGCGACACTTGACCTGTAGTCAAGTGTCGCCTTTTCCCGCCTTTTCTCCCCTCTGGAACTGTGGAGGTAAGAGTTCCAGAGGGGAGAGCTTGAGTCCGTTCGGGGACGTCCTCCTGCTTGCCTGTCGGATCTTACCTCCAAAGTGTGAATTTGTGCAAGACGAACCTCTAAGGGCTGCCGGCCATCCTGGTTGCAGCAGCGGGTGTCACGCAGAGCCTTGACATCATATTCACGGGATAATGTCAGTAAAATCAAGGGAAACACAGAAGTGGGGGTGTGATTTCTAGATCACAATAAGTCCTCAGGAAATACTAGTCCATTGCAAATGGGGCATAAGACATGCTGTAACACAGACGCCGTCCTACCTTTGGTTTATAAATTGGTCCACTTTGCTTTCACACCTCAAACAAAATGCATTAGGGTTCACTTTGAAGTGAACCAGAATTTGCTTGTTTGGTCCGCAGCAGAGATTGAATGAGCTTTATGAGGAAACGAACCAGGGTGCATTTAAAGTGGACCAAACAGCTCTGGTGTGAAAGCGACCTTAGATGTCCTGTTTTGATATGTGACCTTGATGGTTTTGTTATCTTTCTGACATATGACTGTGATGTCTTTGGAAAAAGGTGGCCTGAATGTCTTTCTGACACATGACTTTGATGTGTTTGTGCTATATAACCTCAATGACTTTGATGGGTATGTCATATTCTGTTGAGGTAGAAGAACAGGTCTGATTATAGAGTGCAGTACTGACCACCGTTTCAGCAGCAACAACACATGAACGTATGGAAGGGGGTTCGGTGAATCTTCAACTACAAGATCAGAACCTTTTCTATACAGGCTTTGAGGTGAAGGGACCTGAGGCCGCCGCATCACAGCCACCAGCCCACAGCCGCCACAGCCTCAAAGAACATGGACATCAGGTGAGGCGCATAGTGCGGGTGGTGATTTTGAGTAAAGCTGCTGGACGGTTTCTGAAATTATACGCTCATATCAGTAATTACCTCTGCCAAGGAACGAGGATGTTATGTCTTCACCCCGGTTTGCTTGTGAGTTAGTTAAGAGAATAATTAATTTTGCTGACATCGAGAGTTTTGCAGCTAGAAATAAAATATTATTAAAATAAGCCATTTGGAGCTTTGATGTTTTATTCTGTGTCCATTATTGATATTTATTGTGTTTATCTGTCCGTCTGTCTGTCTGTTTGCTTGAGCAGGATTACAGTAAACTACGGTTCGCTTTGTCTGAGTGCTTTAAATAGTTCTGAAGTGTTTAGAGAAACTGGTCCAACGACACATTTTCTGTCCCCCACCCAGATTCAACTCACACTAGTTCACCAACAGAGATATCCAGTGGTGGACTCAGCTCTGGGCGACATGGGCAGGCACCCAGGGGGCCACTTGCCTGGAAGGTGGCCTGGCGCACGCATTCATTTCAAAAGAAAACAGGTTTACCTTTACACTTCATTCTCCAGACAAACACAGCTCACAGCCGTCACCAGGAGTTGTCCAATGACTCAGCCACTGTTTGATGCATATCAGAGCGGAACCATCTGGAGAACGGAAGTACCATCAAGGACATGGTGGTGTGGTGTGAGGTCAACCACCTTCAAATTAAGTCCAAAAAGCACGCAACGCAAAGGGTCCCCACAGAAACCACCGGCGAAGATCCAGGGTTTGGACATTCAAACAGGTGTTCACATCCACAACAAACTGGACTGGTCGGACAACACAGATGTTCTTCAAAAGAAGGCCAAGGTCGTCTCCTCTTACTGAGGAGACTGAGTTCCTCCGGAGTGTGCAGGACTCTGTTAAGGACCTTCTATGACACTGTGGGAACATCTGAAATCATCTACGCTGTGGTCTGCTGGAATGAAGGAAGCACAAAGAGGAACAGGAAGAGACTGAACGGCCAGTCAGGAAGTCCAGCTCTGTCACGGACTGTCCCCTGGACTCTGTGGATCACTCTGATCATCCACCTACCTCAAAATAAGTACATGTCCATCAATTGCACTATTGCACAACTGCACTGGACGTGTTTTTTATATGTTTCCGTTTAAACTCTTTTGTCATATTCATACCTTATTTATCCTTAGTTAATGTATGTGTATTGATGTTTGTTTACATATACACAGGTTTAAATGTCCTGTTTTTTTTCTAATGTCACTTCACAATGTTGGAGCTGATGTAACGCCTACATTTCGCTTAAACCTTGGGGTTTAATAAAGTTTCCTTCTATTCTACTCAACTGTATTCTAATCTTCCTGCAGAGGTGGATCCCACTGTCAGAGCCGGGAGATTGAAGGGGCGGCATTACGCCGAGCTGACCTGACTTCCAGTGCAGTGCCACCATCTCTGTCTTCATTGGTCACAATGGGTCATTCCTCCCCATAATGTGACTGATCCCCTCTGGACCTGCAAGGCTCGGACAAATATTTAGAAAATATGTTTTGGGCTTGGTAAGGGAAAGCCAGAGTGGGGTTTGGACCAGGGGAACATGCTCACTTATTGCTACTGTAATGTAATGCTGTGTTGGTGGGTCTACTGGGACTATAAATGTATTATTATTTATTATTATTATAAGTAGTAGTGACCACAAAACGCCGTAAATATTTGTGAACAGCCTGGAGAATTTTTTATTGTAATAATTCAACAGAGATGAAGATAGGGATTTGAAAGGTAGGTTCACCCAGGGAACCGCACAAGCTAAAACTAGAAATAACAAATCTATGGAAGACTCCATAGTTACATCGCTCCACAAAGCACTTAACCATCCGAAGTACTAAGAGGAGCTACACAAGACTTCAGTTATCGGGCTCCTCTCCTGTGGAACCTTCTCCCAATCTGGCATATATATAATCTGGCAATACTAGCATATATTTGCACTTTGAGATTTGATCCAAATGTAAAGTGCATTATAAATTAAATGTATTATTATTATTATTACTAATATGTATTCTTGTTACTTCAGTTAAATGGCAGTATAGTATTTAAAGTGTCATTACTTATTTTGTAATGGCTTTTTTTCGCACTACTTCAGTTTTTGATTTTTCAATTAAAGAATGTTAAAGTTTCTGAAAATGAGTCCGCTGTTATTTGCTTTTGGGAAAATTCCACCTGAACTGTGGCTCATCAGCAGATATTGTTGCCTGAATGGCGTGTGTGAAAGTTTTATACATATATGACAAGTGTACATTTTGGGCATCCGACATAATATTAGTTCAGATTGTTTTTCTCCGTTTCCTGATATCCCAGGTAAAGGGTCCAAAACTAAATTAAAGTTAAATAAATTGTACAATGAAATGATTATTGCTTTTAAATAGTTATGGAATTGCAGAGAACAAAACTAATTGAAAATATTGAAACTATATTGATTTTTAGGGCTCAAACACAGTAATACACAAACAACCAATGTGTTGGGTCCTTTAGATAATTATATAAAGAGTTTGTTCTAGACCTGCTCTTTCTGGAAAACACCTTGAGACAACTGTTGTTGTGAATTGGCGCTATATAAATAAAGATTGATTGATTGATTGATTGATTGATTGATTGATTGATTGATTCGCACAGGATAAGTTCACTCTGTATTTTATTTCGATTTAGTGACATTATCCCCCCAGATATGAAGTCAAGGCTCTGAGTAACACCCGCTGCTGCAACCAGGTCAGCTGTCAGTGCCTATGGGTGCCTCTTGGGCATGTAGGGGTTTGTAGTAGTTGTATAGATGGGCAGGCAGGCAGAGGTCACCTGCAGCGCGGACTTCTCTGAGCCCACACTCTGGAACTCTTTCCCCCCAGTATACAGCCTGATTTGGCCCTTTCGCTCAGGTAGACACGCATCCTGGGAACCCAACCTTCCTTTGCCCCGTACCCACCTCCGTGGTGAGCGCAGAGCGCGATGAGGCTGCGGTCGCACCAAACCCCCTTCTAGGACGACTCCTTTGATAACTCCCATGTGAATAAGGCATGAGATAGTACTTCCTGATCAAATTATGACACCTGCGGCGGGTATATGATCGCTGCATTCTTCATCAACACACAAGCCGAATGTCCACCAATAGGAGTTACCATAGAAGGGAGTTTGGTGCGACACTTGACCTGTAGTCAAGTGTCGCCTTTTCCCGCCTTTTCTCCCCTCTGGAACTGTGGAGGTAAGAGTTCCAGAGGGGAGAGCTTGAGTCCGTTCGGGGACGTCCTCCTGCTTGCCTGTCGGATCTTACCTCCAAAGTGTGAATTTGTGCAAGACGAACCTCTAAGGGCTGCCGGCCATCCTGGTTGCAGCAGCGGGTGTCACGCAGAGCCTTGACATCATATTCACGGGATAATGTCAGTAAAATCAAGGGAAACACAGAAGTGGGGGTGTGATTTCTAGATCACAATAAGTCCTCAGGAAATACTAGTCCATTGCAAATGGGGCATAAGACATGCTGTAACACAGACGCCGTCCTACCTTTGGTTTATAAATTGGTCCACTTTGCTTTCACACCTCAAACAAAATGCATTAGGGTTCACTTTGAAGTGAACCAGAATTTGCTTGTTTGGTCCGCAGCAGAGATTGAATGGGCTTTATGAGGAAACGAACCAGGGTGCATTTAAAGTGGACCAAACAGCTCTGGTGTGAAAGCGACCTTAGATGTCCTGTTTTGATATGTGACCTTGATGGTTTTGTTATCTTTCTGACATATGACTGTGATGTCTTTGGAAAAAGGTGGCCTGAATGTCTTTCTGACACATGACTTTGATGTGTTTGTGCTATATAACCTCAATGACTTTGATGGGTATGTCATATTCTGTTGAGGTAGAAGAACAGGTCTGATTATAGAGTGCAGTACTGACCACCGTTTCAGCAGCAACAACACATGAACGTATGGAAGGGGGTTCGGTGAATCTTCAACTACAAGATCAGAACCTTTTCTATACAGGCTTTGAGGTGAAGGGACCTGAGGCCGCCGCATCACAGCCACCAGCCCACAGCCGCCACAGCCTCAAAGAACATGGACATCAGGTGAGGCGCATAGTGCGGACGGTGATTTTGAGTAAAGCTGCTGGACGGTTTCTGAAATTATACGCTCATATCAGTAATTACCTCTGCCAAGGAACGAGGATGTTATGTCTTCACCCCGGTTTGCTTGTGAGTTAGTTAAGAGAATAATTAATTTTGCTGACATCGAGAGTTTTGCAGCTAGAAATAAAATATTATTAAAATAAGCCATTTGGAGCTTTGATGTTTTATTCTGTGTCCATTATTGATATTTATTGTGTTTATCTGTCCGTCTGTCTGTCTGTTTGCTTGAGCAGGATTACAGTAAACTACGGTTCGCTTTGTCTGAGTGCTTTAAATAGTTCTGAAGTGTTTAGAGAAACTGGTCCAACGACACATTTTCTGTCCCCCACCCAGATTCAACTCACACTAGTTCACCAACAGAGATATCCAGTGGTGGACTCAGCTCTGGGCGACATGGGCAGGCACCCAGGGGGCCACTTGCCTGGAAGGTGGCCTGGCGCACGCATTCATTTCAAAAGAAAACAGGTTTACCTTTACACTTCATTCTCCAGACAAACACAGCTCACAGCCGTCACCAGGAGTTGTCCAATGACTCAGCCACTGTTTGATGCATATCAGAGCGGAACCATCTGGAGAACGGAAGTACCATCAAGGACATGGTGGTGTGGTGTGAGGTCAACCACCTTCAAATTAAGTCCAAAAAGCACGCAACGCAAAGGGTCCCCACAGAAACCACCGGCGAAGATCCAGGGTTTGGACATTCAAACAGGTGTTCACATCCACAACAAACTGGACTGGTCGGACAACACAGATGTTCTTCAAAAGAAGGCCAAGGTCGTCTCCTCTTACTGAGGAGACTGAGTTCCTCCGGAGTGTGCAGGACTCTGTTAAGGACCTTCTATGACACTGTGGGAACATCTGAAATCATCTACGCTGTGGTCTGCTGGAATGAAGGAAGCACAAAGAGGAACAGGAAGAGACTCAACGGCCAGTCAGGAAGTCCAGCTCTGTCACGGACTGTCCCCTGGACTCTGTGGATCACTCTGATCATCCACCTACCTCAAAATAAGTACATGTCCATCAATTGCACTATTGCACAACTGCACTGGACGTGTTTTTTATATGTTTCCGTTTAAACTCTTTTGTCATATTCATACTTTATTTATCCTTAGTTAATGTATGTGTATTGATGTTTGTTTACATATACACAGGTTTAAATGTCCTGTTTTTTTTCTAATGTCACTTCACAATGTTGGAGCTGATGTAACGCCTACATTTCGCTTAAACCTTGGGGTTTAATAAAGTTTCCTTCTATTCTACTCAACTGTATTCTAATCTTCCTGCAGAGGTGGATCCCACTGTCAGAGCCGGGAGATTGAAGGGGCGGCATTACGCCGAGCTGACCTGACTTCCAGTGCAGTGCCACCATCTCTGTCTTCATTGGTCACAATGGGTCATTCCTCCCCATAATGTGACTGATCCCCTCTGGACCTGCCAGGCTCGGACAAATATTTAGAAAATATGTTTTGGGCTTGGTAAGGGAAAGCCAGAGTGGGGTTTGGACCAGGGGAACATGCTCACTTATTGCTACTGTAATGTAATGCTGTGTTGGTGGGTCTACTGGGACTATAAATGTATTATTATTTATTATTATTATAAGTAGTAGTGACCACAAAACGCCGTAAATATTTGTGAACAGCCTGGAGAATTTTTTATAGTAATAATTCAACAGAGATGAAGATAGGGATTTGAAAGGTAGGTTCACCCAGGGAACCGCACAAGCTAAAACTAGAAATAACAAATCTATGGAAGACTCCATAGTTACATCGCTCCACAAAGCACTTAACCATCCGAAGTACTAAGAGGAGCTACACAAGACTTCAGTTATCGGGCTCCTCTCCTGTGGAACCTTCTCCCAATCTGGGTTCGGGGGGCAGAGACCCTCTCTGCATTTAAAAGTAGACTTAAAACTTTCCTTTATGATAAAGCTTTAAATTAAAGGCTGGCATAAACTAGCTGTTAGTTATGCTGCTATAGGTTTGGAATGCTAGGGGATCTCCCATGATGCACCGAGCTTTTCTCTCTTTCTCTCTCACTGTCCCTCTTTACACATCCCTCTCACTTTAATTCATGTTACTAGATTAATGCATGTTACTGGATTAATGCATGTCACTGGATTAATAAATGTCACTGGATTAATGCATGTTACTGGATAAATGCATGTTAGTAGATTAATGCATGTTAGTAGATTAATGCATGTTAGTAGATTAATGCATGTTAGTAGATTAATGCATGTTAGTAAATTAATGTATGTTACTGGATTAATGCATGTCACTGGATTAATGCATGTCACTGGATTAATGCATGTCACTGGATTAATGCATGTCACTGGATTAATGCATGTTACTGGATTAATGCATGTCACCGGATTAATGCATGTCATCGGATTAATGCATGTTACTGGATTAATGCATGTCACTGGATTAATGCATGTTAGTAGATTAATGCATGTTAGTAGATTAATGCATGTTACTGGATTAATGCATGTTACTGGATAAATGCATGTTACTGGATAAATGCATGTTACTGGATTAATGCATGTTACTGGATTAATGCATGTTACTGGATTAATGCATGTTACTGGATTAATGCATGTCACTGGATTAATGCATGTTAATGGATTAATGCATGTTACTGGATTAATGCATGTTACTGGATAAATGCATGTTACTGGATTAATGCATGTTACTGGATTAATGCATGTCACTGGATTAATGCATGTTAATGGATTAATGCATGTTACTGGATTAATGCATGTCACTGGATTAATGCATGTCACTGGATTAATGCATGTCACTGGATTAATGCATGTTACTGGATTGATGCATGTTAGTAGATTAATGCATGTCACTGGATTAATGCATGTTACTGGATTAATGCATGTTACTAACTTCTTCCCTGGAGTCTTTGTGTTTTCTCGCCCTGTATGGTCACATGGTTGGTGATTGTATCTGCTGCTGTGGACCTGCTGGATGTCCAATGATCACAAGATGATCATGATGATGATTACAATTATTATTATCATTATTATTATTATCATTATTATTTTATAGTATTTCCCCATAGGTTATTGCTAAATGTTACATTACTATTATTATTATCAACCTGGGATCCCTGCTGCTGCCGCAGCTCGACCCTTGAGAAGCGGAAGAAAGTGGAATAGCATAGCTGATATCAGCTTACCCTAAACTCTCTAGCCACGGCTGCAACACCTCCAAAAGCAACGTCATGATTTAAGTTTGCGGATGAAAGAACCACAACACCCAGAACAACCAAAAAAGAGCTACTTATCGAGTCCAGGATGAAGAAACCTGATCTGCATCCCCTACATACACATCACCGTTGACTGCGTGGACAAGGTTTCGGACTACGGGTTACTAGATGGACACAGGGACGATGACCTTTCATGGAACATAAAGACCATCGCGCTTGTGAAGACGGCACAGCAGATTCTCCTGAGGATCCTTAGAGAGAACAACTTGGCTGAGAAACGATTGTTCGTCTTTAAATCGCTGTACCATCGAGAGCGTGCTGAGCTACTACATCTCTGCAGGGTTCGCCAACTGTTCCATAGCACAGAAGGTCATCTCCACGACCCAGAAAATGATTGGCTGTCCTCTCCCCTCACTAGGAGGACATTAACAGAACCCGCTGCCTCTGACTCATTCCACCCAGGACACCACCTGTTCAAGTCTAGTCTAGTTCAATGATGCGGTTTTGGAGCGGATGAACAGTTGTTGGTTCCTTTTTATAGGGAATCACAATAATTCACATTTTATGGAAACTAAACTCCTTTTCTCAGATCCCCAGAGCCCTCCTTGGATTTTATCCTTCACTGAGGGCTTTCTGTGTTCCTGTTTCCTCAGCTGGTTTCACAAATACAGTCTGAACGGTTAAGATCTGCTCTAAAATCTTAGATACATACAGCTTTAGTCAGCATTTTCTGTGTCACGGCGAGAAGCTTGTGTGGATTAGAAATGATCCTAGTGCCCTACAAGGAAAGATGTCGCCGTATGAGCTTTGAACCTGTCACCCGAAAAGTCATTTTGTCCTGTACAAATAAACTTTGGGCTCATTTAACAGAAATATGATTGTTCCACTGATTTTAAGCAACAGTGGCAGAAAGTAGGCGCCTCAAATAGCTTTTCTAACAGTTTGACAAATTCATGTCATAATTAAAGTCCAGAATGAAAAAATTGTTATGATGTCACATGATTGAGTTCACAACAGATTTGGCACAAATTTTCACATCATGGGATGGGAATTCCTTTTTTCTCCAACTGATGGAAATACACTTCCGTGTAACACAACGTTTGTTTTTTACTATTCTAGAGGGGAGAGAGCGAGAGAGAGAGAGAGAGAGAGAGAGAGAGAGAGAGAGAGAGGAGGAGGAGGGAGGAGGGAGGAAGAGGGAGGAGGGAGGCGTGGCGTGTCATCAGGCTGTCTGCTCCTCTCTCCTCCAGAAATAATCGTGTCTCAGCCTCCAAAGGAGGAGCGATGCCACCGCTCCTGGCTACCTATACCTCTCCTTCCTCCTCTTCCTCACACATATTCTTCGTGACGCATCCCAGGCCGTGACGGAACCGAGTCACACACACCCGGAGGAGGATTTAGGTCCAGATCCGAGCCCGTCCCTGACCGTCATCGGCCAACATCAGCGGGTATGGGCCTGTTTGTCTGCTTCTCCAACACCTCTCCTGATTCTAGCAGCTCCGAACTGACGCATTTATATTCTCAGGAATACAAGAACAGAAGTGACGCCGAATATGATTCATGTTATTATTACTGATGCGCGTCTGATTGTTTTGTGTGTTTGTGCTTAAAGATGCTTTGTATGCGCGTGCTCGTGTTTTTAAGTGTGATGGTGCGCGTGCTGATGCAACGTTTACCTATTCCGTGTTGTCTGCGAAGGAATCCCCTGTGTCCAGAACCAGCCTGCGCGCGCCTTTAAATGGCCAAATACACTGTTGCCTGGAGCCCAAATAACAGTTCTGTGCCAGATTTCCAAACATCCCTTTTTCACCTGAAGCCTGATTCTGAGCGCAGACTCAGGTTTGTAAATCATCCTTCCTTTATGGAGAGTAGAGAAAAAGTCCATGGCCTAGGAAAAAAAAAAAAACGCAATCTGCTGCAATCCTCACACACGGGGCAGGAAGAATAAAAACAGATCGAGGCCATGTTCCAATAATCCTTGAGCAGAGATGAAGCCTGTCCGGGTTCTTGTACGGTAATAAGTCCATGCTCCTGAGATCATCACCATTCTGGAGGATAGGTTGTAGGATGATAGGGGGAAACGGTTAACAACACAAGAAGTAGTGGTGGTCCTCGGATGCTATTTATGCAATCCTGCTAGTCATAATACAGTTTGCTGAGTAATGAGTCATACAGCTTCCTGTAGCTGTCACATGAGCCCGACCCACAGAACCTGAGTGCTGGTCCTGTGGCATTACAAGAAATAAAACAGCAACATGAACTTAACCGAATTATGTCAACTTGTCCAATCAAACTTACTATAATAAACCGGAAAAACATTATGAAACAAATTATAACCAAATACTGATCTGGCAAAAGTCCACAAAGCTGCTTAACAAAGTGCTGGATCATATACTTATATGGAATGGAATAAACATCATCCCATTTAAATAACTAAACACTATTATGTGGGCATGTACTAAACACAATTGTGCAATCACAAAACCCTTTGCAATAATATTAAGGCAATGAAAAAATCAGTTTTAATTCAAAATATGTGCACCAAATGATGAGGTTTCCCCTCATCCTCTTATTAAGTTACAGCATCTTTATTCATCATATCTAACAGGGCTGAAAGTACAGCTACAATAACCCCCATTACTTCTGTTAGTAGTGAGATCCTAATTATTTATTTTCATAGTAATATTTTCAACTATTGAACTTCATCACTCCTGATATCGTTGGTGATGTCGTTGGTGATATCATTGGTAATGTTGGTGATATTGTTAGTGATGTCATTGGTGATATTGGTATCATTCGTGATGTTGTTAGTGATGTCGTTAGTGATGTCATTAGTGATATTGGTGATGTCATTGGGGATGTTGTTGGTGATGTCATTGGTGATGTTAGTGATGTCATTGGGGATGTTGTTGGTGATGTCATTGGTGATGTTAGTGATGTCATTGGTGATGTCATTGGTGATATTGGTGATGTCATTGGTGATGTTGTTGGTGATGTTGTTGGTGATGTTGTTGGTGATGTCATTGGGGATGTTGTTGGTGTTGTGGATGGTGATGTTGTTGGTGATGTTGTTGGTGATGTTGTTGGTGATGTCATTGGGGATGTTGTTGGTGATGTCATTGGTGATGTTGTTGGTGTTGTGGTTGGTGATGTTGTTGGTGATGTTGTTGGTGATGTTGGTGATGTCATTGGGGATGTTGTTGGTGATGTCATTGGTGATGTTAGTGATGTCATTGGTGATGTCATTGGTGATGTTAGTGATGTTGTTGGTGATGTCATTGGTGATACTGGTGATGTTGGTGATATTGTTAGTGATGTCATTGGTGATATTGGTGATTTCATTGGTGATATCATTGGTGATGTTGTTAGTAATGCCATCAGTGATGTCATTGGTGATATTGGTGATGTTGTTGGTGATGTTGTTGGTGATGTTGTTGGTGATGTTGTTGGTGATGTTGTTGTTGATGTCATTGGGGATGTTGCTGGTGATGTCATTGGTGATGTTAGTGATGTCATTGGTGATGTCATCGTGATGTTGTTAGTGATGTTGTTGGTGATGTCATTGGTGATACTGGTGATGTTGTTGGTGATGTCATTGTTGATGCCAGTGTGTCTTTTTGAGTTGAAGAATATTGTGACGCGCTGTTATGTGCACATCTAGGTTAAGGTGTATTTTCAGCTGGTTGAAATAGTTAGTTGTGTTGCACTTCCAAACATTACATCCATTGCCCCTAAGTAAACATGTTAGTACGACTGGTGTCTCTGTTGACCCTGTGATGAACTGACAACTTGTCCAGTGTCTGCCGTCTTACACACACAGTCAAATGGAATAGCCTCCGTCCTCCAATAGTGCTTGTTTCTAATCCTGTTCACCCTCGTCAATCCTAAAGAATATCTTAAAATCTTCAACTCTGCCATCTCCAGTTCTGCTTCCTGTCCCTTCTTCAGTGCCACCGTCCTTAAACCTTACAGCAGAGCTGGTCTCACTACCATCTTGTCAATTTTTACCTTCCCTTTTGCTGCTTCACTATCGCTGCTTCACTCTGTCCCGTCACTCTCGCTGCTACACTCTTTTCCTTCACTCTTGTTGCTTCACTCTTTTCCTTCACTCTTGCTGCTTCACTCTGTCCCTTCACTCTCGCTGCTTCACTCTTTTCCTTCACTCTTGCTGCTTCACTCTGTCCCTTCACTCTTGTTGCTTCACTCTGTCTCTTCACTCTTGTTGCTTCACTCTGTCCCTTCACTCTTGTTGCTTCACTCTGTCCCTTCACTCTTGTTGCTTCACTCTTGTTGCTTCACTCTGTCCCTTCACTCTCGTTGCTTCACTCTGTCCCTTCACTCTTGTTGCTTCACTCTTTCCCTTCCTTGGTGCAACTTAATAGGGGGTTATTCTGTTTGCCTGCACCTCTATGAACCTGGTGGAGGTGGGTGTGGGGCTTCGTAGGGGGCGTTCCAACCGAGGGCGGAGGAGAGGCAGTGTTGCCATGGGCCTAGATGCTCGGAGGCAGTTTATTGAAGAAGAGTCCTGTGGTGGGCGTTTATGACCTACCCATATAAGAGACCAGGACTTAAGCTGGTCTCACTCAGCTTAAGTCCTGGATCTCATGGACTCCCTTTCCCGTCCTGACGTTACGTGCCCCCATCTGCGTGGCTGACCCGCCGGCGTGTTAATGGGGCCCTCCCGCTGGCTTCCTGCACCTTGCGGGGTCCTCTGGGTGCCTCTGACTCCTGGGGGTGGTGGTTGGGCAGGCTCATTAATGTTAACGTCTGTTTTTTCATCTTTATTTGTCTTCTTCTGTCTTTACGTTTCACGGACGGTCTATTAGACCTTTTTCTTTTTGATGGGAAATAGGTAATACTTCCAAATAGCGCAATAGGCTAGTGTGTCTAGGAAGGCTGGTGTGGGTCACATACACACACCGACTTATAATAACATTTAGCATTAGCATTTAACCTTAGCATTTAGATCAGTTGCAAGATCAAACTGCTCTTTTACCAAATCTTGACTCAAACCCCAACTTTACATTCAAACAGATGTAAAAGAAATAAGAATAAGAATAAAATCCTCCTGCTCTCTCCTTAACAACTTGATGCTGGAGACCAACATTGCCTCTACTTCCCCCTCAGGCGGGACGCCCAAAAAGCAGCCCTCGATGCTAGAGGCACCAGTGTTATGTCATCAGGACCAACCGCCCTTCCCCTCTTCATCCTTTCACTGCAGCCTTACTTAGCCTTTGAACTTCCTAGGTTACAATTCTCACATTCTCTACTCCTCTATTTCCCTCATTTATTTATTCATTCATGAATTCATCCGGATACTCCTTACATCTTGTCCCCACTCTCACTCCTACTACTTTACCATCTCTATCCTTAATCACACTTACCTGCTGCTCACCCTTCCCATCTCCATCCCCCCTCCTTTTCTCCTTTCTTGATGTCCAGATGTCGTAGACCTCTCATTAAGCCATGCTACTTCACTCTTGGCGTTACCCAGCGTCTTTTTGTATTCCTGCCTACTTTCTTCATCATTCTTGCTATCCCACTTGTTCTTCTCTGTTCTTTTCCTCTTTATACTCCCCTGGAACTCCTCTTTCCACCATCAAGTCTCCTTATCTTCTGTCCCCTGTCCAGATGACACACCAAGTACCGCCCCACCTGTATCCTTTATCGTTCTTTCCGTGGTTATCTAGTCATCGGGTAGTTCTTCACTACAACTCGGGGCCCTTCTTCTATCCTCCCTAAAGTTCAAACAGCAGCTCTCTTTCCTCAGCTTCCACCATTTGACCTTCTGTTTTTCCTTTACTCTTTTCCTCTATTGTCCCACCAAGGTTATTCTATTTCCTACCATTCTAGGTCTATATTCTATGTCTGGCTAAGTTCTCCCCTGAAAACCTTACAGTTCTCGTAGCTCCGCTCTTACGTGACACCTTGTGTGACACCTCCGATTTCTATCTTCATATTCCAACGCCCTGCCCAACACTCTCTTCTTCCTCAGGACACTCGTAACATACTCCTCCTTGAGGAATGCTGCTATCCCAGTTCTCCTCCCATTCATACCTTGATGAATCCGATTGTGCTCTGCTTCTAGCCCAGCTGCCTTTCCACCTAGCCTCTCAGACAAACAATATATCTGGATCACATCAGCTAGCTCTAGCTTACCTGTCATTGCACAAATATTTAACTTTAACTTTTAATTCCACTCTGCTGGTTATGCCAGTAGTGGTCTTTGTCACCCTTTTCTCCAACCGATGCGTTTTGTGATTCAGTTTTCTGTTCCTCATATGGATTTTGCATAAGTTTCCCGTCAAATTTAAAACAGGTCTGATGTCTGGTCTCCTTCTGGTCTTCGTCAGAAATCCAGCTGCAATGAATCAGATGTAGCTGATTAATAGTTTCCTTGGGTTGACCAGTAAGTAGAGCGTTAGAGTCCAACCAGATCCCATTTATTTGGAGAATAAACCTTAAAGCTGAATCTGGATCAGATTTTTACAGCATGATAACAAACCCACGGTATTTTCTAAAAGACCTTTTTATTTATCTATTTCCTCCTCTTAACTGGAGTTGGGTTGGGGTTGGGGGTAGGACAGGATGGATATTCCAGGTATTCCTCTCCCCATCAACACACACCAGCCCATCCTGGGGGATCCTGAAGTGTTCCCAAGTCTGATGAGATATATAGTGACTCCAGCAAGTTCTGGGTCTACCCCGGGTTCACCTCTCAAGTGGACGTGCCTTAAAAAAAATCTAAAGGGAGGCGTCCTGATCATATGACCAAACTCCTCAGATGGCTCCTTCAGACGCGAAGGAGCGGCGGCTCCACTTTGAACCCTCTCCAGATGACAGAGCTCCTCCCCTTTTCTCTAAGGCTGAGTCCAGGCACCAGATGTAGGAAGTTCTTCTCAGCCGCTTGTATCCTTGACCTCGTTCTTTCGGTCTCTGCACAGAATCAGGACCACATGTGAGGTTGGAACGTAGATCCACGGATGGTATGGGAGTCTTATTCTTAGCATCATCATCATCAAATACCCTCACAGTCACACTTATTCATCCACCCTACTAGCCGTTCAGTTATATCGAAATTATATATTGTCTAACCGGCCGGGTATAATTGATCGGCCCACCGGATGTGACCCCGCGGACCTTGAGTTCGACATATGTGTTACACCAACGTGTCACCCATCATTTTAAGTAGATTATTAACAAAGTAAGTACAATCGCACCATTCTTTTTGACAACTTTATTTTTACAATAGAAAAATGCAGAATTTGCCGTGAGGCAAACCTCATCACTCACTAGGTGATGAATAGTACTTGAGGCTGAGATTTCTGTTTTCAGTGAACATACCCTTGCATAACTCAGGCAGAAGGCCGTTAACACAGAAGTCAACATGGCTCAAGGTTTCGCAGACACATTTCCCAAGGCATGCTGGGAAATCCCACCCACATTTCTTTCCAAAATGCCACAATATAAAACTAAACTCCAGCTTAAATGAATTAGGATTTAGTAACATAATCAGTTTTTGTGAGCCGAATTCATGATTTTAAATTGAAAATATGTTTTTAATTGAGAGCTCCTGGTTGAACTGTTTTTTTTTCAAAGTTTATCAACATTTCTCTTTTTGCAATGTAGTTGTTAATACTGCCACTAACCATAAATGTGCCTAGAAAAACACCCCCAATGTGAAAAACAAAACACTGTAAAGACATAATTGTTGATGAATTTTAGAAAATACTTTAACTGGTGAAACACAATTAAAGGAGAAATATCAACTTATAGTAATGAATAAAATATCAAACGTATTAATCATGTGGTCAGCATGAGAGCCTCTGGTTTGAGTTGAAATGACAAATTCAGTCAGTATTGATTTTATTGTTGTTCTATGGGGAATGTTATTTGCTCCTGGGAAAAACTAAAGAAATAGTTTCAAACCGGAGAAACGTGTTATACCCACTTTAAATCAGCAACAATCGCTTGACGTTTGTCAATGTAGAAGCTGTGAGCGTGCAGAAACGTTTGCACGAGAAATGTGTTTATTTAGCGGAGGGTGGGGGGTAGGGGTAAGTACGGAGACCAATAGAGACCCTCCTTAATTTATGCATACTTCGTTGGTAGGATACAGACAAATATTTGCTGATTGGTATTTTGTGAGACCCTGCTGGATACAGAAGAATGAAGCTTGGCTATAACTTGAATTTGTTGCTACAGCTGTAATTGTTTATAATTATGTTTGTCATTGGATAACTCCTGGGGGGGTATGGTAAGTTTAACTCAGTCATTTAACCCGGTAACTTACTCTGTGAACCTAACTAGCTCGCTGGCAGTTTTTCTTCTGCAAGAACCTTTCTTCTTTTTTATTTGATTAACAACATTGAATGCATGAAATGTTTCTCTCCGATGAATCGAGACATTTTTTTCCTCAACATGCTGTCGGGATAAATCTTGTTTAAACAGTGAATTACTCACATATTTTATAATCTGATGACGGAATGACAAACGATTTTATTGTCATAATCTTCGTTTCACAAATTAAATAACTGACATCAATTTAGTTCAGCTTAAGCCCTCGTGGGTCATTTGTCCTGTAGAGACTTGTTTGATTGATCTCTATTATTTACAGACATTTTCTTGTCCGTTAGCATCTTTAGCTTAGCGGCTAAATGCTTACACAGTAACATCAACAAAATGTCACCAGGGTATATTAAAATTAAGTGTTTGATTATAAAATACATCTACCCTCGGCTCCAACATGTATTCATTAAATGTATTCTGTCTGTGTGTGTGTGTGTGTGTGTGTGTGTGTGTGTGTGTGTGTGTGTGTGTGTGTGTGTGTGTGTGTGTGTGTCACCAGCAAAGGGTTCGGGCCACTTTAGACTTAATAAGATTATAAATGCTGACAGATATTAGTAAATTCTTTATCCAAAAGGGTGACAGGTTTTTTTTTCATGAGGTTATAATTCACTGCAGAATTCTTCTTTCTGTCTCTGTGTGTTCAGCCACTCTGCTCATTTGTTTCCAAAGAAAACAAACTAATTTGTCTCTTCCGTGCCGTGCTTTCCCTCTCTCTTCTTTCCCTCTCTCTTCTTTCCCTCTCTCTTCTTTCCCTCTGTCTTCTTTCCCTCTCTCTTCTTTCTCTCTCGCTTCTTTCCCTCTCTCTTCTTTCCCTCTCCCTTCTTTCCCGCTCCCTTCTTTCCCGCTCCCTTCTTTCCCTCTCTCTTCTTTCCCTCTCTCTTCTTTCCCTCTCTCTTCTTTCCCTCTGTCTTCTTTCCCTCTCTCTTCTTTCTCTCTCGCTTCTTTCCCTCTCTCTTCTTTCCCTCTCCCTTCTTTCCCGCTCCCTTCTTTCCCGCTCTCTTCCTTCCCTCTCGCTTCTTTCCCTCTCTCTTCTTTCCCTCTCCCTTCTTTCCCGCTCCCTTCTTTCCCGCTCTCTTCCTTCCCTCTCTCTTCTTTACCTCTCTCTTCTTTCCCTCTCCCTTCTTTCCCTCTCTCTTCTTTCACTCTCTCTTCTTTCCCTCTCTCTTCTTTCTCTCTCTCCCACACACTTCACATCCTCGCACGTCCACGAGTAGGCGGCTGGAGAAAGAAAACTAGACCGAAAGCAAAAGTTCCCAATACTCTGTGTTGTACAAGCAATCTCCCTGATTTAAATTCACCAAATTAAAGATAGATATTTTTATATGTAGTTTTTTATTTTATTTTAAATGCTCAGCCTACTGAGAAAAATATGAACTCTTGAAGCAAAATATGTCACATAAGAGACAGAACTCTTCAACATCAGGTGTAAATCGGAGCAACAGTGGGGGGAGAAGAACGCTCCCCCAAGTAAAATATCTAATATTATAATAAAACACAAAGCATAATAGACAGACATCATGAACATATGATGCTCGAAAACTGTGTTTTTCGTAAAAACAACCCCCTCGTGAGTTAAATATCAACTTTCTGATTGAAACCCAACGTATAATACATAGATCTCCTCGTCTTGATTCATATAGACTGAATGAGGACAAGGGTTGAGAAATTATGGCCCAAAAGTTTTATTTTAGTTATATTACTTCTTATTTAGTGTATTTTTTTTATCCTTTTCTGTGCAAAATTAGAATGCATTATATTTACCATGACATCTCTGAGTGGATTGGTCAATGTGATTTTTGAATTAAAATCTAAAGAGCAAACTCACTTCTCTTATTTCTCTCTAATGAATTAAGTCCTGTTCCAGTCCTCCTCCTGGGAGAACTTACATTTATCCTTCTTTGTAAACAACGACAATTCTTAGCCGTTGACGATTTTATTTAGCTGGGAAACACTCTGACTCGTGCTGAACACAGAGATGATGAAGTCAACATGAGGTTCGTCAAGGCCAAGCAGCCTTCGCACGTCTGTGTGAGTCAGTGGCGAAGGCAGCGGCATAATGCGGGAGACGAAACGGAAATACTGCCACTCCTTCTACCGACCCTTCTGTTCAGGTGCGAAACCCCTACCGTCCACCAGCGCCATGCCGGGAATCTAAACCGTCTCCCCCTGAGCTGTCTGAAGAAACTGCTGAGGATCAGCACAGAATTCCTGACAGTGAGGTACTGAGTACGCCCGGCATAAACACAGCTGACATGATTGCTGGAGCACGAGATTGCCGTAAATTAGTTTTCTTTGGGGAAATGAAAAAAATGTAAACCGACACAAGGTGGCCCAAAAAAGTGCTACAAGGAAAGTCTGAAAGCCTCCTTGGAGACCTGGGAACCCCTAGCCTAGATCCGAGGAAAAGTCAAGGAAGGTGCACCACCTCAACAGTAAATGCTGGGAGGAGCTGAATGGTTCCCTCACAGCTTCTTGTTCATGAACGCCTCTGCTCTCTCTGGTTGTGTTTCCATGTCAATCAGCCTGGAGGTTATAAGGCTTATCCTGGTTTTGATCGTATACCATGTTTGAATGGAAGCTCCACAAACCTGGTTCTTCATATCCCTGGAAACATGATGGATCTCATGATGTCCTGGCTACAGATTACTGTCTGCTGTTTGAGCAGATGTCTGTTATGTTTACAGTGAGGCCTTTTAACAAAGATGTCTGCAGCTGACGGCCATGGATCTGGTACGGGTGCTTCCTGGGTTCTTCACGGGTGCTCCCTGGGTTCTTTACGGGTGCTTCCTGGGTCCTTCACGGGTGCTCCCTGGGTTCTTCACGGGTGCTCCCTGGGTCCTTCACGGGTGCTCCCTGGGTTCTTCACGGGTGCTCCCTGGGTCCTTCACGGGTGCTCCCTGGGTTCTTCACGGGTGCTCCCTGGGTTCTTCACGGGTGCTCCCTGGGTTCTTCAGGGGTGCTCCCTGGGTTCCATGTTGTGCAGTGAATAACTTTCACTTTTCATACTGCATGATTAAGTACAGTAACTATTACCATCATCATTAATGGGGGTGAAGTTCACAAGCTAGTTCAGGCGCTGCTGCGGACACACACACACACACACACACACACACACACACACACACACACACACACACACACACTCACACACACACAAACACACACACACAAACACACACACACACATACGACATACAAATGCCCTGTCCCCGTCACATGTTTTAGAGGGCAGCATTAATGGGGTGTCAGACATTCTGTTAAATCTCTCATCGTCTTGTAATGTTAAAAAAACCCAATTTAAAAGGGGTCTGTTCTGGACCAAGTCCATCCTCTCACCAACGTTCATGGATGTTCGTTCAGTAGTGGTGTAAACCTGCGGACAAACCAACAAACAAACACATACAAGGGAAAACATCACATCCTTGGTGAACAAAGACCAAACCAGTACCAAATTCCAGGCACTGCAACAGCATTGGTATCACATGTATGGAGTTAAGGCCCGTTTTTGGAAGAACCCTCACCCCAGTCTTAAGGCTTTAATACACCACATTAAATAATCTTCATCACGGCAATGTTTGGTGTCTTTTTTGTCTTTTTTGTGGGACCCTCGCTTATTCCTTCGCTTGAACTCACTCTACTAGTCTATTAGGGTTCTTGATCGGATGGTTAAAAAGGGAACCCGGCCCATTTGCTTCGGCTGTAGGACGATGCAGCGTGTAACCTTTACACCGGGTCGTTTAGGTTTTCACTTCATCATTACTGCGATCTGGTGTGAGGTGTGTTGTGTTGTGTCATGATGTTGTGATGAGGGTCTTTGTGTAACACTGTGTGAGGCTGAGAACCATCAACGGTACCAGGGGCAGATGGTCCTACCAGAGACCCTCCAGCCACTTCTCTCTACTGTTGTGGACCGTCTGCCCTTCATCTAGTTCTCTTCATCATCATCTCATCCCTTTGTCTGTCTTTGTCAGACAAAGGGATGGATGGAGGTCTCTCTCTCTCTGTTTCTCTCTGTCTCTCTGTCTCTGTCTCTCTCTCTCTCTGTCTCTCTCTCTCTCTCTCTCTCTCTCTCTCTCTCTCTCTCTACCCGCAGGATGTGGCAGTGGGTTGATTAGAAAATGCGTGGCAAAGAACAGGCAATCCATCACCCTGCCAAAGCCTGCCACTTCTGCACATGCGCCTGCTGACACATACAAATACACGCACACACACACACACACACACACACACACACACACACACACACACACACACACACACACACACACACACACACACACACACACACACACAAAGCCTCATCTCCTCTTCCTCGTTTCCCTCCTTTCCTTACATTGTTTTTCTTTGTCGAGAGACAAGCATCATCTTACATCTGCCCCTCCTTTCTTCTCTTCCTCTTCTTCACTTCATCTCGCCCTTCAAACCCACTCCTCCTCTGACTCCCACCCACCTCCCTCCTCCCACTCTTCTTCCCCTTCTACTTTCACTCATTCACCAAGGACAGTCCTTCCTCTTTATCCTTCTACACATGGATCAGCCATAATATTATAACCATTGAAAGGTGAAGTCAAAGTAACGTAGATCATCTGGTTCCCCCTCAGGGTGGGGGGAATATCAGGCAGCAGTTGATCATTTTGTCCTGAAGTTGACCTTGGAACCAAAAATGATCCAAAAATGATCGAATATATGAGATTTCTTTTTAATCAAAGGATGGCTGTCAGCTTTGTCATCATCGCAGTTTTTGTTTATTACTGTGATGGTTTTTTTAATGAACAACATCTCGATAATAACTCAGGTTTACTCCTACAGGGTGTAATTAAAGGGAGAAGGTGAACACCAGAAAGATTAACCGCTGCTTCACTTTTTGAAGTAAAAAGTACATTGTAGAGTTGGATATACGCCATCTGTGATTATTTCCCATTCAGTTGGACTTTAGAGGGCATTAAGTTGGTCGGAGAGGCAAATGTTAGGGAGTACTAAGCTAGCTAGCCTGCCTAACATTAGCAAGTGAAGCTAAGTTAGTGAAGGTGAAATTTGCCAGCATGATGTTAGCTAACATTAAGTTAGCCAGCGAGGTTGTGTTGTGTGGTAAACTTAGCAGAAATGCTATATTAGCATCCTCATCACACCATTCATCCTGAAAACCCTGGCGGTCGGATATCTTCACCAGTGGTCTTCCTCTGATGAATTCAGTTGACACATTATTTTGTGGGGAGGCAGCGTTTATAAATGAGGCCCCTGGACACCTCCTGTGTGACCATTAGCTACCATTACTACCAGCCTGCAGCGTTTCCTGTACACAGGCCCCTCCCCCAATCAGCACAACCACCTGCGGCCCAATGGCTACAGTTTAATTTTGTCCTTTTATTCTGCTCTTCCTGAAGGCTAGCGTTCACTTTGGCAGAAAACTTTTTCTTGAAGTGAAGAGATAAAGTCTTCTAGATTCAGTCTGAATGTTTTCTGCCTCACAACAACGTGGAAAAATAATCAGCGCTTTGTCCATTAGCTTAATGCTAACATATATTGGGAATTCCCAATAATATATACTGTAACGTAGTCAGCGTTGACGACGCAACCATAATCAAACAATAAACAATTACATTAATATAAACAATTTCACTAAACACGTGTTTGTAAGTGAAACTTCTAAAAGTGTTTTTTAATGAGACGCTGAGTTTTAACATAACACAAATTAGTCACTGTAAAAAATATGTTGTTCAGAAGACATTAATTATGAGCTTTTTGTTGAAGTTCTGTTCTGTAGGATGTAAAACATCCAGGGTTTAATAACTCCAACCACTGACCAGAACCATTTTAATATAATGTCATGAAACACAAATGTAGACAGTTATGTTCATAAAAGGTAATCAGGAGTACAGCATTAAATTGACCAAACATGTCAAAATGCTTATAATTCTTCTTTCTTAAGGTGAAATACAACCAGTTTTGTTAAATGGATACATAAAATCGTGTTAAATCGAATTGAACCGTAATCGTATCGTGGCAGACTTTGTTATATCTGCAAATATCTCATTGTTTGACCAAGGAATCGGTATGATATCGTATCGTGATGGAACTTGGGATTTCGTTCCACAGTACGTGAGACTTTCCCATGGTCAGTGGGGAGTAGAGATAAAGTCAAGTGGTTGCCTTTCTCCAACCAACCACCCAAACTGCACTGGCTCCAAGATGACACATGCAGAGAAAATGCATGTGTCAACCTTCAGGGCTCTCCGCTTGTAGATGCAGAAGTCTGCAGCAGAGTTTTCTGTAATAGTCAGGAATGAGCTGATGACTCTCTAGCTTCAGGGTAGGCATTATCGCCACCTACTGGTAAGGAGTGTGAATAGACTGCACTCCGCTGCATAAAAATCCCTTTCAAATTAAAAGCACAAGATTTTTCCCTTAACATTTTTTCAAAGTTAGGAGTAACCGCGACCCACTGAAAACGGATCCGGTACCCACTTTTGGTTGGTGACCCACCCGTTAAGAACAACTGCTCTAGTGTGTAGCCAGCTTTAAAGTTTGCTTCTAAGTCCAAATGAACCAACATGCCTGCAACTCCATCGTACGCCTGTCCACAGTGCATCGTGGGTAAAATACATCAGAGGATGAGAATTACATTTAACTGAAAGTTATTGTCATTTTAACCTGACGGCTACAGACTTTCGCCTGATCATGTGACCAAAAATAGCCATGTGTAAAATCGTGCACTTACTTTACTGTAATGTAACCGGTGGGGGAGTGATCCCTCCGAGCCATGTGGTCATCCGTTACCCGTCATCACCGGGTTGTTCCTCATGTTTCCTTTGACAGTGATGTTTCAGGCTCCTTTGCTCCTTTTTGTGCTAAATGGTCATTACCGTCCTCCATTAGACTTCTTTGTTGGTTTTTGGATGTGAAGCGATTTCCCTTATCATCTTTCTGCGACTTCAGCCTAATATTATAAAAAGTTTGCTCTAGAACCAAAGTTCAGTTTGTCCGTTCGAGGCTACTGAACAGTCATGGCAGCGCCACACTCTGGCCTCCATGTAAGAGGCCCCATGGAGACGTTCAACAGATATTCTTACTTTCACCTGATTATACATTAAAAAGGCATTTCTTCAGAAACACCCCTAAATCTTACAGACCGCGTCTTCAATGTCAGTGCCTGACAAAATGACAATGAAAACATTTCATCAACTTACATACATCTGTCACGCTAACCTGATGTTGACCTGACAACACGTGTCCCTGGGTCACCCGGAACATGTATAATTAAACCCCGGTAACAGTGGGAGCAAATCAACAAGCCTCACAATCCATAATGGACTTTGCTAATGCAGAAACATGTGCGCTGTAAATTGGAATGAGTTGTCCTTGCTTTAAAAAAGTCAGAAAACTGACTGAAGTTAAAAATTTTAAATTATTACAAGTAAATGTTCTTTTTTTAAGATTCAACAATTGGAAGTTTACTATATATTAGGATGAGTATTTTCAGTTGTTAATGGGAAAGTTGGGGAAATGATTTCATACTCACATGATTCTATTTGACAAAATGTCCTCACGGCAGGTTCTCCACAATCAACAATGTGAAGGAAGCCCCCCTTTTCCTTATTTCATTACTTTCATCTCTCTCCCCTCATTATCCCTCGTCCACCAGGCCTCCACTGAGTCCACTCTCCCTCCACCTCCACCTCACAACCAATGTTCAATACCCAGGAGATCCTCTGGATCCTCTGGATCCTCTGGATCCTCTGGATGTCTGAACCTGCCATCCATCATCTGACTGTGAGGAGGTGCTCCTTCTGTAGGCCGGGATTCAGTCCCGTCTTATAATGAGCGTGTAATTCACTCACTGGTTCCTGTGCGTCGTTTGTCTGAATGATAATCAATAAGGATGTGGAAAATTTAAAGAGGCAATGAGAAGAAAGCATCCAACGACTCCATGTAACCTCTTCAGTGCATTCACGCTCCCAGGATGATTATCTAATCAGCTCAAAGGGATAACCGAACCTGGAGGGCTTTGTCATGAAACTCGCTTTCCACCATGTAGGCGGTACGGCCTAATAATAGGCGTGAGCTCTCAGAACTTAGGAGCAAGAGAGAGGCATTGAGCTTTGTTTGGCTTTTGTCAGAATATCCACAGTGACTCATGCCGAACGTGGTCCAATCATCTCGCTCTGCTCAGAATGTTCATTCTTCCTCTCTGCAGTTAATGAAATGGTTGTCACAGTGACATTTTGTTGGAGTCTTATGATTTCAGTAATCAATCAATCAATCAATCAATCTTTATTTATATAGCGCCAATTCACAGCAACAGTTGTCTGAAGGTGTTTTCCAGAAAGAGCAGGTCTAGAACAAACTCTTTATATAATTATCTACAGGACCCAACAAATTCCTCCTTGAGCAGCACTTGGCGTCAATGGAGAGAAAAAAACTGCCCTTTAACGGGCAGAAACCTCGAGCAGATCCAAGACTCAGGGGGGACGGCCTACTGCCATGACCGGTCGGGTTTGAAAAAAAAGAGAGTGAGAGCGAGAAAGAGAGAGACACAGGTGAGGAGAGATACAGACGGGGGAAAAGCAGCAAAGAGATCAGCTACAATCCACTTTCTCCAACATCTCCATGGTCGATAATAACATTAATATTAATGTAACATATAGTGATAGCTTATGGGGAAATACTATACAATAATAATAATAACAACAATAATCATCATCATGAGCGTCTTGTGATAATTGGACATCGAGCAGGTCCACAGCAGCAGAACCATCACCAACAAAGGTGACCTTACAGGGCGAGAAAACACAAAGACTCCAGGGAAGAAGTCAAGTTAGTAACATGTATTAATCCATTAAAACGCATTAATCCATTTAACATGCAATAAAGTGAGAGGGATGTATAAAGAGGGACAGTGAGAGAGGAAGAGAGAAACGCTCAGTGCAGTCTAAACCTATAGCAGCATAGCTAACAGCTAGCTTATGCCAGCCTTAATTATAAACTTTATCATAAAGAAAAGTTTTAAGCCTACTTTTAAATGTAGAGAGGGTCTCGGCCCCCCGAACCCAGATTGGGAGATGGTTCCACAGGAGAGGAGCCTGATAGCTGAAGGTTCTGGCTCCATTCTACTTCTGGAGACCCTAGGACTACCAGTAACCCTGCATGCTGGGAGCGCAGAGTTCTGATTGGACAATATGGAACTATGAGCTGCTTCAGATACGTTGGTTCTGACCGTTAAGGGTTTTGTACGTGAGCAGAAGGATTTTGAATTTGATTCTGGATTTTACCGGGATCCAATGAAGGGACGCTAATACAGGAGAGATATGTTCTCTTAACCTGGTTCTGGTTCTGGTCAGCACACGTGCAGCAGCATTCTGGATCAGCTGGAGGGGCTTCAGAGACTTATTGGGACTGTCTGCTAGTAGGGCATTACAGTAATCCAGCCTGGAAGTAACAAATACATGAAGTAACTTTTCTGCATCTTTTTGTGACAGAATGTGTCGTATTTTAGAAATATTGCGCAAATGAAAAAAGGCAGTCCTAGAAATCTGTTTTTTGTGGGAGTCAAAGGTCATATCCTGATCAAAGATAACTCCCAGGTTCCTCACAGTGGTGCTGGAGGCCAAGGTCATACCATCCAGAGTAGATATATCATTAGATACATTGTTTCTAGGTAGATAGTTAGGCTATCAGATAATTATATGTTGGGTCTGGTGTGTTTTAATACCAAGCCCTTATTTGGATTTGACAGAACTGACATGGAAAGCGTTGAAATGTCATAGTATGAATGAAATGGAGAAGCAGTGAACCACCGCCAACTCCTCCTCCTCCTCCTCCTCCTCCTCCTCCTCCTCTCGGTTTGGGGGCCGATGCTCGCCGTTGGACATCCTTAAGGTTCTTGGATGGGACAGTATGTCCACTGATGGTTATCTTGTTGTTAACGCTGCCAGCCTGTGGAGGAGACACAACCCTGCCCACCTTCCTTTTAACTCATCAGTCGTCTGAAGAAGAAGGAAAAATGACGACGGAAACATCACGAAACCAGTTCTTAATCTTGAAATTAAAGTTGTTTAATAGATAAAGTTGATGGCAGAATGGGATGATTTTTTTTATTTATTTATTGTATTGGGTTACCAATAATTTGATTTCAGGAATCGAATTTTGGAAACTTGGTGGCAGTGACGCAACAACCCACACAAATGTTTAGGGTAAGGTTGTTAAATAGAACTTCAGTGTCTTTGATTAGATATGGTTCAATAAAATATGAAAACAACTCCTAATTAGAACGTTTAGTTAGTAAAGTTAACCTGGAAAGAAATAGTCCTGAAAATATGTTCAATTTATTTTACCAAAGGAAATAATATTCCACCAAAATATCACAAACCAACAATATTCAAACGACCATATATTGAAGGTCCTTCATAAAAGTTTTTGAAGTTCATAACTCCATACGGATCAAACAACCTACTGCATGTCTGTATGAGGTGGATCGGATGTGGTGACTATGGCGAGGCCCTTTAACATTTATCAGCTAAATCTGACAATCTGGAAGAACTTCATTTTGACAAATTTACATTCTACATATCTTAAATGTCATTCTGACTAATACAAATAACACTGGAGATATCTGTAATCACTTTTGACCGGACAGAATGAATATTAAGGAGATCTCCAGTTTGACGTCTCTTTGATTGAGATTAAATACGAGATATTTATAAATAGTCAAATAGATATCTACAATCAGATTATGACTATCCTATTCCCAAGGATTAGGACTATGTAGAGATCTAGGATTGGAGGGAGATTAATGATATGTTGAATCGGAGTTATGACTAGTCAGAATTAAACTGAAGATATCTGAAACTGGAACAAATCCAATCATAACATATTTGCCGATACCTGCAATATGAATTGTGGATATCTGAAAAGGATTAGTGGATATCTGTAAAAGGAAACCCCATCCACATGAAAGAGTTGATCGTAGAATGGTGTTATAGTTATCCATGATGAAGAATTTCGCCTCATCCGATCACGATGAAACGGATTTGCCTTACAGTGATGTCTGTACAGGAGTCGCTGTTATGGACGTCCGAGTTGATGATGGACGTTGGCAGTGTTATCCCTATCCGTGATATGGGGTCACATGACCACTGTTTATTACAAAGAACTGATAAAGGCTGGGAAACAAATCCTCTACATCTAAACCGTGATCAGTGGGTTAACCAAAAATACAAAAACGCATCCCTGTGTCTAGTTGAACTATACGCATTTAAATCTGCGTGAGGCCTTAAGTTTTAACAAAGCTAAGCCTCGCCCAGTCCACAGGTATCGTAGGCCTGACACACTGGAGGGAAGGAACCGGAACGATGACAGATGACAGATAATGATCTGCTTAAGTGGACCAGTTCTTGGTCCTGTTCTCCTCCAGACTGTAACTTTTGTTTTTGCCATAAGCTGTCGTTCAGGGCAGCTTGATTTCTATTGCAGCGGAGCATTGACTAGCCGAAGCTTTTTAAAAATCAATATCACTTGATGGTGTGAATTGAATCCATGGAAACAAAAATCGTTGTTGAGATTAAAGGGCGATTAATTGTGCAGTCATACTCCGTAAGAAAGTGTTTCCTGTGATTCCCTCATAAACTGCTTTACAATCAATCAGCCTCCTTTCTGCAACCTCTGGATACGACCACTCTTTCACATGTACTGTGGATCTTACGTATTAACATATGGTAGTGTTTGCTACTAGTAGGTCGTCCAATCTGATTTAAAGGGGACACGATTCTATTCTTTTGTTTTTCTGTCACAGATTTCCTGACTCTGATTCCTGATGTTTCTTTCAATCCAACCAGCAGAGAGACCCAGTTGTGGCCAGTTGGCATGGTATTGGAAGGCAGCTCAGAGGCCCTGTGTCCCCCCCCATCTCTGGAGCTGCGCCCATCCTGCAACAAGAGCCCGCCCTCACCTCCCCTGGGTTCAAGTTCCCAACCCCATGATGGAGTCTTCCCCGAGGACAGGGAGCCCATCAAGTACGGCGAGCTCATCGTCTTAGGGTGAGGTCATCTCTCCTGATGTGTACGGTCATTATGTGAGCCGAGTGTGATTGTGTGTGACTTATGTGTCTTCTCTTACCACTTAATATCCATAAGCAGTGATGTATGTATATTGCTGCACCCTACGGTGCCATAGATCTCAGTTCTTCACTGGTTCACTTAGTCCCATGGACAAACGCTGAAGACTGTCTGGGTTAGAAGAGGATTATCCTTCTCTGCTGTCTCAAAGTCAGTACAGGTATATCTGAGTACTGTGTCCGCTTCAAATATGTATTTGTGTGCATGTCCGTACATTTACCAAGTTTTTACATGAATGTGGTTGATGCTGCAACTAGTCCCGTTTGTTTGTGGCAGCTTTTTCGTCTCGGCGGAGGCAACATTAACAATAGCAGCGTTCAGAAAGGAAGTCACTCACTGGTTGAGTTACTTTTTTTCTCAAGCTGTTTTTTTGGCATCTTGTTAAAAGGAGTATTCTCAACTCCGGGCCAGAGTTTAGGACCAACATGCAGAACCACGATAGAGGCAGGGCAGGTGCAATTAACATGTTTAATTCAGTCCAGTATCCGAAATCCAGATCTACAAACAGGCAGGGCTCAAAAACCAGGTGAGTCGTCCAATAAGGCAAACAAATCAAAAAATCTTCCAAGTTCAGTTCCGAGAAAATCCAAAAGAAATTCGGAAGCAAACGTTTGAACGGGAAAACATTAGTGAAATGGGTGAGTCATGTGACGACGACACATCAACAACAAACTGGTCCAGAGGGAAAGGTGAGCACAGACTATATCCACTGAGGTAACGGGACAACGAGACAGAACCGGAGGTGAACATGTGAACAATCACACAAGAGGAGAGTAGAAACAATACTGGACAAGACACACAGATACACACAAGGATACACACAAAGATACACACAAGGATAACACACACAGATACACACAAAGATACACACACAGATACACACAAGGATAACACACACAGATACACACAAGGATAACACACACAGATACACACAAGGATAACACACACAGATACACACAAGGATAACACACACAGATTCACACAAGGATAACACACACAGATACACACAAGGATAACACACACAGATACACACAAGGATAACACACACAGATACACACAAGGATAACACACACAGATACACACAAGGATAACACACACAGATACACACAAGGATAACACACACAGATACACACAAGGATACACACAAAGATACACACAAGGATAACACACACAGATACACACAACGATAACACACGCAGATTCACACAAGGATAACACACACAGATACACACAAGGATAACACACACAGATACACACAAGGATAACACACACAGATACACACAAGGATAACACAAACAGATACACACAAGGATACACACAAAGATACACACAAGGATAACACACACAGATACACACAAGGATAACACACAAAGATACACACAAAGATACACACAAGGAAAACACACACAGATACACACAAGGATAACACACACAGATACACACAAGGATAACACACACAGATACACACACAGATACACACACAGATACACACAAGGATAACACCCACAGATACACACAAGGATACACACAAGGATAACACACACAGATACACACAAGGATAACACACACAGATACACACAAGGATACACACAAAGATACACACAAGGATACACACAAAGATACACACAAGGAAAACACACACAGATACACACAAGGATAACACACAAAGATACACACAAAGATACACACAAAGATACACACAAGGAAAACACACACAGATACACACAAGGATAACACACACAGATACACACAAGGATAACACACACAGATACACACAAGGATAACACACACAGATACACACAAGGAAAACACACACAGATACACACAAGGATAACACACACAGATACACACAAAGATACACACAAGGAAAACACACACAGATATACACAAGGATAACACACACAGATACACACAAGGATAACACACACAGATACACACAAGGATAACACACACAGATACACACAAGGATAACACATACAGATACACACAAGGATAACACACACAGATACACACACAGATACACACACAGATACACACAAGGATAACACACACAGATTCACACAAGGATAACACACACAGATACACACAAGGATAACACACACAGATACACACAAGGATAACACACACAGATACACACAAGGATAACACACACAGATACACACAAGGATACACACAAAGATACACACAAGGATAACACACACAGATACACACAACGATAACACACACAGATTCACACAAGGATAACACAAACAGATACACACAAGGATAACACACACTGATACACACAAGGATAACACACACAGATACACACAAGGATACACACACAGATACACACAAGGATACACACACAGATACACACAAGGATACACACACACAGATACACACAAGGATAACACACAAAAATACACACAAGGATACACACAAGGATAACACAAACAGATACACACAAGGATAACACACACTGATACACACAAGGATAACACACACAGATACACACAAGGATACACACACAGATACACACAAGGATACACACACACAGATACACACAAGGATAACACACAAAAATACACACAAGGATACACACAAGGATACACACAAGGATACACACAAGGATACACACAAGGATAACACACAAAGATACACACAAAGATACACACAAAGATACACACAAGGAAAACACACACAGATACACACAAGGATAACACACACTGATACACACAAGGATAACACACACAGATACACACAAGGATACACACAAGGATACACACAAGGATACACACAAGGATACACACAAGGATAACACACAAAGATACACACAAAGATAACACACAAAGATACACACAAGGATACACACAAGGATAACACACAAAAATACACACAAGGATACACACAAGGATACACACAAGGATACACACAAGGATACACACAAGGATAACACACAAAGATACACACAAAGATACACACAAAGATACACACAAGGAAAACACACACAGATACACACAAGGATAACACACACTGATACACACAAGGATAACACACACAGATACACACAAGGATACACACAAGGATACACACAAGGATACACACAAGGATACACACAAGGATAACACACAAAGATACACACAAAGATACACACAAAGATACACACAAGGAAAACACACACAGATACACACAAGGATAACACACACAGATACACACAAGGATACACACACAGATACACACAAGGATACACACAAAGATACACACAAGGATACACACAAAGATACACACAAGGATACACACAAAGATACACACAAGGATAACACACAAAGATACACACAAATATAAAAGAAAGTAGAGAAAGGGAAAATAAAGTTAAATAGAGCAGTGGTACTCAAACTCTATACAGCGTGTACTCCAGTAGAATATACCCGACTCTCCAAGTACCACCCATGTACAAATACATTAGTAGAAGTAGGTGACCCTATTCAGCTAAACAAAGTACAAACAGGAGGAAAATATATTCCCAATAAGAATATTATTTATTGTTGACTAGTCATCCAGAACTACAGAGAGTGTGAAAGAGTAACACTAGAACTGTCACTCAAACTCTTTCACATGATTATAATTTAAGAGTACATACAGTACACACACATACATACAGTACACACACATACATACAGTACACACACATACATACAGTACACACACATACAGTACAAACACATACATACAGTACACACACATACAGTACAAACACATACATACAGTACACACACATACAGTACAAACACACACATACAGTACACACACATACAGTACACACACATACAGTACTCACACATACAGTACATACACATACAGTACACACACATACAGTACTCACACATACATACAGTACTCACACACACATACAGTACTCACACATACAGTACACACACATACAGTACTCACACATACAGTACACACACATACAGTACACACATACAGTACACACATATACAGTACACACATACAGTACACACATATAGAGTGCTCACACATACAGTACACACACATACAGTACACACACATACAGTACTCACACATACATACAGTACTCACACACACATACAGTACACACACATACAGTACACACACATACAGTACTCACACATACAGTACATACACATACAGTACACACACATACAGTACACACACATACAGTACATACACATACAGTACACACACATAAAGTACTCACACATACAGTACACACACATACTGTACACACACATACTGTACACACACATACAGTACACACACATACAGTACTCACACACATACAGTACACACACATACAGTACTCACACATACAGTACTCACACATACTGTACACACACATACAGTACACACACATACAGTACTCACACACATACAGTACACACACATACAGTACTCACACATACTGTACACACACATACAGTACACACACATACAGTACTCACACACATACAGTACACACACATACAGTACACACACATACAGTACACACACATACAGTACTCACACATACAGTACACACACATACAGTACTCACACATACAGTACTCACACATACAGTACACACACATACAGTACACACACATACATACAGTACTCACACACACATACAGTACTCACACACACATACAGTACTCACACACATACAGTACACACACATACAGTACACACACATACTGTACACACACATACAGTACTCACACATACAGTACACACACATACAGTACTCACACATACAGTACTCACACATACAGTACACACACATACAGTACACACACATACATACAGTACTCACACACACATACAGTACACACACATACAGTACACACACATACAGTACACACACATACAGTACTCACACATACAGTACACACACATACAGTACATACACATACAGTACGCACACATACAGTACACACACATACAGAACACACACATACAGTACACACACATACAGTACACACACATACAGTACACACACATACAGTACATACACATACAGTACACACACATACAGTACTCACACATACAGTACACACATACAGTACACACACATACAGTACACACACATACAGTACACACATACAGTACACACATACAGTACACACACATACAGTACACACATACAGTACACACATACAGTACACACACATACAGTACACACATACAGTACACACATACAGTACACACACATACAGTACACACATACAGTACACACACATACAGTACACACACATACAGTACACACATACAGTACACACATACAGTACGCACACATACAGTACACACACATACAGTACGCACACATACAGTACACACACATACAGTACACACATACAGTACACACATACAGTACACACACATACAGTACACACATAAAGTAAACACACATACAGTACACACATACAGTACACACACATACAGTACACACACATACAGTACACACATACAGTACACACATACAGTACACACACATACAGTACACACATACAGTACACACACATACAGTACGCACACATACAGTACACACACATAGTCATATATATATATAATATACATATGGTTTATTCTCTTTATCTATCATTAGGTGTATGACGACATGTGAAGTAATTCCGTATTCACGCATTAAAATCTTAGCACACACAGTTGAACCTGGATGAACCGGATGATCCATGTGAATAGGAGTTTCCCTTCACTCATGGGGACAGAACCCAGAAGTACTGAGCAGTGGTGAGTCCGGCCCATCTGACCCAAAGACTATGCACCATTCTTGATGACTATGAGTAACAATCTATCTTCTGCTCATATATTTTGGTGTTTTGGTTTTGTGTAACATTAATTTTGTTACTCTATCCGTTAACGCCCTTCAACAATCTTTAACTTGTCCAATCCAATGAAAAACACCTCAAAAAAACAAAAAAACAAAGGAATCTGTTCAAGAAAGATTCATTTGAAGAGACTACCAGAGAGAGGAGGGGTCGGCGCCCACATTCATGCGCTTTACAGCATCCATCCAATCATCACTTCTCCGGGGTCAGAGCACAGCCGTCATCATCGATGCTCTCTCTAACATCATGTCAAGCAAAATAGCTTCAAAACATACCTGAATGAATGAGTTGCTGCCTCAAAGGAAGGATTTTAGGTATTTTGGTGTGTCTTGTTCTTGAGTGAGGGGAAAATATGAAATGGAGTCCCGTGGGGTTTGTATGGGTCTGGGTAGTATCCGAAAGAATGAGGTCAAGGATACAAGCGGCTCCGCTGAGCTTCCTTCAAAGGGCGGCTGGGCTCAGCGTTAGAGATGAGACGAGGAGCTCCAACCTCCGGAGGGAGTTTGGAGTCAAACTGCGTTTGTCACTTTCACGTCAAAAGGAACCAGTTGAGGTGGTTCTGGCATCTAATTAGGATGTCTCTAAGACCCCTCCCTTTGGGAGTTCTGCAGGCGTATTCAGCTGGGACGAGACCCAGACCCGCAGTAGATTCAGAACTCTCTGAAGGGATTATCTATCTCCTATGACCTAGGAACTCCTCAGGATCCCCCAGGATGAGCTAGAGAGTGTTGCTGGAGGGAGGGACGTCTGGAATGCCTACTTAGGGTCTACCTACCTTACCCTGCTGCCAACACCAACCCACCCCACATTAGAGGAAGAAAATGTAGCTGCTGGGTCGATATTAAAGTATTTTCCCCGAGTCTTTAGTAGAATACGAGGCAGTGGAGAATTTACGTTTTCATTTTCCAGAATAGTGCAGAAGTAGCATAGCTTGTCCCAGATGTGCACAGATTCTGTCTAGAAACTAGTCCACGGTCCAAACGTCACCAAACTTCACCAGTTAGCTAAGTGTCCCAGCGACTTATTGTTAATGAGGTAGTTTCTCGGTCCGTCGGCGTCACATGGTTCTGAACCCGTCTGTGGTACCGTTGGCTCAAACGTTCGTCGGCTGTACCTAAAGTAAAACTCTTACCGCTGTCGTACTCTTGTAGCGCAATCTCTCTGAAAGGTGAGAGTTCATGTCTGAGAGGTTTCAGAACCTTTAGCCCCCCAGACCTTCAGGAGGTAGAATATATCAAGTCTTTGAAGATTTTGAAAACTTGTTTTTTAAATGTGCTGATTTTAATAGAATAGAGTTACAGAGTATCACATATTATATGTATAATAAAATATAATATATTTCTGTTTACTAAGTAAATTTTCTTTTTTTATCACAGGCACAATGGGTCTTTGTCTAACGGGGACAAAGGTCGTAGAAGAAGTCGCCTGGCGCTTTACAAGAGACCTAAAGCCAACGGGGTCAAACCTGATGTTATCCACAATGTTTCAACTCCTCTGGTGTCAAAGGTGAGAGGACACAGTTGGAGTTTTCACTTTAAAGAGTCTAGGGTACAGCTGACAGGAATAGTCATTGATTTACATTCCTTCTACTGGAGTATTACTGTAAAAGCACTTTTTTCTTCTTCTTTTTTATTTAACATCATTTCAAACCACACATGAAATAATGAAATTGCAGTGACCTCCAGGATTGCTGGCACCACTTTAGGAAAACGTTGTAAAATGATATGCAAAAGATGTATTTTTAATGTCTGTACCCTACACCGTTAATTCAATGTATTCAAAAATTTTATTCAAGTAACACATTTAAAAAAGAAAAGAAAAAATTCTCTAAAACATGTCACCCCAAGTACATCCTGCCATTAAGATTGACATAAGGATCATTCTAGTGCAGGTTTATATTTTGAGACTCACCTGTTGGAGTAAGAACTGTAAAGTTGAGAACCAGGACTTCCTGTTTTACTGGGGTATAAATATGAGGTGACATGTGCCTAAATCTCTTTGATGTTCTTCACAATGACAAAACTGAGAAGACGGTACTTACGTCAATTATTAAGTCGTTTAAAGAAACTGGAGATGTTTCTTTAAACGACTCATTGACCTTTTCTTCCTTTTCGTTCTCCACAATCTCTGTGACAGTCGTGTGAGTGTTGCACACGACTCTGGAGTCTGATGTCCTTTTATGGGCATGGGCGGGGTCTTTACTTATATTAAAATAGGTCACCACGCACAAGCTTCACGCTTACTTGCAGAATGGGATTCACCAAGTTAAGAACACAGGTAGAAAAACAATTTGGCGGTTTAAGAAGGCTTCAGGTAGGTTTTCTCTTACATGTCTTCTTAAGAATAAATCTAAGAACATTTTTATGAAGATCGTTTTAACTGACGACCAAGGATCTGAAGAGGATCTCAAAATCAGCCAATGAATGGTTGGAGACCAAAGAATACAGGTTCACCTGACCTAAACCCAACAGAACATATGTGGGATGTGCTGCTCAGGTTCTGAGGTACACAAAGCATGGACCTCAGAACCGGATGGAGTTGCCGAGGTTCTGTTTGGAGGAAGGGTCTCACATCTTCTCCATGTGTCCTCAAACCTCGTCAGCCCGGAGGTTCCCTCTGTAGTCTGTGTCAATGAGGCAAAAAGAGGCAACACAAAATAAAACGAGATGTGCCTATAATTGTGGAAACCATATTTTAAAAACATGTGAGGAAAACATTTATTTTATTAAAATTATGTCATGTTGTGAGTAATTTCTATTAAATATCATGGGTTCAAACACTGAAGACATTTTTGCATCTCATTCTATGAATTTTTTTTAAACGGGTGCCACTAATTCTGGAGGGCACTGTATGTCAAAGGTTCCACGTGAGAGCCGGCGCTGTTCCATCATAACAGGAAATAACTCGGGTAACATTTTCCCAGAGGCCAAACCTTGATATGTCCTTGTCATGTGACCCGGGTAATGTCTTTCTCATCGACAGGCCCTCAGCAACAAGAGTCAGCACAGCATCTCCTACACACTGTCCCGGAGCCACTCTGTCATTGTGGAGTACACACACGACACCAACACAGACATGTTCCAGGTACACACACACACACACACACACACACACACACACACACGACACCAGCACAGACATGTTCCAGGTACACACACACACACACACACACACACACACACGACAGCAACACAGACATGTTCCAGGTACACACACACACATACACACATACACACACACACACACACACACACGACACCAACACAGACATGTTCCAGGTACACACACACATACACACACACACACAAGACACCAACACAGACATGTTCCAGGTACACACACACACACACACACACACACACACACACACACACACACACACACACACACAAACACACACACACACGACACCAACACAGACATGTTCCAGGTACACACACACACACACACACACACACACACACACACACACACACACACACACACACACACACACACGACACCAACACAGACATGTTCCAGGTACACACACACACACACACACACACACACACACGACACCAACACAGACATGTTCCAGGTACACACACACACACACACACACACACACGACAGCAACACAGACATGTTCCAGGTACACACACACACACACACACACACACACACACACACACAGACATGTTCCAGGTACACACACACACACACACACACACACACGACACCAACACAGACATGTTCCAGGTACACACACACACACACACACACAACACCAACACAGACATGTTCCAGGTACACACACACACACACACACATACACACACACACACACACACACAAGACACCAACACAGACATGTTCCAGGTACACACACACACACACACACACACACACGACAGCAACACAGACATGTTCCAGGTACACACACACACACAGACACACAGACATGTTCCAGGTACACACACACACACACACACACACACACGACACCAACACAGACATGTTCCAGGTACACACACACACACACACACACACACACACACACAGACATGTTCCAGGTACACACACACACACACGACACCAACACAGACATGTTCCAGGTACACACACACACACACGACACCAACACAGACATGTTCCAGGTACACACACACACACACACACAGACATGTTCCAGGTACACACACACACACACACGACACCAACACAGACATGTTCCAGGTACACACACGTCACCAACACAGACATGTTCCAGGTACACACACAGACAAACACACACACGACACCAACGCAGACATGTTCCAGGCACACACACACACACACACACACACACGACACCAACGCAGGTATGTTTCAGGTACACACACACACACACCAACACAGACATGTTTCAAGTACACACAAACACACACACAACAACACAGGCATGTTCCAGGTACACACGCACGCACACACACACGACACCAACGCAGACATGTTCCAGGTACACACACAGACAAAAACACACACAACACCAACACAGACATGTTCCGGGTACACACGCACACACACACACCAACACAGACATGTTTCAGGTACACACACACACACACACCACCAACACGGACATGTTCCAGGTACACACACCCACACACACACACAACACCAACACAGACATGTTCCAGGTACACACACACACACCCACACACCCACACACCCACACACCCACACACACACACACACACACACACACACACACACACACACACACACACAGACATGTTTAGGGTACACACACACACACACACAAACAACACCAACACAGACATGTTCCAGGTACACACACACCCACACACAGACATGTTTCAGGTACACACACACACACACGACACCAACACAGACATGTTCCAGGTACACACACACACACACGACACCAACACAGACATGTTCCAGGTACACACACACACACACACACACACACACACACACACACACGACACCAACACAGACATGTTCCAGGTACACACACACACATGTCACCAACACAGACATGTTCCAGGTAAACACACACCCACACACAGACATGTTCCAGGTACACACACACACATACACACACAC
>JBBDHG010000116.1:6235000-6547500 GCA_037951165.1 Lophius americanus
CTATTTGCAATTATCAATAAAGTTTTGTTTGAAAGCTCGGAGTCAGGAAAAAAAGGTTGTTTGTGAACAACATGCTAACAAGACATAAAACGAGCTGTCTCGATTATTTGTTTGCCAAACTGTGTGCCGGAACCTTTTTTTTTTTATGTTGCCGGCGTATCTGGACACAAAGGCGTCTAGAACACCATGGACAGGTTGTCTGGTCTATTTTGTAGAGAGAATTTTGAGTAAGCAATTTACGTTTGACTGTAAAGAGTGTTAACTTTTAGCTAGCACCGCTCTGACGGCCGTAAACCTCTCTTATTCATTCTCTCTTATTAGCCACAAACTGCACTTTCTACTTTATGACACCTATCACTCATTATTCTATTACTACATAGCGTCGTGTCGCCATGGCAACTCCGACGCTCCGCCCCTTCTCACAGGCACAATGAGGAAAAGAAAGCTCCGACGTCAGCCGATTGCGTCGAGACCCTTCAGCGGAGCTGGGTCAGCGAGAGTCTGTTTATCCCACCAGATCCAGTATATGTGTTTATAAAGCATTCTCTCTGTCTTTCAGGGGAGGATTTATTTTGTATGTGGCTGACTCTTTGAATAAGTCAGTACAATAATGAAACTGTAACGAGCTGAACACAGAGAAGAAGAAGAAGAAGATGAAGAAGAGCAGCATCGTTATTTTATGTTGTCAGCTGCCTCTGAAGTCCAATGGCATTATCATCCCTCTGTTTCTCCCCATTACTCCTGCAACCTTTACGGCTACATGGCTACATTCTGTGTGTGTGTGTGTGTGTTTGTGGGTGTGTGTGTGTGCGTGTGTGTGTGTGTTTGTGGGTGTGTGTGTGTGTGTGTCCTCCCACAGGAGCGCGCTGCCAAATGGAGAACATCGGACGGCTTGATGGACGGCCTGACCACCAACGGCGTGTTAGTGATGCACCCAGCAGGGGAGTTTGTATCTGAGCCGGCTCCGGGCATCTGGCGTGAAATCTCCGTCTGTGGAAATGTCTTCACCCTGAGGGAAACTCGCTCCGCACAGCAGAGGGGGAAACTGGTAAGATGAATAACAGTCATACATTTGTCTCATGGTAATAATAATGATAGATTTGATCCATGTGGTTCTGTGAGGTGGAGTCTGGAGGTGGATGGTGTCAGTGGGGTATGAGGGGGATTAGTGATGGGAGGCGGTGTTAGGGTGGAGAGGACAGAGGTGACTTCAGGTGGAGACTTTTTGTTGAGGAACATTTAACCGGCCATCATCACACCTGATTTGTCACATTTAAAACGGCGTTGCCTCTTGGCATTGCTTTGACTCGGTTAAAAGTCTACCCTCCTTCCTCCGCTCCCCAACGATCCCTCCGAACAACGCCGACTCAGCTTCTCCTCTTTCCATCACACGCACAACATAGAAACAGGAAGGAACATGTGTGCCAAAATGATTGACACGCCCTCTTTGCTGTGCAGCGACACTCCCACCTGGTTCGGTGGTGGTTAGCAGAGAAACGGTCCAGAACCTCGTACGGCAGACCACATCAGCCTAGTGGGAAAGATCCCAGCAGGCTCAGCAGGATCGTGTTGGCGGCCCAATCCAGTGGCATTACATTGAGATTAAATCTGGCAGCTTGCCACCGTCTAGAAATGTTTTTGTCTATGTTTTTGTAAGGATTAAAAACTTGATAATGTAGTGAGTCTTAAAAGAACAGCTCCGCCTACAATGAAATCTCTTCATACCGTTTGAATGGCAGGTGAAATTCTGGTAGCAAAATTAAATTAAGAAATAATGGATATAAAATGTTCATAAGAGGAATTACATTTTGCAACAATGATTTGTGGTTATCACACGGAAACTAACTCTTCATAAAAAGTGATTCCAGGTAAGAAGTCACATGATTAAACAGGTACATTTTTACAGTATTACCTTGAAAGAAAAGGGAATGTTTCGAATAAAAGGGTTGGATGAATTTCAGCAGTTTAATATGGTAATTACCAATTTTAATCTAATTTATAAGTTATTAGGCTGATAGCAGCCTATAAAACTGTGAAAACATCAACTTTTAATACTTAATTATTATCATATTATAACAATATTAACATCCTCTTATTACCACTGAATCCAAATATTGCACTGATATAACCATTTTATTATTAGCATTTTACCAAAGTATTATTTTATTATTTCCAAATAGTTTTATCTCATTTCCACCATAAAATTAGTTTTGCCTTAGTTGTTAAGATATTTTTGCCCTGTTTTATAAGTTCCACTGAAATATGACCCATATATGCCAATTGTTATTACCAAGCTATTACTAAGTTATTACTTAGGTAATAAGTTGGTATTACATAATTAATACCTCTTTATTACCACATTATTATCATATAATTACCGTGCTGTAATGTAAAGCGCTACCAAAATTTCTTAATCCACCAAACATTCCAGTAACTCCACATCTTAACAGTAGGTGGGTTTACATAGACCAAAATTCGGAAAAGTTTCGGAAAAGACGGCTAATCAGAGGAAAATGTTTTCCCACAAAAAAAGTCCTTTTCTGGACGGGATTTCGTTCCTTTACAAGGAGGTAGTCTAAGTCCTCTCATGAAAGCCTTTCCGACATCCAGTCGCTGCAAACTTTTCTGTGTGAGTTGTATCTGTTCAAACCCAGCGTGGAGAATATGGCGACTATAAAACAGTACCGGTGCATATCAGAGTCATTCATTCATCGCGACTTTGAAAGAGTTTAACATAGTTGGACGAAAAATCACTTCCGTGGACTTTGTCGTATTCTTCTTCCGAGCGCTTTTTCGCAGTTGGCACCCAGCCCATCGTAACATTATCGCCCCCTTATGAACGGGAGAGTGGATGGTCTGCGGGTGTGTGTCCGATTAGATGAGTCCAAGCATGTAAACACCGGGTGGGAAAAAGATCCCAAGTCACGTAAACAGGCGTCTGATATTACAATTTGGAAAGGAAATAGGAAACCTGAGAATCCACCTTCTCAGTGTAAGACCAAAAATATCCTCAAGTCCTCCAAAACTCCTCCAAACGTTTCACGGCCTCCCAAACATCTCCTGACGTTTCATCGGCATGGAGGTGGATAGAAAAGGAATGAATTGTCATTAATGGATTAACTGTTCCACTAATAAATAAAATAATTCCATTACTAGTTGAGAACTTTGCCTTCATGTGGTTATACAGAACATTCATGCAGATCATTCTCCTCTCATGCGTGAACCCGTCCACTACTGATGGTACATAAAAATAACATTTACTCTTTTAGGACAGCCCAGCGATGAAGACCGCTTTGCTCACTCTCTCCTTCTTCTCTCCTCTTTTTCTCTCATGCTTCACCTCCTTCATCTCTTCTCCACTCCAGGTTGAAAATGAGTCAAACACCCTGCAGGACGGTTCTCTCATTGATCTATGTGGGGCTACCCTGCTGTGGAGGACCCCCGCCGGACTGTGTCACACTCCCACCCTCAAACAGCTGGAGTCCCTCCGGCAGGAGCTGAATGCCGCCCGGCCCCAGTGTCCCGTGGGTTTCAACACCTTGGCTTTCCCCAGTCTGGCACAGCGGGAGATCGTTGACAAGAAACAACCCTGGGTCTACGTTAACTGTGGACACGTACACGGATACCACAACTGGGGCTACCGCAAAGACAAGAGTCCCGCTGGCCATGGGGGAACAGTACCAGCCAGCACCGGGGAGAGGGAGTGCCCCATGTGCCGGCAAGTGGGCCCCTACGTGCCGCTGTGGCTGGGCTGCGAAGGGGGACTGTACCTGGATGCCGGACCACCCAGTCATGCTTTCTGCCCCTGCGGTCATGTGTGCTCAGAAAAGACAGCTGTGGGTTGGAGTCAGATCCCATTACCCCACGGCACTCATGCCTTCCATGCTGCTTGCCCGTTCTGTGGTACGTGGTTGACAGGGGAGCAGGGTCACATCAAACTCATCTTCCAGGGTCCCGTGGACTGACACCCACTCAGAGGAAACTGTCGGTGGGTTGGACAGAGGTTGTAAAACATGCCGGAGTAAACATCTGGATATTTGAAGTTTGGGATGGAAGATAAAACCGTGAATTTCACTTAGTTCAAGAAAAGGTAAATCGCCGAGGCTTCGACTGAAGGTGTACGGAGAGGATGTAAATAAATTGTGTTGAAATGAACACACATGTTGTGATCTTTTGTTTTTTCCCAGTTTAAGTACTGCTGAGACTCAGACCCCCCCAAAAAAACTAAACTGTATTCACCGAGTTGATTTTTGATATCTTAGAGTATGACATTATTGAAAGGTGAGAGGAAAAAGAAGACGGAAATGAGAAGCTGCTTAAATCTTCGAGAGGTTAACTGAACCAGGGCGCCTGTGGCTGAAGAGTCAATACCTCCTGTTTCTCTGCTCGCCTCCAGATCCCGCCTTGATCATTTAAAACACACCAAGGAAGCTGTGGTTGGGGGGCGGAGGCCCCTGAAGCTCTTTCCAGAGGGGAGCAGGGTGTTTAGTCTGTGGTTTGGATGCGAGGGGTTCCTTTATGATGTTATGCTCCTTTTTCAGGCAGCGCTTCCTGTTAATGTCCTAAACTTTGCTGCCCCCCGCTGTGATGTCTCTATGGGGCAGATATCACAGTGGGGGGCACTGTGATGTCACCTTCATGAGGATGTTATGGGATGGCCATGCTTTTTCTGAAATATTCAGTAGAAGAGCAGCTGCTGTGGCGCTTTCTTGACCGGCACTTTAAGAAATGCAGTTGTCTGGGATAAGATGTCCGACTTAGGAAAACGTGTTTCCCACCCTGAGACTCAAACCACGTTAGTATCCTGAGAGAAGGCAAGGCCTTCATCAGCACCATCTTAGATCAATGAACCAGTTGGAGATAAATGAGCGTTTTTCACTGGCTTAATTGGGTATTTTTATCGTCACATACAATCACACAATCATAAAAGTTGTACAACGCAGTCAAATTGGTTCCCTGCAGTGAAGCCGAATTATAATAACTGTACTATAACAGTACAAAGGAACAGTGAACACAACCCTGACATCAGCACAGTTGTTTCCTTAAACCAATATTTTCAGGTGCAATCAGGAGATGTAGAGAATCCACTCAGATGTGTGCTTTGAAGATATTTGGTTGTCAGACTGACACGTTTTTTGACCCATCAGCCTTTGTTGCATTGCTTCAGCTGTGTTTCTGCATCCTAGCATTAAACTTGGAGGGTTTAGTGATATTATTATCATTACAACTGCTAGAAGTGATGGAACACCCCTGTCACAAACAGGGTGCTGTGCAGATCTCAAGGTCGTACGATTGCCCGGATCCTGACAAGTTACTCTAACGTTATTTCAGTATGAATAGAGACAATCTGAAAGCAAATCATTTGAGTGTTTTTAGCGGCTAAAAGTTGCATTTAAGATCGCGATACTGAGCCTAAACTCTTTTTGGTTTAATTGACCTACATTTGCATTTTTCTTTATTTAAAAAAAAAAAGAAAAGCAAGTCATTCAAAATTATTTGGGGGAATTTTGTGTGACATTTAAATAAATGAACACCCATTGTATCCCCTGCAGTACCCTAAAGTATGCCCAGGGGCACCCTAGAGCCTGTTTTAGCTAAATTATCACAATATCACAGTTCATTTAATGAGAGGATGTAAGAGAAGAGTTTTTTTTTCTTTGACTTCTATAGACACACGCTTACATTAAAGCGTTGAAACAAAACCCTAAATAAGTCATAGAGTCTATATCTGCAGATCAGATCTCTTTGTTTACAAGATGCAACAATATGGGATTTTAAAAATGTGGTTAACCGAGTTGTGTAGTTGGTTACAATATTTCCGCCCCCAGATACTGACAGAACCAGTTCCTGTTTGTAGTCCAGCAAGGTTTTGGTTCCACTCTTGTCACCCGTGTTTCTGCTGGAGAGCCCACTCTGTGTCTGCAGAAATGCAAAGAGACGGATCCAAATAAGGAACTGGCTCCAAACCAGTGTTGGACAGTAACAAATACATTCCCTCAGGTACTGTATGTAAAAACTCATTCATGGCATTTGTTAAGAACATGATTGTCTCCATATTATGATATTTTATACTTTCTGAGAGCAAGAGTTATTAAGTTTTTCAGATTACACTTGTTTTTTTTTTTTTACAGTTTATTGATAATGACTGATGAAGTGAATGGCAAGGATTATAAATTGTAGTCCTACTAATGAGGTAAACAAACTTCTTTTTTTTTAATTGTCCAGCGTAATCTGTTAAATGCACAAAGATGGCAGCAGGTTTGCTGTCACTACCATCTAAACCTTTCCCTTCACTCCTGCTGCGACTCTTCTGTCACAGATAACTCCTCACACTCTTTCCAACCACCTCCACCCTTCCTGCACTCGCTTATCACCTCTCTGCCACACTCCCTGTTGCTCCGAACACTTTAGCACAACTACTTAAAATCCTTTATCTTCTCCACCTCCACCCATTGTGGTATTAGTACTTAAACGGAAGCATAGAGTCTGAATCCTTCAAACACCTACGCTCCAAACCAGCCCTGGAAAAAAAACCGCTTCTCCGTGAAAAGCTCCTGTGTTTCAAAAAAGGATTTATTAAACTAAAACTAGATGTATTCAAGAAATATCTTCTTAACTCGATTCATATGCACCAAATTTGAACTAAATAAGTCCAACGGTTGAGAAATTATGGCTGAAAACATTAGGAGATAAATATCTGTTATTGTTATTGTTGTTTGCTTTTGGTGGTTGCTGCTGTTGTGGAGTGGATGAGGTCTTGTCAGTAATAATGACTTGTTGTCGTTCCCTGATCTTTGAAGGGTTTCAGTGTGTATCTGTGCAGTTACTGACGATATTTTTTTTTCCGGTTGATAAATGTTACGGCCTCTTTGAATGTGGGCTGGTTACGGAGTCTGACAGCAGCCTGTAGCTGTAGAGTCACTGTGAGGGTATTTGGGGGCAGCTTGATTACAGATGTATAGCGCTGAAGGCCCAGGTTGAAAAGTCAGGTGTGGCCTCCAGAACCAGCAGTGGGGGAACTGGGAGTTTTCTTTGATCAACTAAGAAACAAAAGATTTTAGTTCTTACAGTTTTGGGTCGCCGATCAATCAGGCCAATAAAGATTTGCCTAATTCTTTGCATTCCTCCTTCTTTGACCCTGGTACACAGCAGTGCAATTCTTCAACTCAAGGTCAACAGGCAGCTTCATGACTTCCCGCGGGCCAGGGAGAGAAAGCGACAGGGTGAAATTGTCATCACGACACATCCCGGAATTCTGCTCCTCGCCCTGGGAATAGTTCAGCAAATACTGGCAAAGCTTTCACTTTGTGTAGATTGAAGAACGGCGTGAGGATCCTTCACATCTTTAACAGTCGTGTAGAGCGGAGCTCAGCGTAGAATCACTGCTGAGCCGCCGAGAGGCAGCAAAAATCGGTCCTGCAGTGTTTCCAGCCAGAACCAGACGTCAGCAACTGGCAAAGTCAAATATCTCATACTGGCTTTCCCCCCTGACAGAGTAATGAAGTGCAGCCGCCACACACCTTTGTGTGGTTATTTCAAGGTCCAGAAGGAGAGGCTGTTACAGAGAATAGATGGATGGATGGATGAAGGTAGCGGCAGGGGTACCGATCAGGGGCGGTGGTCATGTGGATGAAGGACAGCGAAGGTCTACGGTTCTGTCCCGTGTGAGATATCTCCAGCAGTTAACCTAAAAAACAATTTCATGGCTGTTAGACCTGGAAATGTTGTAAAAGATTCAGTGACCCCCTCGTCCTTTACTTTAGCGCCACCATCAGGACATACATCCAAACATCAGCGTGTTCACAGCAAATCCTGAAATCTAGTGGGATTTGACATCAGAGTAACTGGGTAATATGTTGAATTTAATTTAAATGTCAACCACCGGTAGATTTAATTTAACAACATTATAAAGATGAAAAGACAACAGGCTGATGTCAAACACACATAACTGTCTTGTGTTATCGCAGCATTACCTGTTGAACATGGATCATGACTGTCAGCTGACCGAACAACATACTTAAACAAATACTATTACCTTACTTTACCAAACTGTGTCAACCCGGTTCAACGTGGAATAATCCAGGAAAAACGTAACGTTCTGTTTGGACTTAAAATCTGTTCAATTGTGTCGGCCCAGTCATAATTTGTAGGTTCAGATTTTAAGATTCACCTGCTGAAGTGACCCAAGCATTAAAACGCTCACACGTGTATCGATTAAATTAGCCATCCATTGATTGAAGTAAACATTTGATAAAAGTTCAGGTTTTTTAGTTCACATTCATGGAAGATAAAAGCATTTGTTTGTCACTGTGTTAAACAATCCACTTTTTAATTTCCACCAAAATGATCTCTACTTGTAAAAGAACAGCGAAGAACAACGAAAGGAGAAAAAAGGAGATCGTTTGTTCTGCTCGTTGTTGTGTTTCGCCAGTTTACATGGCGATGGTAACGATTTCCTTTCTGAACGATTACTATGGAGTGGCGGTGCCCCCATGGTGCTGGGGGACACCGCAGCCATGTGACGACACGTATGGACGTTCCATCCTGGAGGCCCTGGACTCCCGGTGTAACCTGAAGAAACATTCCCGTATGGGGGGGGGGGGTCTTGCTGTTCACCTGGTGGCAGAACACTGTTCATGGTTCTGGTTTCCCTCAACCCTTCTTGCCTTATTTTGTTCGCAAAGAATCCCACACTGTGTCGCATATCAACAAAGATTTTCAACGTGGATGTTTTGTTCCAGATCCATGGTGATGATGTTTTCTGAGCCGTGTAGATTCACTGAGTAGATCCACAGAAGACGGAGTCTTTGATAATGTATGGATGTTAAAAAGAAAACAGACACACACAGAGAGGAGGATTAAGCATTTTTATAAAATTAAACTAATTAAACCAGTTTTAGCCCTCGCAGCTACACTTAAGAAACCTCATACAGCTGGAAGCAAAACTATTCAACCTCCATTCCAGAAGAGACTCAGTGGGAAAAAAAACTAGCGTTTACTAGAGTTTTTTTTATCCAGAGCTTGAGATAAAATGTTTTGTAGATTTAGGCCCGAAACGAAAAAATACAAGCATTCTGAGTCTACAGGTGACGTACGTCTGTGAACAGTTTATGAACATGCGTCTGATGTTCAGGGGGAGGATTCATTCTGAGCCTTGTCTTATTAGAAACAGCACATTTCCACTAAACCACATGTAAAATGGGGGTTGAATGATGTCGCCTCCAACTCCACCGTCACATGTTAAGTTACAGAACAAACCCAATATCACGTTAATCTTATATATAATGTATAGTTTTTATAGTATATACAGAAAACAAGAACACGATCAAACTAAGCAGGGAAAACGGCACAAAAGTGAAGGAGTGAAAAAGTACATGGGTGGGTGACAGGTGAGCTCCTGTCCGGTGCTTCTCATAAATAACAAACACCACATAGTCAATGTCTTTATTAAGTAATCGATTAGAGATGAATACGTCTGCAAACGACACGGAAACCCCCCCTTCAGCCCAAACCATACAAAAAGCCAACTTAAGAACAAGTCAAGTGTTGGATCCGATTCACATTCATAAAGAAAAGTGCCCACCCTCTTCATCAGTCCCCTGCTGACCCGTGTCCCCTCACACTCCCGTTTACACAGTATAGAATCAACGACAGCATCGAAATCAGGAGTTAATCAAGAGTCGTTGAAATGAAGATTAAAGCGGGAGAAGAATCAGTCCTTGAACTGTAAAACATCCAGTATATGCGTGTGCGTTTCCAACGACAGCTCCTTCTGCATCCGCTCAGTGAGACCGCTGCGTTGCCAGGTTACCAACATGAGTCCAAAACGCTCAGGAATGTGACATGCAACCTATTCCCTCACCAAACACACACACACACACACACACACACACACAGCTGTTTTCTTAGCCTCCCCAAAAGGTCAGAGTCTAGTCCTGTACAGAAGATACACACTCTGGTGTAGCTGAAAAGGGCTTAAAACACACCAGATGCCATCACACACATCTGAAGGTGCTTCACTCTGATGACTAGAAGCTGGGAGTGATGACACTTCGCACATGGACGACTGTTGTTCTCTGAATGACGTCAGCCACCTGCTCTCCATGAGGCAGGTGTTCACCTGAAGTGCTGACATGGAGGGACGCGGCTGAGGACGGTGGAGAAAGTTGGGAGTTCATACCCGATCATCAAACCAAGACCAGTCAGTCCCTAAACCTCCACTCCTCCTAAAACACATCACAGGTGGTGCAACGAACAACCTCCACAAAGTTCTGAGAAGACTCCAAACCAGTATGTTCATTCTTAAACCTTCAAAAAGAACATCACAAAAAGGTTTCACGTCTTTGTAAGACTGAGGTCCTTTCAAAGATTTCCCACAGTCCCTCCATAAAGGCAGGGATGCTCTTCTCCTAATGTTCTTTCCAGTTTCCCTGGAAATACTGCTGAGACCTTATAAAACCCTGACCCCCTTCCCAGTTCTGAGACCCGGCGAGCCAGCCAGAGCTGCAGACTTGTGAACAGCCTCACACCCGTCTGTTTTCACCACTACGACTGCCTGTTAGCCCCAACAGACAGAATAAATGTGTGTGTGTGTGTGTTGTAACCTTGTACAGTTTATTTGGAACTAGCTCTTGTACATTTCCTTTTTAAATGTGATTAAAGACGTTACAAATTATCAAACAAATTTAGAGCTCCTAAAACGCATGTGTGTAATTTGATTGTGGTTTTAGACATGTGGACAAACACGTCAGACACCTGAATGTGAATTTAAATGTTCCTAAGAACTCACATATAAACACATTGTATGAACCCATTATGAGCTGCACAGCTGGAGGGATGTGTGTGTTTAAGTGAATGATGTCCAGCTGTTTGTAAGGAGATGTTCTTTGTCTCCTCTCCAGTGAGGTCATGGAACAAACGAGACCCTTTATGGTTCGTTTGGTGGGGGCATGACATGACATAAGTTAAGTCATGTCTGACATAACTCTACGTAGTTATGTAAAAACGTTTGACCAGATAAACAACTACATGTATTTATTACTTACACTTGGATGTTCAGATTAAAAGTTACTAATAGATAAACAAATACAAATGTTGATACTCTTTGTTGTTTCCAACTGTATCAGTTCTTCTCTCGACACTGACCCGCTACAAGCTGCCAACATCTTCATTTTAATGACCACTGAAAAGCCAGAATTGGGTGACCTTCATTTTGAATCATAATGGATAAGTATTATAAGATTATAATACATTATTTTGAGCATCTGTTAACTTGAGTGTAAACACAAAGTGGACTGCTGTCTCTGTGTCCAAATGGAACAGACTTAAATATTTTTACAGGTCAGGGAACAAAGAGCGAACCACAAACACACCACATCTCTACCGCAGCTTCATCTGCACGCCATCCTCAAACCCACCTGTCGCCTTTTCTATGTGCCAGTCGAAGCTAACTGTCAATCAGCGACATAAGAAAATTACAAAACAATCCAAAACCTTCCCAACGATGAAACGGTGATTTTAAGACCAATGCACAATCTTCTCATCAACCAGGTGCACACCTGTACTCTTAGACTGTTGGTCTCATCATGACAATGTCAAATGTTACAGAATTTGGCCACACTGCCTTGTTTCACCTGTGAATTCTATCATATATTACAGTCGTCACAACCACGGCCTCCGTCTGAGCTGATATCTATGTAAGGAACCACCTGACCTACTACTGGACCACTTGACTTACTAGTGGTCTGATTCTCTGATCAAATCTGAGTTCAGCGTTGGTTCAAACCAGTCGTATGGTGGAACCAACATCTTTGAAATTCACCGTCACTGAATTTCAATCAGCTTTGACCAACTGGTTTGTGCCGTGGATTAAAGTACACGGTCTGCAGGAGATGCAGCAGGACTTTTCAGTACACAATGGTATCAGATTATAACATATTGGCCGTGTTTATCATCTATAAGTGGGTGGTTCCATGGAGGATAAGGATTAGGATTCTTACAGTTGAAGTCACTACAGTTGGGTAACAATTCATGTGAATGACATAATGTATGAATTCCATTCTCGGTCTGAACACACCCTCAGAGAGTGAGAGTTGAAGAGGAGAGATGGAGGAAAAGGAGGATGACACTAAAGGGGCTATTCCTGGATCTTCATCAAGAAACTGTAGTGACTAGTCACCATCAGCAGGGTGCTGGTGTTCAGGATCACTTCCTGCTGTGATGCGTCTACAATGAGTGATTCTAGCAGACTTACTTTAGTGTGTGAGTTGTGGCTGAGGCCAGGTGATCAGCAGAGACAGACTTGGCCTGAGGAGTTTAGTGTTTAGCTAAAAGGCAGCAAAGCATGTGTTCGTGTCTGTGGAGAGAGAGATGAGCTCACAGGTATCTAAACTTAATCTTCACACCTTGATCCATACCAATCATTCTCTGTATCTGTAATCAGTCTTTCCTCTTAGTGAAACGTTTCTTCAGGTCCACGTCTGTCTCTCCCTCACTGTCTGTTAACTTTCCACTGTCTCTAGGCTCACAGACAAGACTGATTATCCAGATTAACCCGATTATGAAGCTATGATTTTAAAACTCTTACAGATTAGCTGACCCTCTCTAGATCTCCAGGCAGGCCCACAGAGGGAGAGGCAGGGAGCTGGCGGTGGGCTATACTGTATCATTAAAGTATTGTGGGTGAGAGTGTCTTACATGATGGGAGGAAACGGGGGGAGGGTGTGTGTGTGTGTGTGTGTGTGTGTGTGTGTGTGGTGGGGGGCGACAGAGGTGATGTTTGAGGTGGTGGGTCAAGGGGCCCTTTAACAGCAGCCCCCTCCAGACTGCCGCACAGGAGTGCTCTCAATCTTTAAATTCGGCTTTTCACCACCAGCTGTGGCCCCCGGGCCCATGCGCTTCTTGATTTCGGCGGCCATGGTCATGAAAGCCTGCTCTACATTGGTGGCATTTTTGGCGCTGGTCTCCAGGAAGGGGATGGCCAGAGAGTCTGAAAATTCCTTAAAGGGAAGAAGGAAGAGACTTAATGTGAGACACACTGATGTCAGACACTGGTAGTACATGTGGGAGTCTCTGACATACTAATAAAGTTCCATAAATACAACTGATACCTGTGAGGGTAGGTACAGACTTTGATTTCAGAAACTAAAGCGGCACAGTCACTTTTTACTGCAAACATTCCCAACAGCATTGACTTCAAAGCAAAATGCACTTTTGCAGATGCACAGCTTCAGTTGATCAGTTATCTAGCATGCAACAGAAACTTCTAGGCATACAGAGTTCCTGCTCCCTTTCAGGGTTTTCAGAAATCTTTAATAATTTGTGGCGTCCCAAAATCAACATTGCCCAGCATATTCATTTTTTATTTATGAATGTATCAAAGGGTCCCTGGAAAGATTTGAACTGCAAAAGACGAGTGGAAAGAATGCAAGAAAACAGGAAGGGGTGGGTGGGACAAGAGAGAGGGGGAGAACAGAAACAACAGCAGTGATATTTGCCCTCCAGATTTTGGCAGCTTTAAGGGGGAATATTTTTCACTGAAAGATGTATTTTTATTGGCATTCCTTTGAAATCCTGAGATTAAAATGTAACTGAAGCCTATTTTACAGTCCTATTTTATCATTTTAAGTTCCATAATTAATGAGTTTCCCAGTGTGACGTAAGTCAGACCGATTAGGCCTTTGTCATTATTCATCAATTCAGAGATTCTATTCTGCAGGGCGGTATGATGGCGCAGTGGTTAGCGCCGCTGCCTCGCAACAAGAAGGTAGTGGGTTCAAATCCACCTCTGCCAGCCTTTCTGTGCGGTGTTTTTTGTTTGTGTTCTCCCAGTATCTGCGTGGGTTCTCTCCGGGAACTCCGGTTTCCTCCTACAGTCTAAAAACATGCAATCTAATCTGTCTCTCTGTGGAACAAATGAATGACTATCCTTCGGGGCGGAGCGTCTCGGAGTTTCACGAAAGCGCTATATAAGTATATATAAGGTATTATTATTTTTACCCGAACAGGTGAGCCTAAAAACATAAAATAGGACTTGAAAGTTCCTTTTTAATTGCAGGATTTTTAGGGGTGACAATAATTGTAGCACAAACATTTTAGAGGAAAATATTTGTTCTATGTTAAGAATGTTTTTTTTAATTATTATTTTGTTACTTGAATGAAAGGTTAGATCTTTGTGACTGATTTGAATTAGATCATTAACAATAAAGACATATTTTGCATCTCATTCAACACATTTTTGTAAGGGATGCAAATCATTCTATGGGCACTTTATGTGACGGATACTGGACAGGACGAAGACATGTGATTGGACATAAGTTCAGGGACAGTTGGATCGCAGTAAGATTACGCTGATTAAGAATTCTAATTGTCTTTTTCAATTATTTTCAATGAATTGTCCTGCTGTTTTGTAACCTCACTGGTTTCAATTGTTTTGGGGTAAGATGTACAGTATGTGTGAAGAAGAGAGAGCAGCCATACCTTGGCTGTTGTGTAGTCCACAACTTTCTTAGTGGTCAGGTCACACTTGTTGCCCACAAGAAGCTTGTTCACGTTTTCACTGGCATAGCGGTCGATTTCCTGGAGCCACTGCTTTACGTTGTTATAGGACTCCTGAAGAAGGAGAATATTATCAACATAATAAACACTATATGTCAGGTGAGTGTATCAGTCAGCCTCACAACAATACAACTGCGACCCGGCAATAAAAACAAAATTAATCAGAAATACATTTAGAGTTGGTAGTAAAATACCCCCGAGCATTTCCACCTAAAGGGGGGGGGGGGGGGGGGGGGGGGGGGGGTGTGTGTGTGGTCTGTGTGTGTCTGTGATCCTGTGAGCTATGTTGTCAGGGCAAAATGCGCTGACAACATAGCAGTTGCAGTAGCAATCGAAGTGGTCCGATTAGGAGCAATTCAAAGACCCCAATCAATAGGCACCAAATGAGTCTGGAAACCTTATCCGGACTATTGTCTGCCTGATGGGGGGAATTGTCTGCCTGATCTGAACCTGAGTGTTTTCTTTGTTATTGGACTTCTGTGCTAGTCATGGACGGTCCGTTACAAACATCGTTTTCGACCACAGGGTGGCTCATAAGTTTACCTGATACCAGGCCACCTTAGGCCAAAAATCGATAATTTTCTTTATTGGTTATTGGGGCCTGCAGTGGCGGTAACCTGAGAATCCTCTGGTGGACACCAGTCTTGAAGGAAGCCGTAAAGCTCAAGAAGGATGCCTTTCGGACTTGGTGTAATCCAGGGGTCTCCTGAAGCAGCAGAAAACACCAAAAGATTAATATGGCTGCAGCTGTGGCAGTTGCAGAAGCAAAAAATCCGGGCTTGGGTGGTGTTTTGGGAGTCAATGCAGAAGGACTTTCGGTCGGCCTGAAAAGACGTTCTGGCAAATGTTGGATGACTCAGGAAGGGAAAGCGCGGCTTGGCTGTACAGTCAGTACAGGAGAACTGCTGACCCGTACAGAAGACATGGACGGACAATGTAAAGAACACTTTGAGGAACTGAACCCAGATACCACATCCTCTACAAAGGAGGCAGAGTCTGAAGACTCGGGGGAAGGCCACTTTTTAAAAAGAGGGACCGGATGGTGTGTTTCAATTAAAAGGGAATAACACTTCTCAACCTTCCTGGGAAAGTTTACTCCAGTGTTCCTGAAAAGAGGCTAAAACCGATTGTCGAACCTCAGTTTCAATCTGCAACATCTCAAATTCTGTCCTAGTCGTGGAAAAGTGGGTCTTCTTACTTTTTAATGCTTGGGGAATTTGTACATCCAGTCTACATGTGTTTTGTGGATTTGGATAAGGCCTTTGTCCATGTCCCTCGGCCTGTTGACTTCATCAGTCCGAGGTCTCCAGCATGCACAAGAGCAGTTTGAATCCGAGTGTGAAAAGGCCATGTGTTTTAACCGTTCGTCCCGGATTCTTTAAAAAAATTTGAGACTTTTATATTGTTACTCCGATTGTTTAATTGAATTATTTCCAGTAGCTTAGTGGTGAATATTGTTGTTGCTGCCACCATAAGCTTTGACTGAGCTAGAGAAAAACAGTTCCGCAGATAGACAGGGTGGTGTCCAGCTGAATTGTTTACACAGTTCTTTCATTTGGCACCCATATATTATTTCGCCGTTTTTATTTTTCGGAGTAATCCTGAGTTGAGACTTCATTCTTCAGAGGGGGCAGGCATTTCATGGTTTCAGCCGCTGTCATGTTGCCTAAGACGCCTCAAGCCCAGCACGCTCCAGGAGATAGGCAGGTAAGGTTTCAGACAGGTTCCTGGGAAGTTTTGTTTTTTTATGTTGAAAGCTGAATTTAACTGCATTTAACATGTGTGGCAACCCACACCAGTGTCACCACAGTTTTCTGTTGGTTCTGCTCTGTGGAACGTCCACAGCGGTGATTGTAGTGTAGTGTTGCCTTGTTAGTCTGTTTAGTAGCAGACTGAATGATTCCTTCGGTGAGTATGGCTGAGTTTGTTTTGATTTCATAGCTAATCCTACATTAATCAATCAATCAATCATCAATCAACCTTTAATTATATAGCGCCAATTCACAACAGTTGTCTCAAGGTGCTTCCCAGAAAGAGCAGGTCTAGACCAAACTCTTTATATAATTATCTGCAGAGACCCAACAAATTCCTCCTCCAGCAGCCCTTGACGACAATGGCGAGAAAAAACTGCCTTTAACGGGCAGAAACCCCGAGCAGATCCAAGACTCAGGTTGGACGTGCTACTGCCATGACCGGTGATGATTAAGAGATATTGATAAGTGTAGGAAGCGTTATCTTTAGGAAATCCATGACTTCTATAGCATAAATGTTTCAACCTGCCTTGTTAAAAAGGATGTGAAGTATGCTGTGAAGTGTGCTGTTGACAAACAAGGGTATTTTCAACCAGCCAATTGCCAGCCGCATCTCTCGGTATGCGGACAGAAACGCCGGTATCGGCATCTGTGACCAAAGCTTGTGACGTCAGCTTAGCCCCTCAGGTGGGAGAGGCGACTGAGTCGCGTTAAGTTGACCTATCTCTCATGGTTACTGGTGGTAGATCGGAAGAAGATCCGTTCACATTGCCGCAATTCGACACGCACTCCAGTGAGTCCTCAACTGGCTCAAGAATCGACGCCAGTGTGAGACTTTTCCTTCTGGAGGCTCGGGAGAGGAAAGAGAGAGAGGAGTGTAAGCTTGGACATGAGTTGGAACTGTTGAGGTTGGAGGAAGACACTGCCGTTAAGATTTGCCAGGTGGAGCTGCAAAGCATCACAGCTTCCCCTCCTGCCGTGGCACCATCAGCAGGTACCAGCTCCACGTTCGATGTATGGAAGCAGATCTTTCTGGTCCCTGCTTTTTGGGAGAGTGGGGCTGAATCTTATTTTGATGCTTTCGAGTGGAATGCCATCGTTTTGCGTTGGCCGAGGGATGTGTGGGCAATTTTATTACAACGTAAGTTAACAGAGAACATTATGCATCCTGAGCCTTACCTTTCTATTGAAGGCATTAAAGGGAAAATGTTAAGTGAAATGTGCTGTATTACGTGTAAAGTTATAGTGCCCAAGGCATACAATCAGCAATTTATGGGCCTGAAGAAGGCATCAGGTACTCTTACTCTTATTTTGCCATGGATAAAAAAGCTCTTTTTGACAGTTGGTGCTCTTCATGTGGAGCTGTTGATAATGCCTCAATGCGTGAACTTATGCTAAGAAGGAATTTAAAAACCGTCTTCCTGATCGTGTTGTAGTTTATTTAAACAAACATAAAGTAAACACTCTTCAGCAGGACGCTCCCTTGGCAGACGAGTCTACACTCACACAAAGAAATTTTATAAAGTGTCTTACTGAGGAATGTGTTCCAGAGGAACCTAGTGTCACCTCTACCATTAATGCACACATACCTGCGACAGACCCTAAGTCATAGGCCCGGTCATTTGGTTGCTGACTGGTTGACGCTGAAACACAAACAGCAGGCAGCCGTCTCAGAACGGACGAGCTGTGTGGGATTGGTCGCAAAACCGTCTCTCAGTGGAGAAGCCGTTGCCAATGGGCCAGATGAATGTAATAAATCTTTTATTTTTGATTGCTTTGTCTCCCTCCCACAAGAAGTGGCAGTTTAAAAAAACAGTAAGTAGAGCAAGCCTTCCAGCCTAGTGATAAAGTCTCTGTCCTGTTGCCAGTCTCTGCCCTTAAGGCTTGTTTTTCTGGTCTGTATGTTGTAGAGGGGAAAGTGTCTGCTGTGCACCATACTATATATACACCTGACCTCGTTAGAAAAATGATGTGTTTCAGTAACATGTTAAGACTATCATTGGAGGAAGACTGCTTCAGGAACGGAGAAAAAGGCTTCAGTAGTTACTTCCCCTAACCTCCCAGAACCAAATCTGATGCCATGGTTCTCTTCTGGGAAACGCCGGACTGTCCCCTTTGGGTTGTAGGCGAGCTGCTGCCTCAAGCAAAGGAGTATCTTGGTGTCTTGTTCTCGAGTGGTGGGAAAATGAACAGGCAGTTCGATGCGGCGTGAGCAGTGATGCAGGCGTTGTAGCGGTGTGTTGTGGTGAATAAAGAGCTCGTATAGCAAAGCCCTCAATTTACCTGTTGATCCAAGTACCAACCCCCCAGTCTCAGAGATGAGGTGAGGAGCTCAGGCATCCAAAGAGATATCAAAGTACAGCCGCTTCTCCTTTGCGTCAAAAGGAGCCAGTGGAGGTGATTTGGGAATCTGATTAAGAAGCCTCCAGGTAAGGTCCGTTGTGAGGTTTTTCAGGCACGTCAAATTAGGAAGAGACCCCGAGGTAGACTCAGAACTCGCTGGAGGGAGTATATACCTCATCTGGCCTGGGAACACATCGGGATCGTCCAGGATGAGCTGGAGAGCGATGCTAGCGAGAGGGATGTCTGGAAATCCCTTCTTAGCCAGCTGCTGGCATGCAGCATTATATGCAGCATCTAATAAAATCCAATATTTTGCAGATTTTAATACCTGATCAGATTAGGTTTACGAAATCGCGATATAATTATAGGTACTCTTTTTCAATTTAAGCCTAATTCTCCTAATGCATTATAATGCCCTTATACAACTTCCTAAAAGCTCATAATGATTCAGAAAAAAACTGTTGATGTGTTTCGGTCCAGCAGAAGAAGAGAACTATAAGCAAATGTTTTACTGTGTGATGAATGAATGGAGCAAATGAAACATCAAACATTTCCAGGGATGATTTCATACTCAGCAAAGGCACAAAAACAATGCTATCATAAAAGTATAATGCTATCATAAAAGTCTGCTGACCCACCTGATCTGTAACGTCATACACAACTATGATGCCGTGGGCTCCACGGTAGTAGCTGGAAGTGATGGTACGAAACCTTTCCTGACCTGCAGTGTCCCACTGTGAGAGACACAACAGAAAAGAGATAGAGAGTTAGGGCATATGGTTGAACTAGAATATTATTATAACAAAATACAGTTTAATGAAGGCTGAATAAATAAGTCAATATCTGTTATCTACTCTCTCTAAAAATCTGACCGTTAAAAGATCAAGCAATAATTAGGAGGCATATATAAAGCATGATCGATAACAGAATAATCAGGATAATAGTTCAGCTTTGTTCATTATGGCCACTGATTTAGTTTTTAATGTGACTTCAACTTCACGTATAATGTCTGTTGCATGCCCAGGAGCCCAATAGGCCTCAGGTGACCCCTCCCCACCGGGCCTAAGCATTGGGAATTTTAGGAAAACCCATTCTCTCAAGTTATTTCAGACATAAGGAATGCAATGTGATCGTGTTTTGATGTAATGACTAACATAAGAGCAATAAAAGAGGACGACACTAATTATCCATAAATGTATAACCAATGACAGGTGAGGTAAATAATATTGAATACCTATTTATCATGCCACCTGTCAGTGGGTGGGATATGCACAAGTTGGCATTTTATTGTCAAAGTTGAAAAAGTAACGGAAAAAGTAAATGACGGATTTGCACCAAATTTTACCCTGGGGTAAACAGGTTAAGCGTTTCGCAACATTTAAACATGAATGAAATGTTTAAATGATGAACAGAAACACTGAAGTGGAAGGAACAATAATTCCACTTGGAAGAGAAGCATACATATATACTCAAAATCAGAAGTTTTTTGAATTGTCTTGGCTGATGGGTGTACACGACTGTTAACAGTATATTAATTACTTGGTGGGGTCAACAATACTCAGTAAAGCTGTAAGCAATCATCAGAAGCAGAATATTCTTAAGTATTTTTTGAATATGTTAAGATGCTGCAGATCTTTTCATCTGAGGCGTCTATCCACTTCCTGGAAACAGACATATCTTGTTGATTAGCTCTTAAGATAATTGCTTTTAGCTGCTTTAAGGTGCCATTACTAACTCACAGGAGGAACAACATTAGAGGAGTTAGATACGTTGGATGTAACCTAAAACCATGACAACAGATTACAGAATGCTTAAATGTTTGAAATGAAACCCAACCTTGAAGTGTGTTGGCCCGCTGGATGCCATTTTGGACAACTTAATGACTTGTATCAGCTCCACTAAGTTAGGGAAAAATCTAAGAATTACAATTGTCAGTCTGTCAGTCAGTCAGCCTGTTCACTTAAATAAAGTTTGGGATGGATGGATGAAGTTAAAGCTTGGTTTAAATGAGAAATGATCACGTGTATTCCGACAGGTGAACACAGACACACAGCGCATCAGTGCATCTCATCCCTTGCTAAAGTGAAGGTATGCAGAGAATGCATACTCACAATCTGAAGTTTGATGGTTTTGCCGTCCAACTCAATGGTACGGATCTTGAAGTCCACGCCGATGGTGCTGATGTAGCTCTCTGTGTAGGTGTCATCCTGCACAGAGAGGGAAAATAGAACGGGGTTAGATGGACAGAACAATGATGAGACACTTAAGTGTTGTCATTGGAGACAGTCAAAGAAGTACTTACAGCAAAGCGCAGCAGAAGACAGGACTTTCCTACTCCAGAGTCTCCGATGAGCAACAGCTTGAACAAATAGTCACTGAAAAAGAGAAGGACCAGGTTAGAACCGGTGCTGCTTCGTAGTGCGTTATTACCACATTCACACATCTTGCACACAGCAAGACAGCTGCCCCTTTCTTTTGCCTCACTGGTCTTTATAAAAGCTAGTAGGGTTAAGAATGGGAGAATTGTAAATCAGAAGTTCAAAGGCTCAATAAGAACGAAGTGAGAGCAGCTTTGAAAGGCAGTTGGTCCTTTTGATATACAAGCAGAGGTTTAGAGGGGTTTAGGAGAGAGGAATGGGGAAAAGGTGTACTGGTACCGGTTTTCAAGAACAAGGGTGATGTATAGAGTATCACAAATCTTCGCAAGGAATCGAGATCTTAACTCTTTCCATTTCTTACCCCAGTTTAGTTTAATTCAACCAAACAGCGAATAAAACAAACGATATATATAAATAGATATTTTACAAATATAACAAAAAATTAAATTGCTATAAAACCATTATCCAAACTTTATGTATATCAATATAATAGCACTGACCTAGGATCCATGGGTCTGTCAGACTAGACCTACCGATTTACAGAGCCTCACTAATGCCATGTACAGGTGCATCTCAAAAAATTTGAATATCGTGGAAAAGTTCATTTATTTCAGTATTTCAATTAAAAAGTGAAACTCGTATAAATTGTGGATTAATTACACACAAAGTGAGCTATTTCAAGATGATTATGGCTTACAGTTTATGAAAATCCAAAATTCAGTGTCTCAGAATATTACATAAGACCAGTGAAAAAAAAAGTATTTTTTTATACAGAAATGTCGGCCTTCTGAAAAGTATGTTCTTGTTTATGTACTCGGTACTTGGTTTGGGCTCCTTTTGCATGAATTACTGCATCAGTGTGGGTTGGCGTGGAGTCGATCAGCCTGTGGCACTGCTGAGGTGTTATGGAAGCCCAGGTTGCTTCGATAGCGGCCTTCAGCTCGTCTGAATTGTTGGGTCTTGTGTCTCATCTTCCCCTTGACCATACCCCATAATTCTTTTATGGGGTTCAGGTCATGCGAGTTTGCTAGCCAATCAAGCACAGTAATCCAATGGTCATTAAACCAGGTATTGGTACTTTTGGCAGCGTGGGCAGGTCCTAGGTTCTGCCGGAAAATGAAATCAGCATCTCCTGAACTTTTCCACAATATTCTAATTTATTGAGATGCACCTGTAAACTGTACTCAAAGTTCAGTAAATCAACAGCACAAATTTACACATGGCTCTTTTCAAATTTGACAATTGGGAGGCTTAGTATCTAGTAGTGACCTTTCCGGAGCTTTTGTAAAATATAGGTGTTGTTTTTTTAAATAACTAACATGTTTTCCCGTTTAAGTTTGATACAGACTCTGTCAAATTAATAGAATAACAGAAGTACATTCCCGCCCTCCATCCCATCCAATGAGGGGAAAACATCCTTGCATAATTTTGACACATAGGAGAGACAGCTGTACAGAATTGCTCAATGCCCCTGGTAATCTGTAATTGGAAACTTGACATGTAGTACCCTGACATTTGATCAACTGACAATAACTCATAAGCACTGGATGCAACAGCTCTGTTGCAATCAGCACGAGTCGCATTCCGACATATTAACACCTTGTGTTGATGTGGACTTATGCTGACGGCCACCAAGACGTGCTGGCCAGTTATTATCCATTGCAAAGAGATCCAGAGACTAACCAAGGAACACAGACTTTGACAGGTTTCCACTGAAATCACAAAGGTTGTTATCCAATTATAGTGGCAACATTGATAATATTTACTACCAGAGAATTGCGACTTTTATCATGTGATTATGTCAGTATCAATGCCAAAACAATGTTTATTTGTTTTCTTTTCTCCTTTATGCCTGTTTTTATTGTCTTGGTTACTTTCTGTCTTGTGGTGTATGCCTCTGCTTCAATCATCTCTTTCCATCCATAGGATGGTACCCTGCTGGCTTATGTTACCACAATGGTGTTCGCTTAGTCAAACATGACCAATCCGGTTTCAATCACTTACTTATTGTTTCTACGATAAATAAAGTCGACAAAAAATGTCTTAAAACAGAATGCCAAATAAGAAGGAAGAAGTTTTACATGTTTCCACAAACTCATGAGCAGATGCCCTTACTCACACTGTGCAAAAGACACTCTTTGATCTGATAAAAGAATATGTGTATTGTCATCCCTCAAAAAATTGTGCATGAATTAATCATTTTTGAATGACAAATTTGTCTGCAACTTCATCAACACAGACATCGCTATGTATTCATTAAGGCAGAACTTAACTACAACCCAACTACAAAGCAGGCTAATGGACATCTGAACAAAAAAACTACAGGAAAGACTAAACTTATTTTAAAGCCCATTTAATTCATCTCATAGTTACACTATTTTCTATTCATTCATCATAGTATCAAGTATGACAGAATTATACTTGTTAGCCTTTCAGTGTTCGGGTTCCAGACTGTGGTTGGGGAACAAGGGATATATTTGTTTATTTACTCCATGGCCGAAGTTTCTCCTTCGGGACAAACCCCTATACTCTTGACCAGCGGCAGTAAAACGCCAGAGACTCCACGTGCTCTCGGAAGCTGCAGCCTTTATTTCAGACCACTGTACCTTCTGTACACACAAAATCACTTAGTTGCTCCAAACTCTTTGCTAACGCTGTCACTCATTACCGCTCGCTCTCTCCTCGCTCGACCACCCCCTCAAACAGACACACAGGCTCTCTTAAAGGGGCCATGCATCCATCCATCCCAAACAAAACCTCAAACAATGGGTTGCAGGAGCTGGACGGGTCGTACAGTGTAAGCAGGCATGTCGTGCAGGAGGATCTGACCGTACTGTGTGAACACACCAATCTTGAACTTTTGTAAGCATCTTCCTTTGGCGAATAGACAAAATAAAAAAACGTAAATTAGAGGTACACCTATTACAATTTTCTTGGCCGATCGCTGATATTTATAAAATCGGATCAACCGATACCGATTTGTCCAATTCCAATCTTTTTTCTTAAAAGTTTTAAAATCATAAGGAAGAATTTCAGTGGAAATAAAGCTGATCGGCGTCGAGTATGCATTCTGTCCTGTTGAAATTAATGTACCCTCCCTCCTGTCTGCCGTGCCTTTCTTAAACCAATCGTAAAATATTTCATAGAAATGAAATGAAAATAAAAAAACTTTGAAATGAAAATATGAAAATAAAACTTTGAAAATAAAACTTTGTAAGCCTCGTTCAGTTAATTATTTGTTATATGTATGACTTGTTCAGGGACTTCCTGGCTCGTGGCTAGCTCTTAGCTCCCACTAGATTTAGCCGCTCTGCTAACGTTAGCTTCTTGATATGTGCTATAGTCCTTGGGGTTATTAAATTTGAAGTGTGTAATTAAGTTCAGTGTGCCGAACGTTTTCAAGGTTATTCCTCCACAGCTTATTTTGCCTTACTGGTGTGACAAATTACGAGTTTGGTTTTTTATGGTGTCTTTTGGTTTACTTGAGAGATGTTTGGAACGATGATAGCTAAAAAAAACATGGTGTGCGTGGAAGTAGATCGATCAGCCGGTCGATCGATGCACCTCTACTTTAAATAATTTTTTACATTAATTACAGTTGAGTATGATTTAATGAAATATCTGGATTCAATTGTTACAGGACATGCACGTGAATTTTTTTTATAAATGCTCTCTCACACCGATGTCAGTGTCTATATGTGCATAAAGATACTGCTAACATTTGAAAATGCGCTGAAAGCAGTGTAGCTATGCTTTGTATTAGCATGTGTGCGAAGGAGTGGCTGTTGAGATCTTATGTGAAAGCAACCAATAAGGACACAACAATGATTTCAAAGCACCGACACACAAACGAAGCTTGCCATGACAAATATGTACACTGCCGTCTCATCACTTTCAGGTCGGGGAGCTCTGGGATTTTTTCTTTGGAGATGTTGTACACAATTTACATTTTAAAAAGCGTGCAGTGGCCACTGTTTAAATAATTACCCCACTATTGACAACCATAATAGTTTCTTAGATGTAAAGATTAATTTACAACACTACTATAGTCGAGAGGAGTCGTCTTCATTGGGCAAGAACATAAACCGTGCAACGAGTCAATATATTCTATCTGCTGCGGAAAGTTAAGGCCTGTTTACACAGTTCAGTCCACCGGCAGTACAGATTTATGTATGGCTTAACTTTCTTCATGTGACACTGGGGGGCTCCACCACCTTCTGAATCCAAAAACGTCCACAGCTTAGACTGAACCGTTTATGTGGAAGCAAAATGTACTTAGTTTGATTCATGTCTCTCTCACCTGCATCAGCAGGATTCTCTACTGAATTTCTTTTCTACACCAGGTTGTCTCTCACACAGACACAAACCTTTCCCTTCACAAATCTGCAATCTCTCTCTCCTTCTCACACGGTTACTTTCAGTTTTTGTTGCGCTGCATCATGTGGTCTAACACAGCACTTCAGAAATGAAATGGCATATAAAGATAAATCGTAAGCACAATTTTATTTTGATTAATTTCCCAGCCCTATCTTGCTCTGGCTGTAAGTCCACATGGGGTCTTTCTGTGTGAAGTTTGCATGTTCTCCCTATGATTGTGTGGGTTTTCTTCTTCTACTAAGGCTTTCTCTCACAGTTGAAACACATGTGAGCACAATGGCTTATTTGTCTATACATGTTCATCCATGATGGGTCAAATGCAAGGAAGAGTTTCACGATGTTGTGCTGTGTAAACTGAATGTAATCAATTACATTTTTACATTGATAAAGGCATTTCAGTAAAATTAATAACGTTATTTCTTCTATGATGGATTTATCGAAATGAAAACATCATTAAGCCTGTTTAGTTATATATCATTTACTGTTGTAAAATGGTAATTCACTGTTAATAAATGCAGGGTGGTGCAGATACTGCAGCCTTTCTCACAGGATATGTGGAGAGTGTTGCCTGGTCTGAATGAAAGCTCGATGGGCAAAGAGGTGTTGTGCTGATGGAAGATAAACCAGTCAAATATGTTTATTTTACAACTTGTTTACCAAAAAGATGACCATATAACGAAAGCAAACCACTTGTTAATAACGTACTTATATAGCATTCTTACGCAGGTTGATTACATCCTTTAAAAGAGATGCCTCACTAGAAAGTACAATCGGATGTTTGAGGATTGATTAACAGCTCACTGTGTCTATGCAGGCATTGTGTGTTCACAAGTAAGACCAAGGCGTATTGACTACGACAATATGACTACGAATACGATATGTAAACAGACAAGGAAACGCACTGTCAGCTCAGGGTGGGTAGGTCTTGGCAAAATAGTTAAGATGGCACCTTGTCTAGGAATTTAAAGAGCTCCAAGAAGCCCACATTTCAGCATGGACCGAGGTGTTCAATGACAAGGGAGTCCTCACATTTCATTACTGGACCAGAGCCATCAAACACCTGCTACCTGTCCTACCATCTGATATTACCACCAACATGCTCTGTGATGCAAAGAAACTCTTCTGTCTATTGAGCTACTATGGTACATATTAGGTCAAACAGGATTCAAGATCAGATTCCATTTAAGTAAATGGAATCTTTTTTACAAGATTTTGTAAAAAAAACAACTAGGCCTACAGGGTCATCCCTGACAACTAGGGTATAAGCCTTGCCCTGTCCTCTTTCACAAAATGCGGAAGCCCCTTCTCTGGTCTTCCTCTATTTCTCCTGCCTGGCAACTCAATCTCCAACATCCTTCTACCAATACATCCACTCTCCCTCCTTTTCTCGTGTCCAAACTATCTCAATCTTGCCTCTCTTACATTGTCTCCAAGACGTCTAAACTGGGCTGTTCCTCTGATGTGCTTGTCTCTATTACTGTCCATCATCACTCCCAAAGAATATCTTAACATCTTCATCTCTGCCACCCCAATCTCTGCCTCCTGTCATTTGGTCGGTGCCACCCTCTCCAAACCATACAGCAGAGCAGCTCTCTCCATCATCTTGGAAACCTTTCCATTCAATCGTGCTGCCACTCTTCTGTCCCAGAGAACTCCTGAAATTCTTCTCCATTTACTTAAATCGATACCTGGCTTTGGTTTGTATATAATCAGTTTAAAATAAAAGTTGTTTTATTCCATTAGCTTAGACGGAGTCCTTATTATCTCCAGAGGGGCGGGCTCTCTTCCATAGTTTGCAGTGGCAGAAAAAGGATGAAGAAACATTTCGGCTCTAAAGTTCAATGGGAGAAAATGAAGAATACGTTGTTGCTGGGTCACTGTTTTGTGTTGTGATAAATGGAGGATCATACTTTTTGGTCAGCATATGAAAGAGCAATGGTGCTTGGAACCTTGCTGTTAAAGTAAACATAACAACCCGATTATTGAAATTGCTGAGCAGTTAACTGGTGAGGTCTGCCCAAATGCTTCAACTCGGCTGGTAATGTGTGGATGAACGTTTTCTAAACCGTCGGTCACATCTCTCAGTATATGTCATGACTGACACTGGTTCAGGTTGGAAACGTTTAGGGGAAGGTTCCCTTGAGGATAAGGCCGCCAGTTTATCTCTCAATGGTCTCACTAGTCAGGTCTTCATGTATTTCATTCTATGACACTGAGGTTTCAGGATCCGTTATTTTTGCTTGTTATAAATTATAATTCTGATGCTCTAATTGTCACAATTTAGCTTCTGCCTCTCTCCCACAATACTACAATGTGGAATAATAACATTAATTATCTTGTATGTAAACTGTGACCTATTGTTATGCAGAATAAATAACAATGGCATAATTATGACACTTACAGGACACCATATATTCCTGAATAAAGAGGGGGGAGCCGAGATCTGGAACTTCACCATTAGGTGCCACTGAATTTTACAGTCTGCACCTTTAAACATCTGTGTCCATTTTTAACAAACATCAGGCGGGGCTCCTGCAGGTCAGCCATTCCACACGTTATCTCAATACTGAATAGTAACGTTAATCACGCTACGCCAAGCTAACGCTGACGTCATTAGTATCTATTTTTGTTTCCAGTGTGAACTAAGGCAGCAGTTCTGTTAAATGTTCTGTACTCTAGTTTTACTCACTGGAAGGTTCGTTTATTTGTCCCGTGAAAGGTCGCGTGCTGCACGAGCAGCTTATCAGGTGACGCGAAGGAAACCCGTCAGAGAGACTGTAGAGCCTTTCAGCTGGCTCATGTCTGTCCAGACGTTAAACGACAGCGCTATTACTCCTAAAAACGGTGAAGTCATCTACCTTAGATTTTATGAAAGGTAAAAACTCACTATTCAGGATTCATGGCTCCACTCAGGATGTGTTTCTGTCGGTGACTCTTCCTTCCTCCTCCGGTCAAAAAGACGACTTGTAGCTCCGTGTATCTAACTACCAGTTCCGTTCGCCTGCTCGTCACTCTGTATTTAACCGATACTGTTTCATAAATAGTGGATTCAAGCAGACACGTCCCTGTTTCCTCTATTTAGGATATTTTATCACACTCCTTTTTTCTGCCTTTCTGTGTCTGCTGCTTATTACCGTCGCGAGTTGGTTGGGTATGTCTGCGCATGTGCGGAAGTGACGTATGGTGACGTGTCACTTCTGAAAAATGTTTTTTTTTATTTATAAACCTTCCTTGTCGCATAGTGAATTTCAAAAGGTGGTTAATAAGGCTAGATGGAATCTTACAGCTGATGAAGTGTCATTTGGAGAAGAATGATTTATGGGAATGATTGTGATTCCTTCCTGGTTAACGGAATTGATACTAAAAGTGCTAAATGCAACCAATAAACCTATAAGAAAAAAGACCTCTAAAGTAAAGGAAGAGTTAGTCCAAAAGGAAAATCCGTATGGAAGTCCATATTTTCTCAGATTAATTTAAAGACGACGTGGCTTCTCCTAAGCACATTTGTTATTCCCAATAAAATGAAGATAGTACAACGATTTTAAGGGGAGAACTTTATTCCCCATAGAGCCAAAGTCTCAGAGTCTCAGCTCATCTTTTCAGATACTTATGTTTGAATTTAAGCTGTACACCAATACTGTAAGTACAGGATTTTGTAATGAGTCAGTAAACGTTAATACATTGAAGATTTGCGCCTTGGTATCGAGGCTGCTGTTCCAATCATGTTTACTTTTGAATTGTCCTATTGGTGACATTTTCCATAAAGTTCTTTAAAAATTAAAATTCTATCATCATCTTTAAGTTGGTGTATCTTATCATTCATGTGAGTAATTTTACATTTACAAAGCGAGATTTTCTGGATTCCTTACAAATTGCAATATCTTTTAGTTTGTATATAAAATGTATGAGAACAGTCTGTCCCTTACAATGAACAAAAACAACAACAATGGACACTGTCCTACTTTGTAACAGTTATTCCCTGTATCTCCTATATAATGTACAGCATTACATCCGCTGAGGAAGGAAGTTATGTTTTCACCCCCGACGGTTTGGTGTTTGTTTTTTTGTTTTAGTCCAGGATTACAGAAAAACTAATGAACGGATTAGAAGGAAATTTGACCCAAAGGTAGGTTTTGGCATATCCTAAGGATAATTACATTTTGATGATGCTACTTGTTTCGCATCATTTAAAAATAATAAAACATTATTGTTGTTTAGGGGTTTATAAGAAGTGTCCATTATTGTTCATGCCTTTGTTCCTTTGATGTTCCCTTGGGAGGAGGAACAGGAAATAACACAACAAGAGCCATAAAGAGTAAACCTCTTTATGATTCTATGCAGATTGATGTTCGGGAATTTGTTGTCTGCAGATTTAGAGGCTGGCAAAAAACATTAATGCATTAATGGAGAAATCTGCATGTATTTTTCTTAAATCATTGCTGATTTAAGAAAGGTGATTTGGTGATTTGTACGGAGGCCTATTGCGTTCACCAAATAAAAAAAGAAATGCATACACCTTATCTCGTAATTACAAGATAATGAAGATACCTTTGATTGTTTGCACATGCCCTTTAATGTTTATCACACATCTGTAACTGTATCAGACCTTTCACCGGCTGTGTGACTCGAGTCCTGTTTGGCCACTTGATGATGTTTCATTTAGGCTTTATTACACTTCATAGCGAATTTGCTCCACTCATTATATTGGGAAACCAGCATTTTTAGCTTATTTACTATTAGCTTGAAAAGGATAAGTATTTTGTGCTCATCCAAGCTGCCAGGCATATTTACCATCAGCCCAGATTGAGAGGTGATAAATATCGTTTCATATAACCAGAAATATGACTTTTATAAATGTCTAGATCCTGATCAGAATCAGCTTTTTTGTCATCATACAATGTACAGTATAATACAATTATTATGTATGTCGTCTTTCCTATGGGTTACAGAAATATAAACTTAAAATATAGACCGTAAAGAAATATTAATAACAACAAAGCAAAAATAGACACAATAGGCAGGCAAGTAATGGAATAGAATACAGAGAATAAACTTTCTCAGTTGGAAAAAACATTGTCTAGAATCTGCAAAGTTTGATAGTCTTAGTTCCATTTGTGCAAACGGTGTTTCTCCTCCTCCATTGTGCTGTGAGGGCGAGGCGGTGGAGAAGGCAGTCCTGTGACGAGGTAGTGAGAGCGAATACTCTCCACCTCGTAATGTCAAGATAAGGTGTCTTTATTTATTTTTCGGTGAATGCATGACCTATCGTAGTTGATCCTTGTTCCTTTGAGGTTTTATAGTAGGGAGGAACAGGAAATGATGAAAGAATGTCTGTTTAAAAGTAGGTTCACAGGTAAGTTTTGGCCCCTTGGACGAAGTTTTTCGCCGTCTCTGAGCTTTTTCTAGTTTTGGTTAATGACCTTATCTATTTATTTTGTAGACAATCTTTCGTAGTATTCTTTATTGAGGTATGTTATTGATTGATGTATTTATTAAACAGTGTTCCTGCCACAAAAAAAATAAAGTATTCCATGATTTGATGATTTAATTGTTTCAGTCAATTTTTGTTACAACTGTTTATTAATAATGTTAGTTGATTGTAAAAAACAAAACAAATACATTTATCCATCTTTTCTTTTTTTGAATGTAAAATAGTATTGTATTAGATAAGATAGAGTATATTTGTATGGGAGAGTAAATATGGCTTTCCACATTCTAGCATCAAGACACTATATGCTTAAACACTTGACAATATACTAGAATGTTAACAGTCGCTGGAACATTAAGGACAAGAGGCTGAGACGAGACCTCGGACGATTGAGCAAATTGAAAAAAAAACACTAATACATTTATATATTATTTGAGTGAATTATTGAATTCTTCGGAGTAACAATTAAATCAAACTTTTAAGTAAATGAGTTGAAATGTATAAAAATGGCCACCTTCATTCACCAAATCAACAACATATTAAAACATTATTGCTATTTTGGCTTTAAAGAGGTGTCCTGTTTATTTGCAGTGGTTCTATTTTTCCACATGGTGGAGCAAGCTGGTGCGACATTATTGGTATTGTCTTCCAGTGATGCAATATTTGACAATCTCATGAAAACAACCTTACAAGAAAATGAACAACCGGGAACGTGGAATCATGTGTGGTTGGACTGTAATATAAAGACTTTTATCCCATTTGTCTTGGATATTCTGTCCGACTGTAGATTCATGATGTTTTAGAAAGAGACTGGAGATGGAATTTAAAGAGGCAAACCGATGAACATAAAAGACCAGAAACATGAAACAAGAATCCAGAGACTTGAATCGACAGAGATGCTTTACGAGAAGGAAACTGAATATTCAACAAGGGGAATAAAAGGCAAATATATATCAAGAGGAAAACAATGACCGGAAAAGATGACGATATAAGGAATTTATTTTTCAAAATAAGACAGGAAACACAAGACCTGGAATAATGACAGCAGACTTGCTAAATAACCATCAGAGATTAGAACCATGGAGGTATTCGAGAGCGGATTTAGTGGAAACTCTGAGTTTGTTAAACCAGAGATGAGGGAAACTCCGTTCCCTCATCATTGATTTAGCGTAAACTCTGAGTCAGTTACCATGGTAACATATTCCGTGAACCTAATGTGCTTCCTGGTAGGATTTCCTTCACAAGCCCTGAGTTTGTTCCAGACTCCTCCCATTTCTGAGCCTGAAGCACAGCTGTCAGTTGCTGTCAGTTGGTCTTATTGATTTAACGGCTAAAATAATTAATTTATATCGGGGGAGGACTGCGAGACCCAGATTACTATTATTTCACTTCCTGACGAATATCTGGAAGATATTCAGATATTCTGTCAATGTCACAATCAGGGAAATTACAATCTAATCTCCATTCTAAAAGCTGTTCATCCTGTGACAGACCCGTTCATGGTTATCCACCTGGTTGGCCCACAAGAGCTACCTCCGGATGAGAAATACGGCTGCTGTAAATGTTCTCGGGACACGCCAACGCCAACCACACATACCCTGAGGTCATCACCCAGGCTGTGGACGATTAAAAATGCATTTGTAAATTCACCACAGGCAGAACACACTTCCCTCTTTCTCTCCAAAGAGATCAGATGAGGAAAAAAAAGGAGTCTGACACACATCTTGTATTTTCTACCAGCACAGCACACATTCCTCTCTGGCCCTCAGTCTAATTTGTCGAGACTTTAAGCATCGTTCATCCAGATACGAGTCATGGTTGAATACAAATATCTGAGGACAGGCAGACAAGTCTTTCAGAAACAAGGAGTCCTTTATTTCAGCACTCAGTGTGTCACGCTGATGGAGTCACGTGAAACCAGGTCACTGCAGGAGCTCCTTTCAACTCAGAGATTGTGACATGAATTTCTGATGCATTTCGCTTTTATTCACCATTATTCATTTTTGGTGAGAAAAAGAATGGGGTGTTAAAAAGAAAATAGAGTTTCTCTCCTTTTTTATTACCAAAAAGGTTCACGCATAAATTCAACAGTCACCATTTTTTCTCTTATTAACGGTATAAACTTTATTTAATTGAATTATTCTGATAGTCGTTCTGTTATGGGTCATATTTCCCATCATGCTGGACTTTCCAGTCAGCTGGAGAAATTGTACTATATATAAAAATTACATTAAAAAAAAATACCATGAAATAAATATGTTTACGTAGTCTTGTATCATGACTCATTTATGAACATTCATGCGCCGACTACATCTTAGGCATGTGTCCGTAGCATATATCCATGTTTTCAGGGCAGGGCCTTTGGTCTTGGTTTGGTTTGCAGGAACGCCTGCAGGAAATATAAATGCACATCTTGTACCGCAGCTGCAGGAGAGGAAACGAGGCCTAAACTAAGTCTGTTGGTATATAACGTTACAAAGGTCCCTTAAGGCTGATTGATTTAATTCAAATGGCAACAGAACCGGGTCAGAAAAATCATTTCAAGCCAAATGATATTGAATTTTTACCTCCACCGATGCGGAGGAGAGTTGGAGGAGGTTCTGTGACTGGTTCCGTTTGTTTGTGTGCGAGTGTGTTAGTAAGCAGGATACTGAGAACAAGATAAATAATGGGTCTATGTCATGACTTTTTATGTATATCGTGGGCCCACATGTTACGTTTCAGTCCAAAAATACAAAAGGACCCAAATGCTGACACTACTAACTCAAAAAGGATAGGTGATTGAAAATAGGGTTTAATGCTAAAAACTTTGTTTCCACTCCAAATAACTGAGGAAAACAGAAGTAACTCAAAATCCACGCAAAGTACAAAACAAATAAAGCGCAGAAGAGGTTAGAGTCACCGTCTTCCAACGTAAATACACAAGAGTAACGAGACAAATGATCAACAGGTGACACCATTCAACAGTCAGGTAGGAGACACTAGGAATCAGGATTCACACACACACACACACACACACACACACACACACACACATTCACACACACACACATTCACAAAGACAGAAGAACAGGAAATGGAACACGGAAACTAAAAGAAGGAAGTCAGGAAGAATGCACTGCGTCAAACATGAAAGGAATTAACAAGGAAATGAACTCGGAACTGAAACCTCCAAATAAAACAGGAAACACAACCTTAAAACTAAGAATAATAAATAACTAAACAGATAAAAGGAACCGTGACACTGCAAGAGGGAAGAAGATTGGATTTTGATGATTGTCCAACGTCAACATGTAAAGAGATATTTTTTAGATACATCCAGTATATATATATATATATATATATATATATATATATATAGCAAGAATATAGCAAGAATTAGAGGACTGATGACTCAGCAGGATTTGGAAAAAGTAGTCCATGCCTCCATCTTCATCTGACTAACTGGTTCAGAACGCCGCTGCCACAGTCCTCACTAAGACCATCCTGACCTCTTGGGTCGTCCGGATCAGGTCTGCTCAGTGTCCCCAGAGTCAGAACCAAACATGGAGAAGCAGCGTTCAGTTTTTATGGACCAAATTTTTGTATCGAGCTCCCAGAAATCTGCGGGACCGCTTCGACCCTCAGCGCTTTTAAACCAGAGCTTCAAACTTTCTTATTTGCCTTTTAATACATTTTTACAACAATTTTCATTCCTGTCTCTCTTATACAATACTGTTTAGTAGAACACTGAATTATGTCTGAGATCAAAGGTCTCAGACGGTTGATTTTCTTCTAATCTAGCTTTTATTTCTTTATTTAGTATTTTTTAGCCTGTTTTAAAAAAAAAAGTTTAATCTTTCTAAATATTTTTTACTCCAACTTTTTTAAAATGTTTATTATTTTTCTTTTGCACTTTGTCGCAATTGCTCTTGATTGTAAAGTACTTTTGTGCGCTGTTGCGGAAATGTGCTATAAATAAAGTTGCCTTGTCTTCCATAAAACCTTGATCGTGTCAAAAAGGATGTAAACCTTATTTTGTGTGAGTGCAATATTTATAAAATTAGACTCCTAATCTGTTGAATATAAACTCTCAATCAAAGTTCTGCATCGATAATAAGAGGGGTCTGCAAAAGTCTGGCCTTCTTAAGTAACTTGAAACTAAATGAAACCTTAAGTTAAAGAAGTGCTTCTTAGTTTCAAAACAAATAGTTGCAACAATCACACAAATGAAAGCCTTCCGACAGCAATCCCACGGAAATGTACAATACACACACACACACACACACACACGCTTACAAATAAAAGCCGGTCAGGCCCAAAAGTGTTGAAATTACACGACAAACGCATCAATGAAGTAAAAACGTGAAACTTTTCAATCCAATGCAACAAAAGAAGATTGTGACCTTTTCTTCCTGGACGAATGCCAATAAAGATTTTGTCTTTTATCACACCGACATCGACGTCTTCACCTTTATTTCACAAAAAAACAACAACAACATTTGCTTAAAGTAAATCTGCGTTCCCCTAGTGATGAAGAAAAATCTTGTCTTCTGATCATTTGTAGAAAAGGAATTGACATGAAGAGTCTCAGTTGTCTTACTTAGATATTTGGGTTTATTACAAACGGATCCATTATGAAGATCTCCCACACCAAAAGCTTCCAACAACTGCAGAAAGTACCTCAGAATCAAAGCGGGGCAAAGGGAATGTTTTTTATTTCCCTGACACCTACAGTAGACACAGAGATATTGTGAGGGTTGGGATCGGATTACTCAGCGACTAACCATGAAAGAATGAATCACGGCGTTCACATTGGGATTCATTCACTCATTCACTCAAGGACCAAACTGTGATAGCTTGATGACCGGGTCAGAACATCTTCAGAGCTGCACGATAAAATGGATCTACCGATATAGAGTATGTCAGTATGACATACATCCGTATGGATTTAGGGTTCTCTAAAAACGGTACTTTCAGAAAATGCTGACACCCCGTTGCTGCCAAAGTGTTGCGGTTGTCGGTGACCTTGTTTCTCCCTATATTCTAGGGAAGGATAGCTGGTGAGCTGCGGTGAGGAGTGCTCAAGGGTGATTGGTGTGTGTGCTGAGCAGAGGCCAGCCTATGTTGTCTGATCCCACAGAAAAGCTGCTGTGGGAAGGGAACCTGCAAAATATTAGGTGGGAGGTTATAATGTTATGGCTTGTTGACATACACCAACTGGCGTTTTTATGAAACTTATTTTATTCATTTCATGTCCATAGCTGCTTTCTTTGCATCTGGTTGTGGAGACCATTCATTCATTCTATAATTCATTCATTCTATAATTCATTCATTCATTCGTTAATTTATTCATTCATACAATAATTCATTCATTCAATTATTCATTCAATTATTAATTTATTAATTCATTATTTATTAAATCGTTCAATCAATTATTTACTCATTCAATCATTCATTCAATTATTCATTCATTTGTTCGTTAATTTATTCATTCATTCGTTCGTTAATTTATTCATTCATTCTTGAATTTATTCATTCATTCATACAATCATTCATTCATACAATCATTCATACAATCATTCATTCATACAATCATTCATTCAATCATTCATTCATTCAATCATTCCGATTATAGCCAATTATAGCCGGAACTATTAAGTCAATATTTCTGACCTTTAGTTGTTTTGTTGTTTTGTTGTTTGTTGTTTCTCAAATGGACTTCTATCTCTTTGAAATAATAGAATATGAACATTAAACACTTTGAACTGAGACCAAATCGAATCAAATAGATTTTTGACAATCTGTAAACTCCGTCACGGTTTTAGTTAAACTATGTCAATCTTCTGTAGGCACATTTCATGCAGGGGGGTCGTAAATGTGGGGAAAAGTGTTGAGTTCGGACCGGTACTTGTAGTTTGTGAGTGAATGGATTTACCACTTCTTCATCTTCGGCTCCTCGACTCTGTTTGTACCTTGATTGTTTGTTCATAACTCGTAGAGCCGCGGGCAGAAAGGAACAATCAGTCAACAGACATCCTGGTTAAGGCAGTAAGACATTTACAGAACAGTTAGGAGAGAACCGGACCTCAGGTTTAAAGGCTGGACACCATGATCGGACGGGCGGAACCAACTGTATGTCCCTGTGCTGTTACCTACATACGTAAACCAGTAGGTGATGTTATATCACGTAACATCATGTACGCGAGGTTGTTTGACTAGAAGATAAAGACAATAGAAGTGTCTGTTAAGACCTTGTTTGGACATCTACTCTAAGTGATCCGATCACGGAGTGGACAGCTGTAAGAACCGCTGTGTCTTCACGCCAGACGCATTGGAGAGTGAACCATTTACCTGCTGTATTTTGTAAACATCCCCATGTAAACTGGTAAAGCGCAAACTGAAGATCTGATCCCGTGTCTCATTCTCACCTCTTCCCCATTCTCTTTGTTTCTATTTGAATAGAAATCTGTCTTACTCCCTCTCTTTATCATTTTGTTTATTTGTGAGCCATCGTTGTTGTTGTTTCTAGTTGTATGTTGTTTGCAGGATTGGATCTTAACTTACTTTTGTCTCCATCTTGTTTTTAACTCTTTGGGGTTTTTGCATCGTTGCAGGGACCTGTAACCGTACCTCCACCTAAGTTCTCCCTGTCTAATCACCAAACTACATTCCTGTCTCCCATTTAATCTGCATTTGGCGTCGGCAATTTTAATTTAATTGACTCTGCTTTTATTTAGTCATCGCTTTGTCTATTTTGTATTGATTTTCTTATTTTACATTGAAGGTTATTTGTCATTTTTCTAATGTGTGTCACTGTTTTATTTTGAAAGTGTATCCATCTTTGTTCTCCGGTTAAATTTACACTTCCTGCCACGTTTTAGTTGATCTGTTTTGACTTTTCGTGCTCAGTTTATTCTTTGTTTTTCATTTTCTTACTCTCGCTGTAGCCTTAAGGTGTTTTCTCCCGCCTTCCTCTTTGCGTCTGTCTCTCCCGTGTGTCTTCTATTCTCTCGTCTGATTGTCCTTCATCTTCACCTGTGTCCTTCCTGCAGCTCCGTCTGCCTGTCTCATCGCTTTGCTGTATTTTATTCTTTTTATATATTTTTTATTGTAATCCTGTTTGTGTAGATCCTGCTTTTCTCCACCTATGGTGCGTTGTTGTCTTGTGTGTGGATTAGGGTGGGGGGGTGGGGGGGGGGGTCCTCACGATAAGGGGGTCCTTATCGTGATCTCAGTTGTACAAAAAATTTTAAAGAAATTCTTTTTAAATATCAAAAAGATCGGATCAGTGGTCACTGAAAGTATAACCCGGGGTTTGAAGTGATGCAGCTGTCCGCCTGTGATCAGATCACCTGCAACAGATGTTAACATCAGGTCCGAATGGACTCCCAGTCATCAGGGAGTACCGAACCCTTCGTCTTGTGAATGTAACAGCGCTGGACTTATTATGAACAGGTCCAATCCAAACATGTTAGAATAGCCGTCAGCCTGAAGAACCTCTCAGCTGTTTTTGGCAGTTAAATCATTTTCTCACACACTTAACATTCCCGAGCTGGATACGTAACAAAAGTCATTAAAACACAGCACAGAACCACAAAGCAAACGGAATACCAGTGTTAATGTACGGCGGATTGAAATCCGTCCAGATCGATCTGATGGCGGGTAAAAGAGTCGCTGTCCCATTCCTGTACTTTCTTTGACCCAGGTATTATTTCAGACGGGTGACTCGGCGTGCGGTTGGACGTTGATTTAATTACTGCATCAGACACTTTTCCTTTTGCTGCTTAGCACACTTCCTCCTGCGCTGCTCTAGGCCTCGTTCCAGACGCTCGTCCTCCTCCAGAGCTCTGAGGACAAGCACAAGCACAAGGGAGGAGAGTCACAGGTGTAAACACAGGATTATATCAGAAGCAGTTCTCAGTTGAATATCCATTTCAGACATTTAGGAAGGAAAAAGACTTGTGTTTGTATCATTTTAGGCCATTTCCTGCTTTACTTCATGTCTGCCCTTTTAATAATTGAAGAAAGTGACCCTCCCTTACATCCCAATGAATGAAAATGACCTAAATACTGCTACCACCTGAGAGAATTTAAGATTGACTGTGTAAAACAAACAGAGGATTTATGTCAAACCTTGACCTCTAACCCAGACCCATGAGATCAAACCTGGAGACCTGGACAATTCAAATGCAACCTGAGACGCACACCTTTAGGTGTGCTGAGTGAAACTTGAGTTCCATCCAGCAGCTTTTGAGGAAGGGTGTACAAACGACTCCCTGTTAGACAAAGGGTGTTCAGATGGACGGACAGACAAGGGTAAATTTATATCCCCGCTTGAGCTGAGGCATAAAAATGGTGAGAGGACGGATTCCAAACCGCTTCTTAATCCTCCTCCGATGAATGAAATTGAATAAAATTCAGAATAAAATTCTTTGTTACTTTGTCATTAACAGATTTTAATGATATTTTGAATATGGATACAATAAAGGACTGGTGTATTTCATTTCGAAGAAGATCAGGGTACCTGGGTCCCCAGATTTTGTACCTCCATGCTACAGAAGCCTACCTCGATAGATGAGAGAGAGAAATAAAATAAAAGCCACTAATGCAGCCAGCTTAGATGTTACCAGAATGAACAGGATCTATGTCAGACGTTTTGGGTCAAACTAATGAGAAATTCAATCCCGTCACATGATTATTTTTCTTCCGCTTATCCGGAGTTTTTGGTCACAGTGGTAGCAGGCCAATTAAGGTATTCCACACGAGATGAGGTGAGATATACAGTATGGTTCCTGCGGTAAGTTCTGGGTCTTATCGCGGTTAAACGTGCAGGAAAAAGCCTCCAAACCGATCCGTGTGACATTCTGATCACACCTCCAAACCACCTGAAGTCTCTCAGGCTGAGCCCAGCAGCCCTTCAAAGGAGGCACATTTTAGCCACTTGCATCCTTGACGCCATTCTTTCTGTCACAACCCAGAGCTCATGACAGTAGGTGAGGGTTGGAACGTAGATGGACCGGTAAATTTAGAGATTTGTTTTACAACCCAGCTCTCTCTTCTCCACAACGGACAGAAACAAAACTCACACTTGACTGCCTCAAGTGAAGTAGTTATCGTATCTAACGAGAAACTGGTTGCGGTAAAAATGGGCCTGGACTGAGGACATGGACAACAGAAGAGGAAGGGTGCATGTCTTTGTATACGATAGCTTTTCTAAATAGTTTCCTTATAAAATCCAGAATGGAATTCTAAATCCTCCTGCTCACGCACGAAGCCCTCGTTGGTCGGGAACCAACATATCTGAAAGAACTCGTAGTTCTATATATTATCCAAGTAGAACCTTGCGTTCAAAGGATTCAGAGTTACTTGTAGTCCCTAGAGTATCCAGAGGTCCAATGGGGGCCAGAAGTTAGTATAATTACTACTTAATGCTATAATCTTATTATTAATCTTAATTATTAATCCCTGATTGCCCACCAGGCAGTTAGAACCGAAGAAGCCTCTTGGATGAGAGGTGAAACGTCTTCAAACCAAAACAGAAGTCCAGTTGCTTTTGATTCAATCTGCATGGACTACCATGAACTGGATACATAAGAATCAGAACCACCCAAAGATGAGACTGGGAATCGACAGAAAGCAAAATGGGACAAGGGGGCATCACATAAGTCAATGCCTCCTAGAACAGGAGACACTCAACAATACTAAGTCCAACGTCTAAAAGAAGTCTCTCCAAGTGGCCTGGACCTGACAGGATCCACATCCACAACTGCTGGTGACACCAGTTAGCCCAATAGTGCTCGAAAAGAACTCCGTCTAAATGCAAGACGTAGCATTTAGCCTGTTGAAAAGCAGCGGGGGAGGAAATGTTTGACCAGATGCGGTGCTGAGTGGGAATCACCGTCATTATCAAAGTGAGTTCTCCAGTTGTGGGGACAGTTGTCCCTGGGAGACAAATGTTGTTGTTCCTATATAGCAGTGTGGAATAATGCCAAGACTCAGACATGAATCATTCTTAAATCAGCACACATGTGTGTCTCACCCTCTTTCCTTGGCATCCATATTGTGGACCAGTTCGTCTCTCTGGTTGACCAGTGATACCAGTTCCTTGAGCAGCAGCTGCTCTCTCTGTTTCTTGGCCTGAGTCTTCTGCCACTCTGCACCAAAGGACAAACAAACGGAGACAGAAAAGTTGGAACTTTTTGTACAAGGAAAAAAGACGGTGTCAGTAAGGACGACATAAGGAATGTAAACTTATCAGAGTAAAAGGACTTGACAGCATGTCAACAATGGCCTCCATGCCACATGGAAAAGGAATGTATGATGGAACTGATTTGCACCGGTGTTGTCTGGGACCGTGTTATTGGACTATTCTTTACAGAGAGAAAGGAGGACAGACTCTATAGCTTCAGATGATGGACAGCTTTGGTGATTTTTACGTACTTTAATAACTGTGGATTATTGCCCTCTGAAGATGTTTACTGGTGTTATTGTGTGAATGAGGTCCAGATTCAGTCTTCTAGACATCTATGGGTGTCATATGTGTGCGTGTGCATGTGTGTATTAAACTGCGAGTGAACATGTGTGTGTCCTTATGAGTGGGATGTTTTAGCAAGAAAACACAAGTCAAATTGGTTTCATACCTTCTATTGCCATCATGTCTCTCAGCTCTTTGTTCAAGAGCTCAGATCTTCTCTCCAGGTCGTGTTCCTCCAGTCTGCAAATCACAAGAGACGCATCACATGATACGGAACATTTGTTCTTCTGGAGGCTAGTCAGATGTCCTGTTGTTGTGTCTCAGATGTCGTGTTGTTGTGTCTCAGATGTCTTGTTGTTGTGTCTCAGATGTCGTGTTGTTGTGTCTCAGATGTCGTGTTGTTGTGTCTCAGATGTCGTGTTGTTGTGTCTCAGATGTCCTGTTGTTGTGTCTCAGATGTCCTGTTGTTGTGTCTCAGATGTCTTGTTGTTGTGTCTCAGATGTCTTGTTGTTGTGTCTCAGATGTCCTGTTGTTGTGTCTCAGATGTCCTGTTATTGTGTCTCAGATGTCCTGTTGTTGTGTCTCAGATGTCCTGTTGTTGTGTCTCAGATGTCTTGTTGTTGTGTCTCAGATGTCCTGTTGTTGTGTCTCAGATGTCTTGTTGTTGTGTCTCAGATGTCTTGTTGTTGTGTCTCAGATGTCTTGTTGTTGTGTCTCAGATGTCTTGTTGTTGTGTCTCAGATGTCTTGTTGTTGTATCTCAGATGTCTTGTTGTTGTATCTCAGATGTCCTGTTGTTGTGTCTCAGATGTCCTGTTGTTGTGTCTCAGATGTCGTGTTGTTGTGTCTCAGATGTCCTGTTGTTGTGTCTCAGATGTCCTGTTGTTGTGTCTCAGATGTCCTGTTGTTGTGTCTCAGATGTCGTGTTGTTGTGTCTCAGATGTCATGTTGTCAATATTATTATTATTAATATTATTATTAATATAATAATAATAATAATAATAATAATAATAATAATTATTATTATTATTATTAATATTATCATTATTATTATTATTATTATTATTTTTATATTATAAACTTATGTCTCACTTTTGTGTTGTTGTTTTTTATTCACCTGATCCAACAATTACATTTACAGGGGGGGACCCGCTGCTCAAAAGTAACACATTTATGAATTTAACATGAATAATATCCACAAAATTTTAACTCCCGGCTCTAACAAAGGAAATGTTCAACCACAATGAAAATTCAATCACTATAAGATCTATAATCAAGATCTTCTCAAATCACTGTGGGATGTCTGCTGTTCTGGAGATCATTCTATTACTTATAGATTTATGTTTGATCCAATCCTTAGATCTGTCAGTTGTTGGGACGAACGCTGCATTTCTGTTTTGGGGTGAAGCTCAAGAAATATTTTTGGAATAAGAGACTTTATCCAATTCATCCCTGAGGTGGGGAGTAGATACCCACATTCCATCATTTTTATCTTAGGGTGAACTGTTCCTCTCGGAGGGCCTTCGTCTTTATTTCGGAACATCGGAACCATAGAAATGAGATTTTATTTCAAAGCTTGATCTTAGAACCAAAAACAGTTACTAGTCAAAGTTCGAGTGTGAAGATTCTTGGGAAACAAGTAAATCCTGAAGCCTTAAAGCTGTAAAAATAAAAAAAGGAAAACATAAATAATAGTCTGAACATCTATAAAGAAAATAAATGTAAAACATCTCATCCGTATGATGGTGACTGGAAACTCTCTCTGCAGAGAAACATTTAACTAATGAAAGGTTCTGGTTCAGAACTGCTGCCTGTCTTGTGTATGATGAAGATATGTGATGGATCATCCAGTTGATGCCCTGTTTGAATTCATCCCTGTGTGTGCTGACTGTCTTACAGGAGCTGCAGATGGTCCTGCCTCCTGATCAGGGCATTCTTCTTGTTGACCAGTGTGAACCACTCCTGAATGAACTTCTCCTCCAGCACCTTGTCACTTCCTGCAGGAACAATCACACCTCAGCAGTTGTTGCTACGCCTCACCTGCGTTGCAGTTACAGCGTTTCAGATTGAGAAATACTGACATTGAGAAGAAAATTATTATTTGCCTATTACGCAGTCAGTTAGCGTGTTTGTGTGTCTCAACAAATGGTGAATAATCTTTATTGTTAAAGACATGACTGTATCCTGAGCGAGGTCGCTGATTGGTCAATCGTGTCAGACTGTGATTGTAAAACTATAAATCGGTTGACTTGGCTCCTTTGCCAATTCTGCAGCCTCCACTCAAGTAATGTCAGTTTAAAATGGACTATATTATTATAGCGCTATTATTCATGCACCAGTGGAACAACCCTGTTCAGCCAAGATACTGAACTTGGGGTTAAGTATCTTGCTTAAGGACACTTGAACTGCAGGGGCCGGGTATCGAACCACCGACCTTCACATAAGTGGACAACTGCTCTACCAACGGAGCCGCCGTCGCCCCGATTTGTAGCAGTGTGTAGTTTGCTAGAACGGAAACATCCCTGGTAGCCGTATCCATTTTTGTGAATGAAGTACCGTAGTGCACCCCACTACTACTACTACTACTACTACTACTACTAATACTACTACTACTACTACTACTACCACTACTACTACTACCACTACCACTACCACTACCACTACCACTACTACTACCACTACCACTACTACTACTACCACTACCACTACCACTACCACTACTACTACTACCACTACCACTACCACTACCACTACCACTACCACTACTACTACTACCACTACCACTACTACTACTACTACTACCACTACTACTACTACTACTACTACTACTACTACCACTACTACTACTACCACTACCACTACTACTACCACTACCACTACTACTACTACCACTACTACTACTACTACTACTACTACCACTACCACTACTACCACTACCACTACCACTACCACTACCACTACTACTACTACCACTACTACTACTACTACTACTACTACCACTACCACTACTACCACTACCACTACCACTACCACTACTACTACTACCACTACTACTACTACTACTACTACTACTACTACTACTACCACTACTACTACAACTACCACTACCACTACTACTACCACTACCACTACAACTACCACTACTACTACTACCACTACTACTACTACTACTACTACTACCACTACTACTACTACTACTACTACTACTACTACTACCACTACTACTACTACTTCTACTACTACTACCACTACTACTACTACCACTACCACTACCACTACCACTACCACTACCACTACCACTACCACTACAACTACCACTACTACTACTACTACAACTACTACTATAACTCTACCACCTGGACTTTGGAAAACATTTGGATTCTATGAGAGAGAGGGAAAATGGACAGAAGTCCGGCTGCCAGTTAACTAGGTCAAACAGCGATTAAGTCCGGAGGTGGTGACGAATCTGAACACTTACCTGCTGACACGGAACATTGAGACATATTTTGGCTAAAAGGATGCTGATAGAGCTTGAGCTAACATGAGCGAGAGCATCTAAGATAACAGATAACTCATGGACGACGCTTCCCTGACCGTTGTCGAGGTAACCAGGAGACTAAGAGCAACATAAGACATGAAGTGTTAACTGCAGAGCTTGTTGTCATAACAGCTGGTGTCATGTGATTCAGATATGATGTCACAGTGTACGACATCTCTACTCTATCTCTCTCTCTAGCGCTGACGCCATGTCTTTAAAATACCGTTCTCCGGAGTCAAATAGTGTTTTTGTCATCTCATCTTTGACTTACTGGCTTATTTGGGCCACTGGGGAAAATGTAATATAGGTTTTGTTATCAGTGCTAGAGGGATTTTGATTTTGTTTTTTAATCAAATTTGCACATTTCTTCCTCTAACTGTCAAAGTGACTCACATGGACATGAGTGTGTGAGACTGACCTCAGTTTATGTCAGTCCATTTCTATGTCGAAGTTTTTTTTTTTTTCATATTTACTATGAGGTAAATGGTACCATGTTTATGGAATTGGCTTATATCAATTTGTAATGGAATATGGATTTCTACATGGAACAAATGTTAAACACTTTATATTGAAACGCATCGAATCATCAAATCTTTCTGTATTAAGATCTACCACGCCTGAGTCTTACTGTAGGTCTTGCAATTAGAGGCGTATCAAATCATTTCATTAGGGAGAGATATACTGTGTGTCTGTATAAATCCCCAGTTTTCTCGCCTACGCTCAGTAAAACCCTTTGAGTCCATTTCTGTAACATACAATTTCACGCAGTTGTAGATTTATTGTCCACCTGCGTCTGAGATTTTAAAGGCGTCGGAGGTTCTTGCCTGTTTCCAGCAGGTGTCTAAGTGTCCTCTCCACCACACCTGCTCTGTTATCGATATGCTTTTGCTCTGCTTCCAGGGCTTCCATCTGATTCAGAACATACTGGCTGGGGTCCTGGACGAATTAACGCACACACGGAGGGACACCACAACACAGTTACCTTCAACAACAATCTAGGTTTGTATAAATGGTTTAAAAAGGAATAAATCAGTCGGGTAGAAATAAATATTTAAGCTTATAATGAAGGGATTGGTAACTGACCTGGCCTTCTGGTCTTCCCTCCTCCGACGGAGACTCTGTTCTCTCTATGAGACAAGTAGAAATTATGTAAACCACGTTTGTAAACATAGCCTAACAAACTTAATTGAAACAGAAAAACGTTCTTGTGACATTACTTTTTGGTTTCTGACTTACTATGGGAGAGTGCAACATCTTCCTGCCCTGCAACAACCTGCGGCCCCAAAAAAAAATCCTCATGGTCACCAATAGTTAAAAGAATCAAATGAACTAAATCCAGACGGAGTAAATGAATAAGGCCTCATACCACTGATATTTCTCCTTCCTCTAGACTTCCACTCCTGCGCTGAGACCTACGCTTCTTGACCAGATCAGCGTCTTTGACGCGGGAGAAACCTGACTTGGACAGGAAATGAGTCCTTGGTGGTGCCACCGGTAAATGAGACGCACCTGCACCAGCAACCTGCGGCCGTTTGGTTCGAGGAGGCGGAACCACATCTTCACTGGCTTTAATGTCCTTGTCAGTGGTGTCAGAAATCCCTCTGGTCTCAGGACAGATACCCTCCTCCTGGAGTCTCTGGGCACAGTAGCGAAGAGTTATCTCTGCGTCTTCTTCGCGCTCTTGGTCTACGGCTACTGCATAGCTGGACTCGCCGCTGTCCTTCTCTATGTGCAGCACACTGAGCGCTTTGCCTGTGAAATGGGTGTGGATCTGGTTGAGGTAGGTCATGACAATGAGGCGGTCAGGCACTGGGAGCATGACCATGTCTGAAGGCTCAATGAGTCTGGAAATGCCGAGTTCAACGAAACCATCAAAGGCCTGTAGAAATATACACAAATATGAACAATGGATCATTTTTTCACTCCACGTAGTTAAAATTGCGACATTACTGTAAATTGATCTAAAGATTACTAGTACTTAATCACCTTTTTGTTGTTTAGCTTGATGTCATAGGGATCGAGCATTTGGTAGTCACTACACAGATAAAAAACAAGGAAAGATAAACATAAACCACAGCAAAGGCATTCAGAGAAAGGAAAAGAAACACATTTTCAACTGGATCAACTTTTTCAACTGGTTCTTACATCTTATCAGGGTGGAAGTGATGTAAGATGGAGCAGAAGGCCAGGCCGTTCCTCCAGGAGGTGCTGAAATTGGTAATCTTCACTCCTTTGTAGCTATGTGTGACCTGCTGACACCATTCCAGGAGAGACTTACTGGATGCCACTAAACTAGGACTGGCCGAAAGGTTCTGGAACAAACAGAAATAATGTTTACTGAGAACATGTGAAGGGGATCAGGGAACTGAATCAAGAAAAAAATTGAATGTTCTTTTTTCAGATGAAGTATGATGAATAACACATCTGGCATATGAACACCAAAACAAGGTACATTTATCCTGATTGTGAAATTCAGACACTAATCAGACACAATATCAGCGCCGATCTGGTATTTCTGTAGTTGGTCAAACTAACGCAACCATTTGGATGAATTAATAGTAGAAAACATTTCACACAATGAAAAAGCTGATAAATGATTACGAGCGTCTGTAGCTCAGGAGTCTCAGTGATCCTCCCTCAATCAGTTTGTTGAGGGTCGGGGTTTGATCCCCAGTTGACCCCTGGAAACGACATGCTGTACAGCCAGTTTTCCAATTTACTCCCCAGAAGCCTCACAGGTGCTGCCGACTGCTTTTCAGGTGTGAGCCCTATGCAGAGAGCTACTGTTTTCACACTGCTGTGCTATGTGTAACTGTGACTATGTGATAAAATAAAGTATACTGTAGGTATTACGATTTCATTTTACATCAGTGAACATATTACATCTGCAGGAGTTAAAACAAAATGCATGCAGGTGACGTTCTGTTACCAAAGCTGGACATTTGTTCACGTATCTGTCTTTTGTCTGTGCGTTGGGAACACACCTGTGCGATGTAATGTTAGTATGTTAGTATAAATGTAGCTGTTTTCCACTATCAATCATCTTCTTAAACCACAAACTCTCCCTCTTACAGAAATTACAGAAGAGCACTGTAATAATTTCATGGCTTTCTTCAAATCAAAAATTGACTCAATCCGTTCTGTTCTTTCCTCCTCTTTACCTATCCAGTCTGCTTACTTTCAGTTTGAGGTCTCCCAGCCTCTAAGATGTTTCCCAGAAATCTCACAGCAGGAGGTTGAGGTTATCATCAGGACAATGAAATCCTCCACCTGCGCCCTCGACCCCTTTCCTACAGCCCTGGTGAAAACTAACATCTCTTCCATCAGTCCCCTGATCACCGATGTTATAAATCAATCCCTCCAGGCCGGCTTTGTTCCATCTGCCCTAAAAGCCGCCATAATCAGACCACTCCTCAAAAAACCTACTCTCGATCCAGAACTTTTTGCTAATTACAGGCCCATTTCCAAACTCCCATTCCTCTCCAAAGTTCTGGAAAAAGTAGTTGCTGCCCACCTCCAGGACCACCTCAAATACAACAACCTCTTTGAAACCTTTCAGTCTGGTTTCCGCTCCGCCCACAGCACAGAAACATCTCTGCTTAGAGTCACAAATGACCTACGGATGGCAGCAGATGCTGGTTCACCTTCCCTCCTGATTCTCCTTGATTTATCTGCTGCCTTCGACACAGTTGACCATGGAATACTCCTACACCGCCTACATCATACCACTGGACTCACTGCCACCGCCCTAAACTGGTTTAAATCCTACCTCACTGACAGAACAGAATACGTTTCCCTTGGAAGTTCAAAGTCCCGGACACAAACCGTCACCTGTGGAGTCCCCCAGGGATCAGTCCTTGGCCCCATTCTCTTCATACTATACATGCTCCCCCTTGGCCGTGTCATCAGTCGATATGGACTCTCATTCCATTGTTACGCTGATGACACGCAAATCTACATAAAAACTGACACATGTTCCTCCTCAGCCTCTCCATCCTCATCTTCATCATCTCCCCTGTCAACTCTCCGCACTTGTCTGGAGGAGATAAAGGTGTGGATGAAAAACAACTTTCTCCAGTTGAACAGCTCCAAAACCGAAGCTATTTTAATTGGCACCCCACATCAGACCCAGTCTTCCTCCATAACCAGTATTACCTTCTCTGGTCACGACATTCCCCTCTCTTCATCAGTCACCAACCTCGGCGTGAGATTCGACCCTCAACTCACTTTTGAATCCCACATCAAACACATCTGCAAGATCTCCTTTCACCATCTCCGGAATATTTCCAAACTCCGTTCTTCACTCACCTTGAGTGATGCTGAAAAGCTGCTTCACGCATTTGTTTCCTCCCGACTGGATTACTGTAACTCACTTCTGATCGGGATCCCTGATAAAAGTCTTCAAAGACTGCAGTATGTCCAAAACAGTGCTGCAAGGATCCTGATGAGAGTTCGTAAACACGAACACATCACCCCTATTCTTCATTCCCTTCATTGGCTTCCCATCTCCACCAGGATTGATTATAAGATCTCTCTCCTCACTCACCATTGCATCCATGGTAACGCACCCCCCTACCTGAAAGAACTACTCACCCCACTGACCTCGACACGATCCCTCCGTTCTACCCAGTCATACCGCCTCCTCCTTCCCCGGACTAAGCTCAGCACCATGGGAGATCGGGCCTTCTGTTCTGCTGCCCCTCGTCTGTGGAATGCCCTCCCTGACCATCTGAGGGCTCCACAGATGACTGACACATTTAAAAAAGGACTTAAAACTTTCCTTTTTAGCAGAACCTATAACTGTAATTAACATTAATGCTTTTGGTCACGTTTTTGTATAGTTATTATTATTATTTATTTATTTATTTTTTGTTGATGCTTTTATCTGCTTTTGCCTTGTAGCACTTTGAGATTTGATCCAAATGTAAAGTGCATTATAAATTAAATGTATTATTATTATTATTATTAATGTAAAGCTGAGTTGTGAAATGGGAAATGATGACTCAAACTGAGCAGAAACATTCTTATTGTGTGTGAAGGTGGATGAAATCAAACACAGAAATTCCTTTTCCGAGCACAGAGGAGATTTCTGTTTGCTCAGGTAGGGCTTCTATTTGCTCAATAATATTATCTCTTTAAAACAGAATTCATGTTCTTGGAAATAATATTTGTTTGATCATAGAAATCTCACTGTTGACCAGGAATGAAGAACAAAAACAGACATTCGTAAGGGAACATTTTTTGTATCTACAGTGTTATTTTCACACCTGCATATGAATGTTGAAAAAATGTTCTCTATGCATGGTAAATAAAATAAAATTCTTATCATTTCTTTTTATATAGAAGCAAATCCAAACCAAAAACTCTTCCATGAACAACAAGATGGAGACAATGCACAGAAAAAATGTTCGCCTTTAGAATGGAATAGAATAGAACTAACTTAAAAATCCACGGGGACATTCAAGCGTTCCAATCGTTAGACAGCAGTAGTTAGAAAAAATAGTATGTAACAGCAAATATGCAAGATATGATACACATGCAGGCTCGAGAAATATTAAAGACGTCTAAAAATAGGCATATATATTCATTCATTTAATTAATTCAATGGCAGAAACAACGATCGTCCTGAACTCAGGGGCACTGATTCTTTCTTGACCGGTTGGGTTGAGAGAGAGAGTAAGAGAGTGGGAAGAAAAAATGGGGAAAGAGAGAGAGAGAGAGGTGCAAAGGAGATATATCCAGCAACAATGACAATTTCAGCAATAATATCGTTTTTCTCCCTCCACTGTCTCCAAGTTCTTCTTGACTTTGAATTGTGGTGTCTCTGAAGTATAAAGAGTCTGGTCTAGACCTGCTCTTTTTTGGAAAGCAACTTGAGATAACATTGGTCAAAATTTGAAGCTATGCCTCTACTCATTGAAGAATAAACGGGATATCCGGAAAAGACTGAGCAGATTATTTGGCTGCTCTTAATCTACGATGCCCAAACAAAAGTCAGCACAATTTTAATAATGATCTTTGACTTTGTTAGAAACTGGAAAACAGTTGAACTACACATCTAACTAAATTCCTTATATAAATCATTGAACAACCAGCTCAAAGTAATAAATGTATGAATCTTAAACAGCGAGATTTTTACTTTTTTAAAGATTACTTTCCCTCAGATTCACAAATGCCATTGGAAAGTTGTTTGGTCGACGCCGCACAGCCGCCACTATCAGAGCAGAGTTCTGCAGATACCAACAGTTTGAAACATGCCTTACTGTAAAACTGATTAATTGGTCTACTTCTTACTTCTACCTCTGGGGGTCATCAAAGCATATCACATTATTCCACAAATCGCCTTTACTTTGAATGCCCTTCGTAAAGTCCAACCCATTTATCCTGGATAGGGACTGGCATTAAAAGAACACTAGCTGCTGACGCCTTTCTGGTGGTCCACGTCTACCATACAATACAAAAAAGAACGTGATTCTGTTAACTTTACCACGAGAAACATTCTGCTTATCAAACACCTTTATTTATCAACCCTTTAATTTCCTGCTCAGCTGCTCGGTTTGAGTCTCTATTTCTTAACGAGAAATGTGACTGAACCTGTTGATAATACGACCCAGTGGCAGCATGTATATGCTAAAGAGTAAGGGGCCAAGGATGGAACCCTGTGGGACATCACGGGTTAAAAGGGCCACCCTGGAGGAGCCATTAATCATGGCTATTGAGAAAGTCTTACTCAATAAGTCTGATTTTATGGCACATTAAAACATGTGAGGACCTACAAAACACAATAATGTGACTTGATACAACCCAAGAAGTCTAATAAGGGTCAAAAAGTTTTCGCTATTACCAAAATTCCGGGCTAATCTAATTGTAATTAACTATTGTTCATGAAATACAGAATGCAATTATGAAATAATCCTATTAGTCATTTTTTTTCTTTTACTGTTTAAAAACATGTTTGACGAAGGATTGGTCATTTTTATGGTAAATTTAGGGAACAAGGTATTAAAAGAATCAATGCCCCGAAAAAAAGCACTTTTCAAGTTTTTTCTTCTTTCTAAGAACATTGAAGGGTTGATATTTGTTGAAAAGTAAACATATAAACATACTTGTGAAGAAACGGTCTCGTCTGCAGATCTCTTCTGAGGTGTTGACGGTTCCTCAGCTCCATGTAATTTGTCTTCATTTGTCAAAGGCACAGGCTGGCCCGGTTCTCCTGCTCCCTCCCTTTGCCTGTAAAGACAAAAAAACAAAGAATGGCAAAATGAATTTCTACAGTGTAGACAGAAGACGACACATAACATTTATACAATGCTTCTCGGTTATTATTGCACCTCCAATACTTGAACGTCTACTAATTATTCTTACCTTCCTTCCTCTGAGCCTCCAGCAGCTACATCTACAGACACAAAGCCAAAGTCCAACTCTTCACCCCTTATTTCGCTCCTGGTTATTATTTCCATTTCTTCACAGCTTTTATTCTCTACGTGCAACCAGTTATCCTGTGAAGATGACCCAGCAAGAGCAAGGGACCTATCAACATCTCTTTCTAGATCCTCAATTACATCTTGTCTATCCTTCTCCAAGTCGTCATTGACGACATGCTCATCGGTAAAGGTCCAGTCTTCAATCATCTCATCAAGAGCCTTCTTCACGTCCTCTGCAGAGTCTGCCTGAGGAAAGTCTTCCTCCATTGCAGCTAAAACTTCCTGTTCCAACATAGATGAAGGATCCGTTTCTCCAGAATCTGCATCAGACAGCACACCTGGAACCTTTGCTTCCTCGTTGAGTGTTGTACCCTCTGGGTTTCTCTGAGGGCATTCCATTCCTTGGTGTAATAATTTGTCTACTGGTCGTGAGCCATCTGAATAAGTTGCACTGGGATGTCTTTTGGTGCGAGGCAAGGGAACCGGGAAGCGCGATTGTACCTTCTGTTGGGCTGATTCATGACCGACTGTGTCGGCTACTGTGTCTGCTCCAGAAGTTGCAATGTCACCTGTGAACAAATCACTGAGATGTTTCTTCCCTCTCCTTTTTGGTACAGGGATGCATGTTTTTTCTGAAGCCTCCTCTAAAGTATCAGGAACATTGCTCTCAGTAGTTAACCTGCCTTTCTTCAACTTTACAGGGACTAGTTCTGCAGACGGAGAAGGTCGATCCCCCACCAGACGGAGGGAAGACTGTAAAGGGACCTTCTCAGTGTCTGTTTGATGGAGATTATCGATCCTCTGTAACGGTTCAGGAGCACTGGAGACATCAAAACTTCCCTCAGAAAGTTGAGGGGAAACATAATCTGTGGTGGAACGTACTTGAGCTTTCAAATTCTGCTCGTCATTAGGTTCTGCCTCTTCAGTGACATCATCTTTTCTCCTTAGAAGCTTGCAAGGGGAAGTTCTCTGTGGAACTTTGGGTGGCAAAAGACAATCTCCTCCTTTCACAAATGAAGGAGGTATTCCCATGGATTTATTTTCTTCTTCTTGTCGATCATACTCCTGTGTTACTTTAGTACCAGTACTTCCTTCGACGTGTACATTCACCACAACATCTTTGTTTACAGAATGGTCTGGAAGAACCTCAGGGAGAAGTTTGACAGAAGAGCGATCAGACTCTTGATCATTGTCCTGTGTTAATCTATCCTTCCCTCTCAGTAGTTGTAAAGAAACAGTGTTTTCCTTTTGATCCCACCATTGCTGGTGAGGTTCTGGAGCTACTCTACTGGTCTGTCTGCCTTCATGAGGGACAGCGAGGTCAGTGTGTTGTCCATCTACACCGATGGGATGCAAATCTGCAGGTTTTTGCACAATCATCCCTTTTTTTGCATTGGAATCTGTCAAGAATTCATTGGATGCAGTCTGCAGGGAAGTGGCTGACATTGTTTCCATACTTGTTTGTTGGAGGCTTAAGGAAAAGAAGGAAGAAGCTTCAGAATTTGCCAGACTTCCTTTACATGCAGCCATTTTTATTAGTATGATATCAAATCACAGAAAAAGGTTTTCCCGATGTACATTCCAAAAAGAACAGTTCTAGACTGCACTCTAGAGCCCACCAAGGAACAATGGACAACCACATAATTTAAGACAACGAAAAACAAAACTGACTTTTCGATATTCTGCTTCAAATGTATGAACGCACACGGTCATTGAAATGGTACAGGACTACATGAAGAACAAAAGATGTAATCAACATCAATGATGGTCCCATCACCATGCAACTGCCAAACCACACGCCAATGCCAGTCCTTACAGCTTTCAGAACCGATTGCTGACCATCACAAAATCCGGAATATTTTGCACTCATAAGCAAGACATCATTTCATTCTGAAATTTACATTGTCACACCGTGCAACAACAAACTTCACTAGATCCTTGTCTCTCGGCACTCACCCGTGATCCTGCTGTGATGAAGTAGAACCTTTTCTAATGTCATCCTGTTTTGTCTCCATCTGGTCTGCTGCTAAAGAACTTTCCATACACAAAGATGAGTCCCGTCCCGTCAATGATCTCTCCTTTGTATGCCATTGATCAAGATGTGCCTCTTCTTCCTCTACTTGTTCACTTACATCCTTCAACATTTCAGCAATATCTGCGTCGGTCAACTGTACTGGTTCCCTCTGGTTTTCACTTACCAAATACTCTTCCTCACTGTCGGTATCCAGTGATGAACTTGCTGATCTACAACCTAACGATTGCCACATGTCAGGCGTTGCACTAGCTGGATGCTCAATGTTAAGTTGGCTGTCGGAGTCTACAAATTGGTCATCTGTCTTCCCTATGGGAGTAGTTTTGTTCACAAAGTGTGGAAAAAGACGATCTGGAAGAGTCGAAGGCTTGGCTTCCAGATCCATAGAGAGGAGTTTCTTGGGCTGTTGATCAAAGTCAGCTAAATACGAGTCGGATGGCCCCAAAATGGATGCTACAGTTTCATAACTGTGAAACATGGATAATAGAGACAGTGAGTGACATCCAGAACCATGCAAAAGCAATGGTTTTAATACACAAGAAAATAATTCTAGAAACCAGTGACTATTGGAGAAGGTATGATCCATTCCCATGCCAATTAAAGCAGAATTGTACATTTGGGGGGAAAAAGCTATCCAAAGCCAAAAATCTGCATTTTAACATAGAATGAATTAACCATATAATCAACTTTACTCCAATCTCCAATTTCTGTTGCAGATTTGTCTCTATGAATCATACTGTTAGTTTCAGACCAGGCGGAGACTTACCCTTTGTGAAAAACACCCACAATAGTCTCTACTAATCCCGATGTATCTTCCTCTTTTGCTAACAAGGATTCTGTTTGTCTTTCTGTTGTTGTTCCCTCCACTTCCAGTACCTCCCAACCAAACAGTCCTGCTGTCTCTGATGAGTCCAGTGGATTCGTTTGGGTTTCCATTGCTAAACTTGACTTTCTGAAGACCCAAATATTAATATTTTAAAAGTGAGCCAGTGAACTCATATAGCATTACAATACACAAAATAAACAGAAAAAAACAGACATAAAATAATTAAATAGAAACGTCACACCATTCCTTTGTCCAGTAACTAAAGCCAATAGATATTGCTCAAAACACTCGCCGCTCGACACGGCAAACAATGCAAGAGCACTGAGTTCCTATACTTACCCATCATCTACAGAAAGGTCTGTGTTTTCCTGTGCATCTCTTTTTAATTTGCTGTCTGTCATAAAAGCAAAAACAGTAAAATACATAAAAGGAAGCCAAATCTGAAAAGGTGGATGAGAACTGAATTTGCACCCGTTAAATGTCTCACCATATTCAAGTGTTGTGCTGGGCATGATGGAAGATGTGGAGTGAGCACTAGGAGTTCCTTTAACTTCGAGATATGGCTGACTTGATTGCACTCGGAGAGATTCTTGTGATGCGTGCGTCTTTACAGAACATGGGGATGGAATAGTCAATGATACTTTCTCTGTTGGATTAAATTGCCAATGGAAGCTTGGGAAGCCTGGAATCTGAGTCGAATATGGACATGAAGGAGCCATTTTTACCATATAGTTTATTTCTTCTTGTGTACAAATTTGTTTTTCTGGAAATATTGCTATCTTCTTGTTCTGCAGCTTCTCACATATGGACTGGTTGTGTGCTATCTTAGGCTGCATATTTGCATGTTCCCATCTAAGCATCCTTGCCGATGGAAAACCTGGGATGCTTGAAACACATGAAGAAGAGTTGTATAAGCTGCCCATGTTTGGAGGTCTGTTGGCCACTTGAGCGGAGGGAAACCCACGTACTCTGGCCTCTTTTGGGCAGGACGTCACAAACAATACCATGCCTTTCAAGTTGGAGCAATATGGTTGGTTCGGTCCAGCAAGCGACATTATCATTTCAGTCCTTTTTTTCCGAGGCGTTCTTAAAATTGGTTTTGTCTGATTTAGCCAATCTATGCTTGGGGATGTTCTCATGGATGTAAATCCTTGCATTCTGAATTCAGTCCAGGGATTGATTTGAGGTGTACAGGGGGACCAAGGGATCCGTGATGCCTCTGGGTTAGCTGGTGCAGAGGCCAACATTGCTTTCACTTTTACTCCATCTTGATTTGGACTTCTGTCAATATGTGTCATATTAACTGTTTCATTTGATGGGTTATCACAGAAAGAGGGTGGAACAAAGAGCAATTGTAGGTTTGAGGCATTGTTCAATGATGCAATTCCAGGAAAACTGTACATTTCGGGACAGGTAGGGACAAGATTATGTACATCATAACGGGGGTTAGACGGGAAGCCTGGAATCTTTGATGAACGTGGGCATGAAGAAACCAAAGAGAGTATGTTTTTAGGATTATTTACGTTAATTAATGAACTGGAATGCCCAGACTGAATCTTTGGGGGTATCTGCATCAATGAACCCAGTTCAGCCAACCATTTTTCTTCTTTATGTCTGATAATGATAGAAATGTTAGGATACAAAGGAAGGGAATTAACTAGATTTTGGCCATTGGACACTATTTTGGGATATGCAATCGATGGGAAACCTGTAATCTTTGACTTTTTAGGACAGGACGGTATACTGGGAACCATATTCTTCAATATCTGCTTGTTGCCATTTGATGTGTCAGATTGTAGCATCGTCAATGGTGACCATCCTTGAGTCATATGCATCTGAGCTGATGGGAATCCTGTTTTTTTGGAAAATTGAGGAGATTTAAGGTTGACAATATTTGATGTTAAAAACGTAGTTGGGGGATTTGGATGAGAAGGAAATCCTGGCACCCGTGGGTCTTTTGGACAGGATGGTACCAGAGAGACCATTTCTTTCTTTCCCATTCTGACTCTTTCGCTAGTGTCACTTATTTGCACCCGTTTTTCTTTCATGCCTGGTTTAAATATTGGCTCCCTGCTCAGTGTCCACTCTGTGGAATTATGACAACAACAAAATCCAGGTATTTGGGAGACCTCTGAGCATAATCTTGAAAGACAGATGATATCTTTGTTTGTATCGTCAGCGTTTCTGGGGTTTGGCACAGAGGGGAAACCAGAGATGATTGATTTTCTTGGGCAACTTGTTACAAGAGAAACAATCCCTTTAGTGTTTTTGTCCTTTCTATTGGTTTCCAGTTGTAACAGAAACTCTTTTTCAATATGCTTCTCCCATAACGCCTCATGATGTGTGTCCCAGTTTTTGCTGTCAGCCCTCTGCAATGAAGGAAAACCAGCTATACCAGAGACAGGAGGACAAGATGGAAGGTGATTGATCAAACTTAACCCATTATTGCTTACTGTAGGTCCTACAGCAGGAGAGAATCCAGGAGAGCAAGTCTCCTTTGGACAAGTTAATGCCAATGCTGACATTTCCTTCATGTTATTGCTCTGAAGTTCCCTTTCATTCACGCCTGTGTCGAGTTTTTGGAGAGTTTCCTTTGGGGTCTTGAGCTCTGTATCCTTGTTTTCCCTTAAAAAATCCACTGATGATGGAACACCTTGGATGCCAGACGTTTCAGAGCCAGAGCTTAAAAGGCTGATCATATCTGACCCACAACTTGCTCCGGCTGGTTGTGTTATTGAGGGGATGCCTGATATGCTACTACTTTTGGGGCAGGATGGTAGCAATGCAGCCATTTGATTGAATTCATCCTTGTCCAATGGTGACACTCTCAAGGTAAGTACAGTTTTAATTTGCTTCTCAAATAATGGCTGTTGTTCAGATACCCAGGATTTTGTACTGGCTTCAATGATGGATGGGAATCCAGGTATATTGGAAAACTGAGAACACATTGTTGAAAGGTTGACAATATTTGATGTTAAAAACGTAGTTGGGGGATTTGGATGAGAAGGAAATCCTGACACCCGTGGGTCTTTTGGACAGGATGGTACCAGAGAGACCATTTCTTTCTTTCCCATTCTGACTCTTTCGCTAGTGTCACTTATTTGCACCCGTTTTTCTTTCATGCCTGGTTTAAATATTGGCTCCCTGCTCAGTGTCCACTCTGTGGAATTATGATAACAACAAAATCCAGGTATTTGGGAGACCTCTGAGCATAATCTTGAAAGACAGATGATATCTTTGTTTGTATCGTCAGCGTTTCTGGGGTTTGGCAGAGAGGGGAAACCAGAGATGATTGATTTTCTTGGGCAACTTGTTACAAGAGAAACAATCCCTTTAGTGTCTTTGTCCTTTCTATTGGTTTCCAGTTGTAACAGAAACTCTTTTTCAATTTTATTCTCCCATAACGCCTCATGATGTGTGTCCCAGTCTTTGCTGTCAGCCCTCTGCAATGAGGGAAAACCAGCTATACCAGAGACAGGAGGACAAGATGGAAGGTGATTGATCAAACTAAACCCATTATTGCTTACTGTAGGTCCTACAGCAGGAGAGAATCCAGGAGAGCAAGTCTCCTTTGGACAAGTTAATGCCAATGCTGACATTTCCTTCATGTTATTGCTCTGAAGTTCCCTTTCATTCACGCCTGTGTCGAGTTTTTGGAGAGTTTCCTTTGGGGTCTTGAGCTCTGTATCCTTGTTTTCCCTTAAAAAATCCACTGATGATGGAACACCTTGGATGCCAGACGTTTCAGAGCCAGAGCTTAAAAGGCTGATCATATCTGACCCACAACTTGCTCCGGCTGGTTGTGTTATTGAGGGGATGCCTGATATGCTACTACTTTTGGGGCAGGATGGTAGCAATGCAGCCATTAGATTAAATTCATCCTTGTCCAATGGTGACACTCTCAAGGTAAGTACAGTTTTTATTTGCTTCTCAAATAGTGGCTGTTGTTCAGATACCCAGGATTTTGTACTGGCTTCAGGGATGGATGGGAATCCAGGTATATTGGAAAACTGAGAACACATTGTTGAAAGGTTGACAATATTTGATGTTAAAAACGTAGTTGGGGGATTTGGATGAGAAGGAAATCCTGGCACCCGTGGGTCTTTTGGACAGGATGGTACCAGAGAGACCATTTCTTTCTTTCCCATTCTGACTCTTTCGCTAGTGTCACTTATTTGCACCCGTTTTTCTTTCATGCCTGGTTTAAATATTGGCTCCCTGCTCAGTGTCCACTCTGTGGAATTATGACAACAACAAAATCCAGGTATTTGGGAGACCTCTGAGCATAATCTTGAAAGACAGATGATATCTTTGTTTGTATCGTCAGCGTTTCTGGGGTTTGGCACAGAGGGGAAACCAGAGATGATTGATTTTCTTGGGCAACTTGTTACAAGAGAAACAATCCCTTTAGTGTTTTTGTCCTTTCTATTGGTTTCCAGTTGTAACAGAAACTCTTTTTCAATATGCTTCTCCCATAACGCCTCATGATGTGTGTCCCAGTCTTTGATGTCAGCCCTCTGCAATGAAGGAAAACCAGCTATACCAGAGACAGGAGGACAAGATGGAAGGTGATTGATCAAACTAAACCCATTATTGCTTACTGTAGGTCCTACAGCAGGAGAGAATCCAGGAGAGCAAGTCTCCTTTGGACAAGTTAATGCCAATGCTGACATTTCCTTCATGTTATTGCTCTGAAGTTCCCTTTCATTCACGCCTGTGTCGAGTTTTTGGAGAGTTTCCTTTGGGGTCTTGAGCTCTGTATCCTTGTTTTCACTTAGAAAATCCACTGATGATGGAACACCTTGGATGCCAGACGTTTCAGAGCCAGAGCTTAAAAGGCTGATCATATCTGACCCACAACTTGCTCCGGCTGGTTGTGTTATTGAGGGGATGCCTGATATGCTACTACTTTTGGGGCAGGATGGTAGCAATGCAGCCATTTGATTGAATTCATCCTTGTCCAATGGTGACACTCTCAAGGTAAGTACAGTTTTAATTTGCTTCTCAAATAGTGTCTGTTGTTCAGATACCCAGGATTTTGTACTGGCTTCAATGATGGATGGGAATCCAGGTATATTGGAAAACTGAGAACACATTGTTGAAAGGTTGACAATATTTGATGTTAAAAACACTGTTGAGGGATTTGGATGAGAAGGAAATCCTGGCACCCGTGGGTCTTTTGGACAGGATGGTACCAGAGAGACCATTTCTTTCTTTCCCATTCTGACTCTTTCGCTAGTGTCACTTATTTGCACCCGTTTTTCTTTCATGCCTGGTTTAAATATTGGCTCCCTGCTCAGTGTCCACTCTGTGGAATTATGATAACAACAAAATCCAGGTATTTGGGAGACCTCTGAGCATAATCTTGAAAGACAGATGATATCTTTGTTTGTATCGTCAGCGTTTCTGGGGTTTGGCAGAGAGGGGAAACCAGAGATGATTGATTTTCTTGGGCAACTTGTTACAAGAGAAACAATCCCTTTAGTGTTTTTGTCCTTTCTATTGGTTTCCAGTTGTAACAGAAACTCTTTTTCAATTTTATTCTCCCATAACGCCTCATGATGTGTGTCCCAGTCTTTGCTGTCAGCCCTCTGCAATGAGGGAAAACCAGCTATACCAGAGACAGGAGGACAAGATGGAAGGTGATTGATCAAACTAAACCCATTATTGCTTACTGTAGGTCCTACAGCAGGAGAGAATCCAGGAGAGCAAGTCTCCTTTGGACAAGTTAATGCCAATGCTGACATTTCCTTCATGTTATTGCTCTGAAGTTCCCTTTCATTCACGCCTGTGTCGAGTTTTTGGAGAGTTTCCTTTGGGGTCTTGAGCTCTGTATCCTTGTTTTCCCTTAAAAAATCCACTGATGATGGAACACCTTGGATGCCAGACGTTTCAGAGCCAGAGCTTAAAAGGCTGATCATATCTGACCCACAACTTGCTCCGGCTGGTTGTGTTATTGAGGGGATGCCTGATATGCTACTACTTTTGGGGCAGGATGGTAGCAATGCAGCCATTAGATTAAATTCATCCTTGTCCAATGGTGACACTCTCAAGGTAAGTACAGTTTTTATTTGCTTCTCAAATAGTGGCTCTTGTTCAGATACCCAGGATTTTGTACTGGCTTCAGGGATGGATGGGAATCCAGGTATATTGGATACACCCGGACAACTGGTATAAGCATTAATAAAATTTAGTCCACAAGAAGTCGAACCGTACTGTGATACAGATGGGGATCCAAGATTTTTTGACTCTCCTGGGGATGATATTGGAAAACAATCCACTTTATTTTTCGTCTTTCTGTCATCCATTGATTCATCGGGCTGGAGCGTTTCATTCGTTTTTGATTCTTCCTCCCAGTCTGGCCTCTGATTAAGGCACAAAGGTTCTTTTTCGGTCATTTTGAGCAGACCTGTCTTTCCACTCTCACTCTTCACCTTCATCTCATCTTCACTGTGTAACATCATTGAAGACAGACTTGTGATCACGGTACTATCAGATAACAGTGGCTCTATACTGACCATTTCTTTGGTAATCTTTTTTTCTTTATATGATAATTCTTTTTTCACCTCTGGAGTTACTTTTGGTAGCTCCACCCATTCTATGTTGTTCTTGGAAGGACATTTTACTGGAGTGGTCTTTGGTAGCTCCTCCCACAGCAACGGTCTGGATGTAGGATGATTCAGTAACTTTTGCTCAACATTATTTATTGGGGTTTGGGGTGGGGGATCTACTGCATCATCAACATTTGGGCACGATGTCTGGAGCAAAGCTAAATTTTCATGTCTAGAAAGGAGATAGATAGAAAGCAATGTAAGTGTTTTCCTAAAAACAAACTGTAAAACATCTTAATGTCTTAAAAATATATCAGTAGTGGAATAATCGTATCTAATTACAACCTTGATTCCCCAAAAAATAGTCACTAAAAAAAAAAACGTGAAACTCCTCTTTCTACTTCTTCTTTCTGCACCTTTTTGACATTAATTTCAATGAATATTCAGAGACAATAATGAATACTTAATCTATGTCATTTCATTTTTACAAATGTATGATTCTTCTGAATTCAAAGCCAGTACACACATTTCAGGAAAGCTGGCAAAGCGGCAACAAAACACCAGGAATGTTGTGTAATGCTCACAAATATCTGACTGGAACATTCTATAAGTTAAAGGGTTATATGGGAACAAGCGATATTATCATGAGTTAGCATTGGTGAGTACCATCTAACGGCTCCATCAATCAAAAGCAAAGATGGAAGAGTTTCACCTCTTTATGAAAATCTGCCGACACTATAGTCCAAAAGTTTAAGAACAACTTTTATCAACTTGAAATTGCAACAAATTTGAATTTCCCCCATCTACAGCCCATAATATATATATAAAATGTCAATAGAATCCGAAGAAAGTGAATACTGGATACATTTTAAGAAATATTTACAAAATTTCCACTAGCTAAGCAAGCTGACCAAGTTTTGGAGTGAACCCAAGAAGTTTGGAAGTTGTGTGTAAGAAACATTTCATCTTCTAATATGGTAATTTTTTCCCACTTATTCGTTATACTCTGACCCACGATGAACTTGATGAGACCCACGATGAGACCCACGATGTGTTTTTTGGTGCTGCTGTTCCTTCAATGTCCAATCATCAGGACAGCAAAAATCCGAAGGTATCATTGAACTATGCCGGCTAATGTTAACATTAGCTAATGACGTCAGCGGTGAGTCTCGCCGCTATGATTGTCGCTAAAGCTAAACTTCTTTCCATCATTCCGAGGTTCATCGTGAAACGTTAGAGAGTAGGTGAGTTTTAACATCAGGGAAAGGACAGAATGTCGGAGAACTTCAGTCGTTTCTGGGTGTATGTGGGAAATATTTACTGATGTTTTTATGCCAGGAGGAGGTGGAATCCAGAAGGATTTTTTTATTTTCTAAAGAATGACCAGTCCCCTTTGCTTCATTTGTTTTTGATGGCTCAAATGTAAACCCTACTCCAGTCAGATATTATTAATATTATCTGGCCATCGTGAACTGCGTTAAATAAAAAAGTGTGGATTTTTTTTCGCCATGTCGCTATTCCTATACTATCAATATGTTGGTGATTACATCAGATTGTTTACAAGAGACAAATATTGTTTAAAGAGCGCAAAACTTTAGCCTCTGAATCTTGCTTTCAAAGTACGCCAGACTGATGTATTTCACATGTAGAAATACTCTTCCAGGGGGGCATGCCCCCGGACCCCTGACAGCATCTATAGTTCAACCCACAGTTTATCTCCAAATCCTGTGGGAAACATTGTACGGTCCGGCAATCAGAACTTGCAGAGGAGGAATAAGCTGCATTGGACGGTGAACATTGCCTCTACAATCTTATGGAAACCACAAAAGCAGCTCAGTAACACGGATGGTGAACTCCTGACACGTAAACCTGGCAGAATCATAATCTCATCCATTTTATAGTGGACTTGAACTTTGATCCCTAGGGCGGTGCGATGGATTAGCAGTGGCAAACAGAAATATCTAGAAGAAAGGCTTTGCTCCAAATGCTGTCAAATAAATACATGACTTAAGGATATGGTGGACTAGGACCCAGAGTTGAGCGCTGGCTTTTCTTTGGTCAGAGCAATTCATTAACGTGATTATAAGTTAATAAGTTAATAAGGGGACAAGTTCTAAAGGGATAACTTTTGTTGTTGTGAATTGTATTTTGTTTTTTGAGAGTGTTTTTGCTGGTATGGTGAACAGACTTGTGTATTGTGTTTATATAGACTGCTTTTATGGTGAAACTGGAGGCAAATTTTTCACATTGTGGACCAGTTTTCTTATTCATATTTTTAAGAAATCTATGCATGTAAGTGGCAAGGAAGAGATCCAACAATGAATGCCCATGACCTCTGATCCCCGGGACGAAATGCATTAACAACAAGATCCAGAAATGCCAGTGAGCCTTTTAGGTCCCAGCTTGTCTGAGATGTAGTACCTCTTGGTTCGACAAATCCACATTTGAGATTATTCAGCATCGGCGGAAGTCAATTTTCACACGAAAATATCATGATAAACGCCTTTGTTATTGATTTTCTTCGCATGAGGGTCCGTTCAGGACCTTGAACTAATGTGTGAACAGCAACACAAAAAAAACAGATCAAAGTAAAAATCGGAATGGAGCATTAAGAGTGGCAGTGTGAACGCAATCTGAGACTACCTTATAGTTTTGTAAATATTGGCTATTTATTTTGTTTTTTAAGTTGAACGTTAAAATATGGCTGAAGGTCTTATTTTAAGTCAATCTGCTTTCAAAGTACTTTTTGTCACTTTTCAGTTTGTCTTTGAATAAAAATATATTCGGATCTGGTAAATATTGGCTATGGGGTCAACTTCTCACTGGATTCGACTTTCGGACCACAAGTCCACATTTCCTTCTTTCTAAGTTCTGGTCGATCAGTCCTCTGACTTGCCTACCTATTATTTCTACCAGCCCACCCGGCTAAAACCGGCCCCGGTACCCACCATTATTATAAAAGGCGCAGAAGGAGACAGTGTCTTTTTCAGGATCTTCCTAGCCTATTCCATCAAGACAATGTCAAGCCAAAGTTTGCAGAACTGCAGTAACATAAATAAATATTAACAGAAGCATTTTTCCAATCCTACTTTATATTTTTTGGTTAACCTGTGTGAGTAGGAACCCTGAAGTGAACACTGACTTCCTGTTTCACCGGGGTATAAATATGAGGTAACGCAGGCCTAATTCTCTTTTACATACTCCACAATGGGAAAGACCAGATAACACAGCAATGGTGAAGAGGAACAGTTATCGTGCTGCACAAATTCTGCAATGAAAATAAGAAAATATCTCAACAGTTAAAAGTGTAAGTTTCAACAGTTACATCAATAATTAAGAAGTTTGAAGATACTGGAGATGTTTAAAATCCGCCTAGAAGAAGACGGGTCTAACAACTGACCCCACACACTGTGAGGGGGATTGTACGACTGCAAAAAACTTCTCCAAGGATAAAAGCTCGAAAATTTCATAGGTCATTTGAATCTTACCCACCGTCAGATGGCAGCTACACAAACACCAGCTGTTCTGGAGGGTAGCAATACAAATACCTCTGTTGTCGTCTACACACAAGGTAAAGCACCCGCAGTTAGCCAAACACCACTGGGAGTTTCAGTGAACCAAGGTCAGATGGTCAGACCACATTAAAACAGAGCTTTTAATCTAAAAATGTAAAATATGGGCATGGCAGAGCAACAAGGACAGCAATACAGAAAAGCATCTAATTCCCACTGTGAAGTCTGGTGGTGGATCACTGATGCTTGGTTGTTCTTATTATAAGGGCTAGAGACCTTTTAATAAAAAAATACATGACGCAGTAGTCTCTGTCAGGAAACATAAAGTGGACCGTCCAGCACAACTCAGAATCAAGGTCTTTCCACAATCTTCATAGTCAGATGATCTAAACCCAAAGACGATGAACAGAAGTGGAAGGTCCACAAAAGTCGACCCCAGAAACTGAAGGAGTGGAAGAGTGTCTGTATGGAGAACTGCAAAGTATTTAATGCAGAACGCTAATAATTGTGGTACATGTGTTAAAGAGAAAACATTTCATACCAAAACAAACGCATGCGTAGTTCACGTAGTTAAGTTGAAATTAATGAATTAATAAATAAGTAACATACATGCTAACTTATATACAGCGCCCCCAGGATTTCCCCCGTTTTTATGCATAGCTAATTCTAGACTGTGTCAGATCTTCAAACATAATTTGACATAAAAATGAAGACATTAACCACAACAACAACAAAAAATACACAATATAAATGCTAGTTTTATTTTACTAAAAGAATAGGCCTGATCAAAAACCACTGGTTTTAATGTTGTTTAAATGCAGCGGTAGCAGCAACTTTATACGTCTGATAACTGAAGATTGGTCTGTGATGTCACTGTGGTGGAAGTTTAGCCCAAAAAGTTTAGTTTTGTGAGCATAAACTTATCTTGTCTGGTCCCACAACAGCATCTGAAAAACAGTTCAGGTCCAGACTCTGACTAGACCAGTCCAGAACATTTATTTTATTCATTTTAAGCAAAGCATCTCCACAACATTCCACTGCCACTGGAAGGTTCACTATTTTTTCCAAATCTTTCCTATTTGTACAGAATGTTTCTCACAGTGGACCTGTGGGGTCCAAGAACCTTAGAAAGAGCTTTGGAACCTTTCCCAGACTGATGGACTTCAATCATTTCCTGAATTTTCTGTTGATTTTGGCAAAGTGTTGTACCAGTGAGACGTAGTAGCCAACTTCCTGCTTCTGAAGACGTTCTACTGAAGTGACCATGTGAGTGAACGGGCCTGGTACTGATCACGTCTGGATGGGTCTTGTCCAGCTTGAACCAGTTATTAATGCAGTTCTTTTAAGTTGTTGGATTACTTTTCAATGCAGAATACACTGGTCTTGTTGGTGTTCCATATTGTTTATGGTTCAATGGAAAACATTATCAATTATTTTATGTTTAAAGAAGCGGTTTTACGTTAACTTTTGTCGTAAGATCAGACACAGGATAGTATTTAATAGACACAAAAACACAAGAAACCAAGAGGTTCCCTGTACTTCACGTCACTGTATACTGCATATATCTACCAGAAACTAAAAGAAGGTACAATACCTCCGTAGTTCACAAATAAATGTGCGTTAAAGTATTTACTTCATTTAGTGTAGCATTTCTCATATTCCATAATTAACCACGTGTCAAAGTTTCTTACATCCCTGCAGAATAGTAGAATATAGTAAATAGACTAATCAAATACAACATAATTATCATATTAAGTGTTTATACTTTGTTCATGGCCAGCCACTAGGAGTTCACAAGCCGGTGCACATCTAATGCAGGTCCCAATAAATGGGGAAGCTTGAATCAGGAAGGGCATCCGACGTAAAACCTATGCCAAATCAATATGTGGAACGAGATAATCCGCAGTAGCGGAGCGGAGTCCGAATAGCCGAAAGATGAAGAAGATACTTTGTTTTTTGCATCCTAAAAAACAAATAGCACCCTCACAAGTAGGCTACACAAAACATTTCATCGGGCAGGAAATCCTACACTGGGTAGTGGCCCTTGGTTGGACCAATTCCATTTCAGGGGTATCGGGAGTTTAAATATACATTTATTGCGCGCAACCTCTTGACATAATGATGTTAAGCAAATTCAACAAAACATTTTTTTTCTGGTGTGTGAAGCACCCGGGGGAGGAAATTTGGGTTCAGGGTCGTACTTAAGGACCCCGAAGGGCAGTCCATGGATTGAACTGCAGACCCCATGAACGTACGACGACCACCCTACCTCCATAGTGAAAGCCACACCAAAACCAGGATTTGATTTACTCACCCTGGTGATGCCTTGACAGAATGCATTCTGAGATGTGCGTCTCTTCTCTGGCCTGTAGGCCTGGATGGCTCTGACCTCCGTCTGGAGGGGACTCTGGCACCATGGGCTGAACAACAAACAGCAATATAGTCATTATATACAGATAACTTTCACTCCACCACACAGCAGTTTGTTTTCATACTGACTTGTAGGTGTTGTGCTCTGGTTATCCTCTTCATTCAGTGTGGTCAGCTGTCTTCTGAAGTCTAAACAAAAAAGACATGGAGATTGATTGCTTCATAAGTATATTCCAAAATAACATGAAAGTTGCTCATATTCTTCCACACCAGCAATGTTTAGCTGTTAAAAAAAATGTGGATCATTCTTTATACTTTACCTGTATCATGCTCACTGGGGAAGACTAAGGTGGATTGGGATTTATGAGGCTGAGAAGAATGGGGACACCCACACAGCCCATAGGCAAACAAAGGACTTAAAGAAGAAGAGGAGGGGCTGTCTATTGTGGGGTTAAACTGGGGTCCCAAGGAAAAAATAAATTCAGAGCCACCTGATGGTTTCCGATCCAGAGACGGACCAGCAGAAAGAGATGATGAAGCTGAGAGAGAGGAAACATAAGGACAGATGGATGGAAGGAAAAGATGAGAGAGGAAAGAGAAGAAAAGTGGAAAATCAATGAGGTAAGACTAGAGAATGCATCCAAAATCCAATTCTACATTAGACTTTAAACTCAGTGGCTGACTTTCAGTGATGTGCCGGGCACAGCAGCTAGCAATCTACACAGAAAAAGACCTCTGGCTCTTTATGTGCAGCACATAAAGAGGAAGCAGAGAAGATAAGAAATAAGAAAGTTAGGACACAACAGATGATCCTAGGACTCTTCCTGCAAGGCAGTGTGTCTTTAAACCTGTCCTTCCTCAGATGCCCATACTCTACCTCCTTTTTGCAGCTTTTTTACTTTTCATAACGGAAACTTTTATTCAACACACTGAATTATATCACAGCCATAGGTTTAAGTGTATATATACATATATATATATATATATATATATATATATATATATATATATATATATATATATATATATATATATATATATATATATATATATATATATATATATAGCACCCCTAGTGGATGTAGTTGGTATTTTGCTCCCTGGTCCTATGGAGTCCTATGGAGTTGTCATTATCACAGCCATTTTTTGTAGCAAATGTACTTCCTTCTGTCAGCCCATGGGTGCATGTGTCCTTAAATAAGATCTTTTAGGACTCCTTAGACTCTGGTCTGACAGAGAGCGCATCAAACAAAATCACTGCACAGCTCATTGACATTGACTGAATGTCCAATCGTCCTTGATTGTCTCATCTCTGCATCCTGGTAGTGTAATGTTTTATGACAAGAACTGATAACAACTGTAAGAACATTTGGGGTTGCCAGGCGGGATCCTTGTTGCCTGCCCTCCCCTGTGGGGACTGACGTCCTGAGACACCCTGGCACATCTCAGGATGTTTCTCAAGTTTGGGCTGCGGGACATCCCAGATCATCACCTCCCTCAGGGGTGATGGTCTGAGTCCGTGTGGCGCAGTGGTGGCTTGGGTTTCTCCCTGCCGACCGCTGGGGGTCGGAGTGGGTCTAACCCCCACTTGAATGTACATCCAGTTACAAACCTTCTCAATAACACACACACACGCATGCGCACACTCATAATTAGGTGAACACATAGTGGTATAGTTATGAGGAGTCTGTTAAATATTGTTGTTGCTGTGCATGTCTGTGCCACTTCCCTCTATCCCTCTCTCCCCCATCTCTCTCTCTCTTTCTCATACTATTTCTCTCCCTTCTATCGCTCTAAAGCAGAAGGTCACCATTGGATCGGACCCTGCTGAGGGTTTCTGCCTGTTAAAATGCAGGGTTTTTTCTTCACGTTCATGTTGAATTGTTGGGTCTCTGAATAAACAGTAAAAAATAAAGAGCCAGAAAAGAATAAGGAGTAAGAATAAAGATGCTCTTTATGGAACTATATAAAAAATTGTCTTGACTCGACATTTTGCCCACTGATGCATTAACTTTTTTTTAATTTAATTTTTACTCAACAAGAAAGTACAGAGGAATAATCAGACATTGACACACACACACACAAAAACAAAACTTGTTAGTATGTTAAAGTTAGTTGTCACTTTGGCTCTGCAGATGAAATGTCTTGACAAAGGGAAGAGAATATTACTTGGTTTACCTTTCTAGTTGTGAGGGTGATTACTCTCATCTAAAAAATATTGTTTGTTTAAATGTCATAACTTGACATTTTAACTGTTCTAGGGAAATATCAGACGATACATCTCAGATCATTTAAACCACAGTTACATATTAAAGAATTGATTATGAAGGGCAAGAAGATTCCGTGGGATTAGACAAGAAGAGGATTAAAGGACACACAGAAGGGCAGTAAACAACAGGGAGGACGCCAGTGTTATGGTCAGTGTAAAGAAGGAGAGGCATTACATGACATCTCTATTCTGGGCTTTTTCTGCAACACGGCAGGCTGTCCAGGATCATCATCAGAGAGATCCAGAAACTTAGGGGACAGGGTAGCCTGGGCTAGAGGGGTCTGAGATTTGGGAGGCCTCCATTCACTCTGCCAGGAAGCTGAAGAGACGAGGAAAAAGAAAAAGAAGGATATATAGAGGGAAAAGAAAAAGTGAGGCATAAAAAGCGTGAATTTACAGGTGAGAACCAGAATAATAAAAGTGCTCTTCCTGTCCCTGTACCTGTCTCAGAGGAAAAGGGCAAACTGGTGGGCTTGGTCAGGGCAGAGCGTAACTCACCCACAGAGGTGAGACAAACTTTGGCCTGTCTGCGATCAGGAGACAGTGGAGGTATGGGAGGGAAAGAGCTGAGAGGAGCTGAAGACAAGAAAGAAGAGGAGGTAGGACATGCTGCAACATGGAACACAGACAGAATGAAAGAAAAGGAATTTGGCCAGTTAGAGTGTCAAAATTGGATAAATAAAAAAAATTGTATGATATAACGAGGATTCAGCTGCTGGTCCAGTTAGTCGACATCGTCAGAGACTCAAAGAGTGTAGTAAGCAAGATCATTCACTTCCCCCTCACACACACACCAGCAATGACGCCGGTGAGGATTATCTCGGCTGAGTACAATATCTATGCAACAACATAAGTTTCAGCAATTGTTCCACAGCTTTTATAAAATGCATTTCGGAAAAAAATACAGGGGTCAAGTCCTGAGTGACCTCAGTGATGTGTACCGCCATCTTTGTAATACAAATATATTTTATATAGCTGTTTGAAATTTCATCATTTACACCAACACTGTAAAAGAATGGAACATTGTCTTGACTGTAAACAAGTTCAAATCAATAATAATGAATCATATAATTACGTAAATGTTAGTACCACTTCTGCTTGGGGTCAGAGTAATCCTGAGGTCATCAGGTCCCCTCAGGCACTGAGCTCCAGGCCAGTAACCTACAGTCTCTGGCTGATGCCTCAGAATAAAACTAAACCCTCTAGAGGTCTTCAGGTCTGTCCCCAGTCTTACCATTAATATGTGTACCTTGTCCAATTCCAAGGCTGGCCCTCCTTTCCTCGGCAGCTTCGTCATCACTGTCATTAAAGTCGTCCAGATTTCCAATGTCACTCTGTTTCATGCTCATCAGACTGGCCAAACTCTGCATGTCCTCATCTCTGTGGAGAGCAGCAGTAGAGTCCTATTAAAACATTACATGGTAAAAAAATATCAAGAGCAGAGTGTAAAACTCTCTCTCTCTCCATCTCGATCTCTCTATCTCGCTTTCCCTGGTTACCCTGACAACCATTTGCATTCTAAGGTACTGAAGTGTGACGCTGATCGATTTCAAGATGCGGGGTGTAAAATGTAGTGGCAACTTGCTGTGATGTTCCACATCGCAACCTTCAGTATATCAACGACAGCTCACCCCTCCCTATCGCCCCAATCTTAAGGGGTCTTCAGGTGTCAAAAAGATGTCATCATCAAGTATCCTGTGAAGTGATGAGATTCCTTGAGATAAAGATACAATATATTTAGAAATAATATTTATTTATTTGTTCTTAGAAAGCTTATATTTAAAATATTTGTACTGTGGAACTCCCCCGTCTCTCTCTCTCTCTCTTTTCAAACCCAACCGGTCATGGCAGTAGGCCGTCCACCCTGGGTCTTGGATCTACTCCAGGATTCTGCCCGTTAAAAGGCGTTTTTTTCTCACCACTGTCGCCCGGTGCTGCTCACGGAGGAATCCGTTGGGTCTCTTTAAGATAATTACAGAAAGTGTTCGGTCTAGACCAGCTCTTTCTGGAAAGCCCCTTGAGACAACAGTTATTGTGAATCGGCGCTATATAAATAATGAATAAAGATCGGTAGCGTTGTCATGGCGACTTGGTCAATCAGGCTCGGGAGGTCTAAGCTTTTTCTTTAGCGCAATCAAAGACGGTAGGCGTAAGAATCATAAATCCGTTGGGATGTTTATTGGTGAGGTCTGTGCAGTCCAGCAAGGGAATTCAAATCAAGGAGCGAAGGACTGCCACACAGTGCTCGAGTGATCCCTCCCCCCAGAAAGGAGAGCCAGAGCGGCGAGCGCGACCCTGGGAAGCGATGAGGTTCAGGTGGTGACGGGGGCGCACTGCCACAGACGAAATACAGCCAGCAGAAAAGCAAGCCGTCAGCGCCGTGTAGGTATGATCTTCCATTTGTCAAAACACAGTTACACAGCAATAACGTTGGTTTTAGAGGCTTCATCGTGTCTCTGCCTCTTTAATCTATAAATGTGAAAAACCCTCTCTAGGGAACTAGAATCCAGTCTAGGTTACTGCATGTAAAAGGCAGCGCAACATGGCGGCTTCCATGGAAGATGAACTCTGGTTATATGGTTACATAAAGTTTTTTTTTTTACAAACTAACATCAAACAAAATAATATATATATATATATATATATATATATATATATATTTGTTTAATACACTAAAAGTACATTGTTATTGCATTCACTCAAAGAGATGACCCCTAAATTCCACACACTGCTCCTTGAAAATGAATACCGGGTGGTCGATGGTCATTACCCTTTGACCAAGTTCTCTACCCAAACCCAGTAACAACCATACCAATTTCACGATGGTTGATTACTTACGTAGCTTTGCCCTCTTTCAGAAAGACACAAGACAAGCTCAGTTTCAGTGTGGCTTCCACCACTTTGACAGACAGCGGTTTGAACTTCAGGGTTACGTCAAAATGGGCCGGTGTGAGACTGGCATACTTCTTCATGTTGATATCTGCTGATGCCAGCACCTTCCTACGACCTTTGGTCTCCTAAGGAAGGAAACAGAGGCGAAAGTCAAGAATTAAGACAAGGAATGTCCTTCTTCCTGAGAATGCATGAAAACAGTAAGAAAGAAGTGGTTCATTCCAAAAATGAATAAATCCAAGTTTGGCCTGAAGACGAGGTCATGGGTCACCAAACATCGATGTTAATTCATTTTAAAGTTCTGAGTCTTCTCCATAAATATTCTCCAGCAGAGATTCCATCCATCCATCCAACCGTCCATCCATACAAACCAATCGTCCATGCATCCATCCCTCCCACCAGCCATTCATCCGTCCCTCCCTCCAACTATCCATCCCTCCATCCATCCGTCAATACAAACTAACCATCCATACATTCCTCCGTCCATACAAACCAACCAACCATCCATTCTTCCGTCTCTCCCTCCAACCATCCATCCATCCGTCCCTCCCTTCAACCATCCATCCCTCCATCCGTCCCTTCATCCATCTGTCCATTCAAACCAACCATCCATCTATCCATCCCTCCATCCATCCGTCAACCATCCATATATCCATACATTCCTCCGTCCATACCTCTATCCATCCATACAAACCCAACCATCCATCCATCCGTCCCTCCCTCCAACCATCCATCCCTCCCTCCATAGATCTATCCATCCATCCAATCAAACCAACCAACCATCCATCCATGCATCTATACAAACCAACCAACCATCCATCCATCAATCATTCAACCCATCCATCCAACCATTCTTCCGTCTGTCCCTCCAACTATCCATCCCTCCATCCATCCATCCATTCAAAGTAACAAACCATACATCCAACCATCCATCCATCCCTCCATCCGTCCCTTCATCCATCCGTCCATTCAAACCAACCATCCATCTATCCATCCCTCAAACCATCCATCCTCCAACCAACCAACCATCCCTCCATCCCTCCCTCCATCGTATTAATTTAATATAAAGGGTCACACTTCTAGATTTTGTGTAATTGTCTCCTTTTGGAAGTCGGTTCCAAATATCCTTTTGTTTAGGATGTTTAGGACTTAAATCTTAATTTTCCTTTCTCTCTCCTGTCTGACTCTGTGCATGTGTCCGTTTCTCCTGATGTTCTCTCCAGTTCCATCTAGAGGATCCCGAGATGCATAATCATCCAAAAGTTCTGGGCCTACTGGGGTTTTCCTCACAGTTGGCTGGAAAACTGAAACTGGGAGGTGTCCAGAAGGCGGCCTAATCAGATGCTGGAACCACGTGAACTGGATATATTCTTGTGAAGTATCAGCGGCTCTGCTCAGGACCCCCTTCAGATGCGAGTGCCTCAACCAGTCTGTCCAAAGTCTTATTCACACTAGAATAGTTTTACCTGAGGACCTCATGTGATTTAGATATCACACCCCCGCATCTGTGTTTCATGCAGTCCATTCACTCAGGATAATCAAGGTATTGAATTTACTGCCATTATCCTCCCCAGATGCCAAGGCTCCAGGTAAAGGTTTGATTCCACCAGACGCACCTCAGCGCCTCCACCCAGCAGCTCCACGCTCCGCTCAAAATACGCGCCTGGTCTATTTTGGATGCAAGACGCGTTAATTGGAACAGAGCCGATCGAACCAGACGGGAAGTCAAAAACAGAAACGACATAGAACATCCGGTCAGATTTCAAAATAAATGTGACCGGCTGCTTTCAACATTAAGTCTCGATTTACATAAGGTTAGAAAGTCAGTGGTCGGGCAGAGGATCGACAATAACCACGGGCGAGGAGAAATTTATTTTGGAGGTTGAGAAACACAAGATCATATATCACACCAAAGATCCTTTTTACAAGGACAACAGTAGAAAGGAAAGAGGTGGAGTTTGGTTGCAGGAGTTTGTGGAGTGGAAGGTGAGCGAACCTTCTAATTATCTACTAGGAAAAAAGTGATTTCTCCCAAATAAAGTATACTGACAAAAGTGAAGGGACACTCAGTAGCTTTCACTCCTCAAAGCATATTAAAAGAACAAAGCAGTAAAAACAAAGCATGCAGGCGTCGACGCTCCGCTTCTGAGACTCGTCCGGTGTGGACAAAAACGGAAGCAAAACCGCAACGTCACCGGAACGCTACCACGTCCCTCCAAGTGGAATGAAGGCGTGAAACCCGCTGCTGTCACCGGGTCAGCTGTTAACGTCTAGGTGTGCATCTGAGACAAGCAGGGATTCAGGAGGTCAGCTGGACAAGAAGCAGGCATGGATCACCGGCAGGGTAGACATCCCGGAACAGGACACAGACCCACCATAAGGGAACCCTTGCCACCCAGCGCAATGTGAGGTGGCCCTTTCCCCCAGGTACGACCCAAGCCACTGCTTGGGTCCCAGAGCCACCTCAGTAGTGGGCTCGGAGCATCCAGGAGTTTGTGTCGGCAGCCAAACCCCCTTCTGTGATACCTGCTTAACAGTGGATCACCTGGTTCACAGGATGATGAAGAACGCAGCTAGCTGCAATTATAAATGTGAATCGCCACACGTCTGATCATCGACATTTCAAATGCACAGTTCAAAACAGTAGTTCATTAAAGTTCCTTAGTTCCATCGGGAAAGAGGCAGAAAAACCTGACAGATTAAACAAGAAAATTATATAGCGCTCAAATCCCTGAGATGCCAATTCACCTGACCTCTGTGTTTGTAAAATATTGTGGGTCATTTTTTGTGGAACTGGTACTTTGTAAAAATGACAGGCATTGTGCGCTTGCACGGGATTAATGTCACAGACGTCCTCCGCAACTATTACAAATCCCACAAGTCCCCTGGTAATACACGTCCTGTGCTGTCAGGACGTAAGACTGAGCCCACTCCCACCCTCCAGACCAATACGATTGGAAACTTGGATGCTCCGTCCAACAATCTGTTCTTCTGGACTTTATCTACATTCCCTGATCCTGAGTAAGGGATGGAATGAAGACTATAAGTGAAGAGCATTGTATTCTAGCTCATTCACTCCTCCTGGGGAAGCATAACAGTACGTTGCACCCTTTAGTGCTGATGCCACACTACACACTTAAAAAGCATTATTAATGAAAAACACTTTCTACTGTCCATCTCACTTCAAGTTCATTTAAATAAATCAGAACAATGAGAGAAACTCACATTTTCAATGACAAAGGTCCAGTCCTTGTCTTCATACTCTTCAGCAGTAGGTTCCTGTTGACAGAGAATTGCTCGATTCCTCAGCCATGCCATTGCAAATCCAGAAAATTCCACAATGCGTGACTCAGAAAAATACCTTGAAAAGAGTGACGGTGATGTCTAAATTCTCTGGAACTTGCCAGATCACTAGTCCTCGGTAGGGTTTAGTAATCCCTGGCTGCCAGCTGTGGAGCTGAAAGAAAGAATAAAAAAAAACAAGGGTTCAAACTCTGTCATTGTCTTTGGTCTTTGTATTAGTCTTTGCAGACCATATAACAAAAAAAGATTTTTTTGTTTTTAAAAACAGTATATAAAATATTTCTTGGCATAATAGTCATTTTCCCTCCGGGGGCCTGTAAGGACAACAGTTTTTAATGCTACCTTTGTACTGTGACGTCTGTTTCTCCTGATCCACACCACTCTCAGTTTGTCTGGTTGCCTGCACAACACAAATAACATCTTAGTACTTCTGTCAAAATATGCGAGAGGCTTAAACACACAAATACAGTATATTGTGTATTACGACAGATGAATGGGATTATTTCTTCTCAACAGTAATAAAGAAGAAAAGGGAAAGAAAGGAGGATTAGAGTCAGAATGCAGATCTGTGTTTGTCTGTCCCAGTCCTACAGCAGAACCGCCTTAGAGTCAAGATGACCTCAGCAGAACCTTCCACACCCATCTCTGAGAAGTCTCAACTAAAGAGCTGAAACACTATTAAAATAGCAGAAAATTCACACACAAAGATCAGCGTTACGCTTGTACCTATAAAAACACACGGAGATGAAATGTTTCCGCTACAGACTATGAAAGTCAGAGAAAGGCTTCTTACAGACGTGAAGCAAAGTGTCTGTGGTGTCATGTTATTTCCCTGAGAACCAACAAAAGGCTGTTGTAGGACAAAGTAATGGTGTGTTCAAGGTAAACCAAAAAAAGAAGCAGGGTGTATCTCTCTGCGGCTGGACAATCAACACAGCACGGATACTGACACCCATTGACGGAGAAACCAAAGACTGTCTGTCATCTGAAAACTCATGCCGGAACCCATCTCCTCCCACAGCTGCACCAGTAGGAGGAGGCTGGATTTAACTGTAACTCATTCATCCCGTAACTTAACTGAAACTCATTCGTCCTGTAACTTAACTGTAACTCATTCATCATGTAACTTAACTATAACTAAATAAATAGTAACAGTAACTTAACTGTAACTCATTCATCCTGTTACTTAACTGTAACTCATTCATCCAGTATATTAACTGTAACTCATTCATCCAGTATATTAACTGTAACTCATTCAACCCGTAACTTAACTGTAACTCATTCCTCCTGTAACTTAACTGTAACTCATTCATCCCGTAACTTAACTGTAACGCATCATCCCGTAACTTAAGTGTAACTCATTCATCCTGTAACTTAACTGTAACTCATTCATCCCGTAACTTACCTGTAACTCATTCATCCCGTAACTTAACTGTAACTCATTCATCCCGTAACTTAACTGTAACTCATTCATCCCGTAATTTAACTGTAACTCATTCATCCCGTAACTTAACTGTAAGTCATTCATCCCGTAACTTAACTGTAAGTCATTCATCCCGTAACTTAACTGTAAGTCATTCATCCCGTAACTTAACTGTAAGTCATTCATCCTGTAACTTAACTGTAACGCATTCATCCTGTAACTTAACTGTAACTCATTCATCCTGTAACTTAACTGTAACTCATTCATCTGAAACTTAATTGTAAGTCATTCATCCTGTAACTTAACTGTAAGTCGTTCATCCTGTAACTTAACTGTAACGCATTCATCCCGTAACGTGACTAGAACTAAATAAATAGTTACAGTAACTTAACTGTAGCTCATTCATCCTGTAACTTAACTGTAACTCATTCATCCTGTAACTTAACTGTAGCTCATTCATCCTGTAACTTAACTGTAACTCATTCATCCTGTAACTTAACTGTAACCCATTCATCATGTAACTTAGTTGTAACTAAATAAATAGTTACAGTAACTTAACTGTAACTCATTCATCCCGTAACTTAACTGTAACTCATTCATCCTGTAACTTAACTGTAACTCATTCATCCTGTAACTTAACTGTAACTCATTCATCGTGCTTCACAACAAGCAGCAGATACAGACATGTGTTTATGGGGGACCTGAAAGTATATAATCATGGATGTTTTTGTCACTAAACAAATGACTGCGTTTTTTTAAGGAGGTATGTAACATGACACTGGTGACCGCGCTGGTCTTAATTCTATTCTTAATTCCACGTTAAAACGAGCGATTGAATGCCAAGTGTAGCCTCCTCTTTTCACTTCATCTTTATTTTACAGATTAATGTACAGTGAAACCAAAAATATCCACTTCCTAAATTCTATGCTAGACGTTTTCAGACGTGGGCTCCTGCACGATGTTCTCTATGAATAACTGAACTTCCCCTATGATCTGCTGAAAGGAAACTGTTATCTTGATAAATGCATTATAAACGTGCATTACAAAATCACAGGGATGGTTTTGATAGAAAATTAAAACGACTCTTAGGATTTTAAGATTATTAATAGTTGTCCGCGTACTCTATTGTACATCGATACTTATTAATAATGAATAAGAAATGTATAATGCCAGGTAATGTTAAGTGTTTAATAATAAGTGACAGCATTCAATCAAACAATAAAATGAAACTTTAGCTTTATAGCACATATCAATTCAACTAGAATGTTACTCGGTGGGCTTTAGAGGAGTGATAAACGGAGAAGAGGAAACCTAAAATGAAGTCGTTGAAATAAAATAAAAATGACCGAGATGAATTTGGAGACCGAGTGAATATTAGGGGTATCAAACTGACTTTAATGTAATTCTGTCCAGTTTAAGGGTGTAGCTGCAGTGTTTTACCAGGCTACTTCATGTAGTTAGCTTTAAATAGAGCGAAACATTCCTGATACTTATACTACTATATAGTCATAGTAGCCTCTTCTATGGCCCTCTGGGAAAAGTGGCGATGTGGAAAAATGAATATATCTTTGAAGAAATTACAGTTTGAGTTTATCCTGTGAATTATATGATTTCAGCTTTAACGGATATTTATACATTCAAGTACACCGGTAGAGAAAAAAATAAAATAAAATCAATACACACAGATGAATAAAAAGAAGTCGTGGGGAGAAAGTTACTGCCAAGTACTTCACATGCCCTCTTATCCTCAATCATGGTTCTCAAGATTTGATCTCTGCTAATGTGGTCCCACTCTCGGGAAATGTAAGATATACAGGGTGCAAAAAAAGGAACGCGGATGTTACTGCTAGTTTCTTTCTGAGGCCCAGTTTTTTACTTTCATATTCACAGAAAAGGCGTCTCCAAAGTCCAAATCTATCTGGCTGTGAAAGTTACTGCTGGGCTTGTGTTTAAACAGAATTATAATATGTATATACATGTGTATATATTTATATATATATATATATATATATATATATATATATATATATATTTGTAACTACATATATGGGGAATAAATAAAGTTTCCATCAATCTATCTATTCTGGGATGTAGTTTGCCCCCCCCCCGTCACTCAGGACACCTGTGGTTTTGTTGTGGGCATGTTTGTGTCACTGGGGGACACAAGAAGAATGACCTCATCAGCCCCACCTGTGAGTAAGCCTGTTTGGATGACAGAACCAGTAGGTGCTTGTATGTTCAGTTGATCGCCTCGATGTTCTTAGTTTCTCTTCACCTCATTTTTGCTTTTGCCCTGGCGTTCTTTGTCCTTCCTTACGACGTGTCTTAAACGAGTTTTTTGTTTTGTCTGTATACAAATAAATAAACTTAATGTAGGGATCCAGCGCGTCGGACAGAACTCCGACTAAACAGTGTGGTGTTTAATTCCTCTCTTTAGAGTCTACAAGAGATAGTTTGATCCATCGCACGTATTTGTATTATCAGCTATGACTGCCTGATCCCAACAGCCCCTGTTGTGGAGATGATTGGTTGCATCAGGGCCGGTGTGACCCTGTAGTAACTGAGGGAAACAAGAATTCCGGTGTCCGCCAGAAAATCCTGAAGGAGAATGTTGAGTCTGTGAGTCGAAGCTCAAGCTCCAGAACGTGAATGCAGCAAGACAATGACGCCAAGCACAAGAGTAAGTCATGATTGAATGGTGGAAATAATGTTTTGGAGCGACCTGAACTCTGTTGAGATGATGTGGGAAGACCTGAAGGGAGGGGTTCACGTTCACAAAGCCTCCAATGTTCGGTTCAGCAAAGATGAAGAATGCCAAAAGTGCCTCAGCGCCACCAGTCCAGCGGCCGTCGATTCCTCCACCTCTCTGGATGCTACAGCGCTGTCGCTCCACACCATGAAACAAACTCGCGTCTCGCCACTATTCATCCTTTGAAGAGCCACGGGCTCCTCCACGCTCAGTTTTGCTTCGGGGGTGAGTTCATAAGGAAGGGAATTCAAGCTGATCCAACAAAAATCGAGCCGGTATGACGAGTTGGCAAGTTATTCCAATTCTTATAAAACTACATATTTAATTATTTCTTCAGGGTCCGCTGTCATAGTCCAACCTTCTAGTTTGTCTGAGTTAAAAACTCTTTCTGCCTGTTTGTTCTTTAATTCCTCATGCCAGTAGTTTACCAGCCTTTTGTAGTTGATCATATATATATATATATATATATATATATATATATATATATATATATATATATATATATATTACTTTGTCCTACAAGATTTGTGGCATTTTTCTTTGTTGTTAGTGTGTTAAATTTAGTTTTCCTGACTATTATGATGAAAACCTTGTTGTTCAAAATCCTTAATATTCTCCAGGATGTTTTATTGTGCTTAGCATACTTAATTATATCTCCTCCAAAAATGCCTTGAACGCCACCCTGAGGACAAAGGCACTGGCCTGGTTTGTACTGATAAAATATAGATGCTTTTTTTTCCTCCTCAATCAAGTCATCTGGCTTGAAAGCGAAATCCAAGAGAGGATAAATTTAGGCTTTAGGTATCTGCTTGGTTCGTGGAAAAGGGGCATGATCCAATAGTAAAACTCTGTTGTCCCGCCAGGACTTCTAAATGCTGGTTGGTTAGAAACTAAATGTTAGGAACTAAAACATAATTCTTGAGTATGTTATGTGTGTCGTTGAAAGATATGAATATTCTCTCTTACTGCGTTAAAGTGTCTCGACATCTCAACAAAGTTCAGATCAACGCTGGATTGATTTATGGTCTGTCCAGTTTGAACAGATGCAGCCTCCTGCTATTGGAAAGGCTTTCCAAAGACACTTCGTCTACCACCTTAAAAAGGAGAGAAATCTCATTGGGATTGGGTTTGGGGATTGGATTGGGCCTTTTCTTTCAGACAGCGGTGTTTACATGCGGCATTTTCTTTCAGATTAGACGTCTTGTCCAAATCTGTTCGGATTTAGGCTGTCCGTGTAAACCGTCTTATCGATAGATGTCATTACAATGATAAACCTCACGTATGTGTGCCAAATTAAAAAAAAAAGGAAAACACCAGTTCAAAGGCCCAAGTGCAAAACCTCATAATAAATACGGTATAAAAGAAAATCCGCTCAGCATCCTCATCTAACGCTCATAGAACTGAATACCTTAATTTAATGGACGTTGATAGGCATCAATAAAAAATGCAAAAACTTGTTTCCTTTCCAAATGTAAAAAAATGAAAATGAGCTGTCTTAATGGTTAAACTGACCAGAACCTCGAAATCGACAAAATCCAGAGGGGCTGCGTTATTGTCCTGGCGTATCACTACACAAACAAATTTTTAAGTAATAAACTTTGAATAAATAAGTAACAATGAAACAAGATAAAATGACTAAGTAGCCTATAAGGAGCATCAATATAAAGTACATTGTCGTTCAGTGCCAATACTACAGGCAGAACAGTCAGAGGGTCTTTAGGGCAGCAGCAGCAGCAGTGGGCCTTAAAAGCAGCAAAAGAGTTCAGCAGATCTTATACAGGCCTGGGAAAAAGGTTGTTCTCGAGGTGCTTGGTTCTCGCCCTTATTACCCTGAGTCTACCTGAGGGTAGGGTGGCGAACAGGCCATAACCAGGATGTGAAGGGTCCCTCCTCATGTTCTCTGCATATCTGTGGAGACGACTTGGGTGGATGGTTTGGTAGGGGAGCGCTAACGATCTGCTGTGCCATCTTCATAACTGGCTGGAGGTCCCATCTCCACAAAATGTGATAATGGCATTATTCCTAAGCATTGCAGCATTGTAGCGTTACACAAGTCAGCCAGAAGCAAGAGCAAATAAACAAATTATCTGAGAATGAATTATCCCCTTCCTACCCGTAGAAGCTCTGGTCGCAAAGCAACAATCCAAAAAGCAAGAGAAAGTCTAATAAACTAACAGGTTTGAAAGCAACACTGGGAAAACTTTCTGAGAAAACACTCGGAAATTGGCTGGAATCTGTGACAAACATCAACTGGAACTGGCACAAATGGAAACTGGAGCAGAGACTAAGTAACAGTGATTAAAGGAGAAAATGAGACACAGAGGGAGGGAACACAGGTGACATGACTGACAACCCCACGAGAGGACAATTAAAGGTAAAGACACAGGAAACAGACATATGAGGAAGGGTAATGATGACTACAGGGGGACAGGGCAAGTGCCGGAAACTAAGAGATAGAGCAAAAAGTAGAAGTAAAACAGATCACAAATGGACAACGATAGGAAGTGTCGAATAGCTAGGGCCCCCCTTTCAAAATAAAACCAGAAACAGTAAAACACAGACCGCCAGTCAACAACATAAAAGCCTCAAAGTAAAATGGGAGAACCAACCTTTCATGACAGCATCAGAAACAAACAAAGAATTGCACAGACATGCCAATTCAAACAAGCGTATCACCTGCCAGAAGGTTTGGAGACATAGAGAGTCAGACAAGGCAACCGACAAAGACTAAGTTTGCTCCGTCGCACGGATCAACGGGCCCGAAACGGTTGTTATGTTTGAAGCCGGCTGATTGAGATTGATATGATATCACTTTTAGACGTTAGTTAGTTCTCACTCAAGGAGATCAAGATTAATTTGAAATCATGACAGAACCAGGAAGTGGACCGTTCCTGTCATTCTTCATATATGCTCTGCCAAAAAAAGTTGTAGAGTTGATAAAAATAATACAAACTGTTCCCCACCAACAACTGAGACGTCCCACGACGTCCAGACCGAACGGATGTCACTAATGAGCACCTTGGTGACAGAGTATGTAGTCGTGAAAGTCAGGGAGTCACTTTTATTCCATCACATTTGACAGAATGACGGATCCTACATGACAGGAAAACAAATCTGATGTCATTAAAGAGAAGATATACTATAGTGGAGCTTGACTAATGCGGGGCAAGAACATCGTGTAGGAAATACTTCAGGGTGAATCATTGTTCTTATCATCAGCGCCATCTGGGTGTAGTGCATGTAATGTCTGTAGAGGAACCAGTCCTGGATTTTCTTAAAACACCCGAAACCTTCTGTACGAAGTCACCAAATCGTAATAAAGCTCACAGTCACATTTATTTATAAAGAAGAATCTGTAAAAGTGCATATTGTGCTGAAATATCTGAAGTTTCCAATCAGGTTGAACAAACAGCGTCGTTTCCAGCAGAAGTGAGAGCGGGAGCTTTGGGACTGAGACGCTTCTTGAGCCAGCTAACACACAGCCGCAGTCACAGGACATTGATCTGCTGACAGCCGTCAAACTGTCTGCCACGGAATGTGTGGACCTTCTCCACAGTGACACAAAAGTCCATTGGACTTCCGTGTCAGCCTCCTGATGCAGAAACCCCGCAAATCAAAAGAAAGATGCAAAACAAGCAGTGGGCATCGCTGAGAACATGTCTAGCTGCAACGGGGGCATGAAAGAGTGAGCATGCCGATTGTATTGATGCTGCAGGAATGCTGGAGAAATCACCTGACTCTTTGGCGAGCGTAACGGAGAGCGGCGCCCTTTATAGACACGGACAGATTGAAAGCTCTCTTGGAATTTGTGGAACAGTTTCTCCCGAGTCTTCCTCACCCTCAACTGATAGGAAATGCATTCTGAAAACTATCTTGGTGCGCCACACATCCCAGAAGGCAAAGCCAAGTGTCCTAAAAGCACTTAAGTCAGCATTAACGTCTGAGGCCGCCGCTGTTTTTAATCCTCCTCCTCAGCATTAAGAAACATCTTCAGTGACCACAGAAGCAGCTTCATACACGCAAAGCCCAGCTGATTCAACCACGTTTGGAAAAAGAGATGACCAGGAAATGCAACAGAGTGGAAAGACTCTTTAGTGACGACAACTTAAACGGGTAATGGATGTCTTACATTATATCGTGTTAGTAGTCAATAGTATCGGCTTGGGAGCCATATTCAAATTTTACTTGTGGTCGCATCAAGGCTTGAAATAGTTATGGTTTCTGTAACGACCCACAAGGTCCAGCGCGTAAAATCTAACGCCATCTAGCAGGATAAGTTCTAGATTGTAACCCATATCACGCCGTAGCTCACCGTTCCCTATCCAAGAATGCAGGGTGGCCTTCAAGTGTCGGAATGATGTTACTGTCTACAACCGCTTTAAGTATCCCGTAAATCGATACGGTTTCTTTATATTTGGAGATTATACTGAGTTTTGCATTTTTTTAAAGCTAAAGTTCAAACTTCAGCTGTAAGATACCCAATAATATTATTTGTTCCACATTGTAGTTGCAGGCTCCATGGTAGCGAGGTTACATGCTACATTGCTTTTTCATGTGCTAAATAATTGTCAAATCCTATTATGCAACAATCGCAGTCCATCTAAGGAGTTCTGCCATTCATTTCTCAACAGTTTCACGAGTTGGGTCTCGAGGTTTCACTTTCTGTTGCTTTTTACTTGTGATAAATAGTGAGTATTATTTATTTATTTGTATTTATTTCTGTCAGCTGATTGTATACTAACATAAAACATACTCATGAACATTACAATCCATTTATACACAGAGATTAAGCTACATTTAACTGACTGCACCTTTAAATCCCCTGCGGCACAACATTACTACAAACCTCCTCCTTTCTAAATGTTTACATTTGTTTCAGATGTAACAAAGTCCGTTATGTGTTTCTGAAACATTCCCTGGCTAACTCCTAGTTGCCTGCAGGCTGCCCTGCTGAACAGGTACGATGACAAACGTTATCGACCGCGGACGTTTACGACATGAGGTTGGCTGAAAATAAAAGGCAGAGGCGGAAGTGACAGGACGCTCCCTGTGAAGGCGCGTCACACCACCAGCATACCAAGTACAACATTATTATTTCATTATTGTCTCTTACAGCACAAGTCAGGTGGTCTCAAATAAACAATTTAAAGCAAGGGGACCTTATGTCAGGGATTGTCGCAAAGAAACTTAGACAGAAAGCCGTAACTTAACTAGTGACACAGTAATAACACGATGGTAAGACGCCAAACAATAGTGACGTCACTGGGAACAACGTCTCGCTTATCTTATGTGGTTGAGGCTACAGAGATGGGAACATGTGGGTGTGAGGGGATTTTAGCATCACTCTCCCTTCCCTCTATGTTTCTGTGAAACATTTGGCATGATAGAACCAAAGCAGGCGAAGCACCTACGTATTAAATGAGTGCCTTATGGGTGATAAAACATCAACTTACCATTTTGTGGTGCACTCTATCATTAGTTCCTGAAAGGACGCAGCAAACTGGAACTTGGCCGCTTTCTTTCCAGTGCGTTGAAGCCGCTTCCAGACCGAGGTCATGGTCAGGACAGAGACATAATAACCTCAAAGGAGACAAAACGGAGGTGTGTGAACGGAGAAAGTTCGCCTGTGAGGCGGACAGCTCCTCTCAGGCGTGGTGAGCCACTCCTGACAGCTACAAGGGAAACACTCGGCTCAAGCTGGACGAGGTGAACTACAAACCGGAAGAAGGGGACTTTCAAAATAAAACTTTTCTCGTGTCGAGAGGATTAACCCTTTCAGACGAAAATCTAAAAAATGTATCTCAGACACAATTGACCAAACAAATTAAGCAAATATTTCAATATCCTGTCGGATCAACAATATCTCTTGTAAGATCACCTTTTCTTTTCATTTATTATTAACCTGTGACATGATTGGTACTCTACAGAACCATTCATGTACCTCACACTTACTACACATCATGTTTATATCTCCTGTGAAATTGCACACAATAGCATTACTACACATTAATAGACTGGGTTACATTCATTCAAATTTGTTCTTGGAGATTGGACTTTATATTTAATCTATGTGTATATTTCAATGTCTCACTTTTTTATTATTACCTCTGCCAGGGAGGTAATGTTTTTTTTTTTATCTCAGTGAGTTTGTTTTTTGTATTTGGTTGTTTTGTCTTTCTGTGAACAAGAATACAGAAAAATGAATGGATGGATTTACATGAACTTTCATCCAAAATGTAGGTTTTGGCAGTTTCCTGGAGTTGATTCACATTTGGTGACGTAACGCGGTACTCAGCTTTTCAAATCAAATCAAATAATCATCTGTTTGGAGCAGTGATGTGGTAGTATGGTGAGGGGCTCTCTTGAAACCTTACGGATGATTTCATTCCTTTGATGTCCCTTTAGGGGTGGGGCTGGGGGAGACGCTCGTACGATTTAATTTTTTGAAGGTCTGCGATTCTGCAGCACTTCAATTCCGAACATAAGCTACGGCAAAACCTGCTAGCTTAGCTGCAGTTTATGTTACCACGAGCGAGGCCTGTCTCTTTGAGCGTGTGACACGTTTGTTTAAATGTGACCTGGAGGAACATGGGAGAGTTGATAACTTAGCCTTTGCTTGCATACACTAAGCGCTAACTTGGATTTAGCACTAACTATGAGGTCTACGTAGTAGCCTCACGTAGCACAACGCAGCACAAGCAGAAACAGGAATCATATTCACTTATCACTCCTAAACTAATTATTCAAGTAACCTTTTTTATTGCGAACACTTCCTTTCCCTGTTGTTTCATGACGGCTGTTAATCTGTCTATGGTAACTAGATGGAGGACGTCTCATAGAGTGTGGATACCCGGCTGAAGTCAGAACCCATGTGGCCAAGCTGGGTTCCATTCAGGCTCCATCAATATTCTGCCGGATTGATATTTAGAAATAGGTTAGGAAATGTAAAATGCAAAAATGTCTGTTTACTGGAGAGGAACAGGAAGTTACAACACAAAACATTAGGAGTAAACCTCGCTATGATTCCATACTGATCCATACTCAGGGACACTGTTGGAGCTGTTGTTAGAGTCACAGGCTGTAAATAAATAGTACATTAATGGAGAAAAGGAGAAGAAACCCTCAGGTACCGATGTGCCTTGTTCCTTTGATGTTTTATACTGGAGAGGAACAGGAAATGACGAAACAATGTCTGTTTAAGAATAGGTTCAGAGGTGGGTTTTGGTCCTTGGTGGAGGTTTGGGCTCTCTGAGTGTTTTCTCCAGTTTGTATCTCCTCCTATCTATATTTCTTGTTGACAATATTGTTCAATAAAGAATGTTCTTGAAACAGCATTGTGCTTCACTTCATCAGACTACACCCACCTGCTCTTCAAGGAAGTAGAAAATCCCCTTCCTGAATCATCAAGAACGTTTATAAATATGATTTTACCCTTACACTGATTCACCGTTTAACCAACATCAGTCTGGATCCAAAAAATAACAATATTAGTTGAATTGTTTACATGTTTTGTAAATGACAAAAATGAAGATAGTTATTTTTCATACAACAAATGCCAAGTGGATTCATTTTTTGTAATAATCTCTTTGTGGGACGTCATGACAATGATTATTAATATTGCATTAAAACTGATTTTGATATATTTTTACATTTTGTTCAGTATGAAATCTAAAAATTCAAAAAAAAAATTATATAAATAATAAATACATTTATTTATATATCCTATATATACATATATATATATATACATATATATATATATATATATATATATATATATATATATATATATCCCATCTCCCTCCCATATAAATGGCAGGGAGATGGAAAAATGTGAAATCAATCATTTCAAAATTAAAAAATAGAGGATGGAAGTCTGACAACATGGAACGTTGGATTTCTTTCATTTATTCCAGCTTCATTGGTGCAACTTTTTCACCAAAAAGTCAAGTCTTCTTTGGTCGGTTCATCGGTTAACCGGTACCATTGTTACCTATCAGTGGGCGGGACTTATTAGGCAGCATCTTGTCCTGAAGCTGATGTTGGAAGAAGGAATCCACTTCTTCAGAGACTCTGATGTTGGGCAGATTGTGGTTTCTAGATAACGATTATTTACCAATGATAATATCTGCAAAATATAATTTTACCATCACTGTCAGAATTATACCTGAGAATTCATCACTTGAACGGGGACAGAAGCACGTCGAGTCAGTCAGGTGATATTCAGCAGCAGGAGGGACACCACAGTCTGCAGAGCATTACAGAGGAGGAGGAGGAGGAGGCACAGAACCAGGACCCCAGTCTACTGCGAGAAGAAGAAGATTCCAAGGTTGAAAACCAGCGGAAGCCAACTTCAGAAGAACGCCAAACCATCAGAGGCCTATTTAAACGGGGCATGAGAGCATCAACTGGCAAAAAACACCTGATGATCTCCTCTCTGGGCAAAGCTGTAAAAGAACACCACCGCAATTTGATTAATATATATAATTTATATATATATATATATATAAATAAATTATATATATATATATATATATATATATATATATATATATATATATATAAATAAATTATATATATATATATATATATATATATATATATATATATATATATAAATTATATATATATATATATATATATATATATATATATATATATATATATATATATATATATATATATATATATATATATAAATTATATATATTAATCAAATTGCGGTGGTGTTCTTTTACAGCTCTTCTTCTTTCTTCTTCTTCTTTTATCGTTTTCATAACTCAGTTTTCAAATCTGCTGAAATTAAAACATTTTTAATGGGAGAGGAGCAAACATGTGTGTCGAGTAACCTGGATGGATGAAATCAACACTGTCGCTCAAAATGTGTCCAGAGAGAAACTCAGAGGCTAACTCTGTGCAATATGTTTCTCTCACAATTCAAGATTCAACAGAACATCCATTATTATTATCATTACTCTTAAGGTTAGGCTCATTCTCCACCAGGATGATTATAAGATCTCTCTCCTCACTCACCAGTGTATCCGTGGTAACGCACCCCCCTACCTGAAAGAACTACTCACCCCACTGACCTCGACACGATCCCTCCGTTCTACCCACTCATACTGCCTCCTCCTTCCCCGGACTAAGCTCAGCACCATGGGTGATCGGGCCTTCTGTTCTGCTGCCCCTCGTCTGTGGAATGCGCTTCCTGACCATCTCAGGGCTCCACAGACGACTGAGTCTTTTAAAAAAAGACTTAAAACTTTCCTTTTTAGCAGAACCTATAACTTTAATTAACATTGCTGCTTTTTGGTCATGTTTTTATGTAGCATTATAAATTGAATGTATTATTATTATTATTATTATTATTATTATTATTATTATTATTATTATTATTATTATTATTATTATTATTATTATTTCATTTGGTAACTAAAATGATCCTTGTTCTGTTCTTTTGGTTTATTGCTGAGCCGCTGAGATGACTAATAGACAATAACAGAATGTCCTTATCGCACACACTTCGATTTTGTTAGACAATCTGAGTATGAACAGTGTGTGTACACGAGTATATGTGTAAGGAAAATGTGATCTAAAGATAATGACAGTACGGTGGCCGACAGGGCAAAGGCACCGCGAACATAAATTTGACAACATGCTCTTAGTGCAAATTAAGAAAACATCTGCATCAAGTTGAAAACACAGGACACTCAAGAGTGATAGGTCTCTGGACGCAATTGTTTTATTGCTTCATTTAGTGGAGAAAACAGATATAATACACAAACTCGTCATGATGTTTTGATTCGCCGTAGTCGCCTACCTTCCGGATCGTGCAGTCATGTGACTAATAATAAAGCTTTAATCAACGTTGCAGAAACCACCGATAAAGTTAATACTGACCCTAACATCTACCAAACCAGCGCTGCAGTAAAAATGGTGTTTTGTACCTGCTGAAGCTGAAACTCTTAACCACCATCAGGCATACTGACTTCAAGTGTCGCCATGGTAACGTCTTCACAACGGTCAGAATGTCACAAACAACAGCTTTTAAAACGGCTGGTTCAGAGTTTTCAGCAGGTATTAAAACACCTTTTTTCTGACACTTTGGGTTCTGGGTATATTAGGGTCATTACTAAGTTTATTTGTTTATTTTCGCAATGTTGATTAAAGGTTAACTCTCAGTCACATGACTGCATGACCCAGAAGTTACCACAGATCTGATGGCTCTTCTAACACAAAGGGGAAAGTCACAGCTGCAGGTCCACCAGTCAAACAGTTGGATCATATTTCGGCGAGCCTGTCAGGGAAGATGTCCCCATGTCACCAGTCCTCCTCAGCCAGAGGGACTTTCCCAGTTTAGCCCCCAGTCTATTTATAATTTGTTGCTATCATATCGAACAGCTGGGAATGAAATGTTGCCTCTAAGAACACAAACAGATATAAGAGATAGATAATAACCGGCGGTCTCTGGCTGATGTGCCGGCGCTCCAGTCAGAGTCTAAGTCCCTTCAAAGAATTTTGAAGTTAGTTTGGATATTGTTGGCACCAGGAGAGAGTGAGTGGGGTCCTCTCGGCAGGCATTCATGACTAAGGCTGCTGGATAAAAACCAGTAGACCAGTGTAGAAGTAAATAAGCGGTGCTCTATGTTTCACCAAAAGCAGCACTTTAAGAAAACTTTGTCGGTTCTTGAAGACTTGTATTTGACTCAGACGTTTCTCATACAGGCATCAAAACAGCGCTGTTGGATTTTTGAGCGGCTTTTGGATGCTTTGGTTCGATGAAGTTCACTGAGTACCATGCAGTTGAGTAAAGACTGATTAAGATCTGGTAAGATTGAAGATTTCAGTTGGATCACATGAAGTTGACCAGGTCTTACTTAATCCTGAAGGTGGACAAAGACATTCTAATTAGTAAAAACACTTAATTTTTGAATTATATTGCAAAAACATATCACACTGCCACAAATGATATATTGCAGTACAGATTTTCTCTGCAACAGCCAACTCTTCCGATGACCTCATCCATGGTTTTAGCTCCAGTGAAGACTCCTCAGCCCAATCAGCCACAGAACATTTCAAGTCAGGCCCGGTAGAAACCCAGAGGAGCCCAGTGACTGTAAGGTTATTAAGAATGTTTCAGAGACGGGACTTTAGGCTGCTGAATATCGTATAATACAATGGAGACAACACCAATTATACCTTTTACTCTCAAATCAAAGAGCGCCTCATAATCTGCCACATGTCTGCCTGACTTAGACGTCCGCTGGTGGAGGTGAGGTGAGATGAGATGAGATGAGATGAGATGAGATGAGATGAGATGAGATGAGATGAGATGAGATGAGATGAGAAAGGGACGTTTGTTCTGGAATCCGTCCAACTACAATATATAACATTCACATTTATAAATACATAACACATGACACTCACATGTATAAATACATAATACATGACATTCACATATATAAATACATAATACATGACATTCACATATATAAATACATAATATTCACATATATAAATACATAACACATGACATTCACATGTATAAATACATAATACACGACATCACATAATACACGACATTCACATATATAAATACATAATACATGACATTCACATATATAAATACATAATACATGACATTCACATATATAAATACATAATACATGACATTCACATATATAAATACATAATACATGACATTCACATATATAAATACATAATACATGACATTCACATGTATAAATACATAATACATGACATTCACATATATAAATACATAATACATGACATTCACATATATAAATACATAATACATGACATTCACATATATAAATACATAATACATGACATTCACATATATAAATACATAATATTCACATATATAAATACATAACACATGACATTCACATATATAAATACATAATACATGACATTCACATGTATAAATACATAATATTCACATATATAAATACATAACACATGACATTCACATATATAAATACATAATACATGACATTCACATGTATAAATACATAATATCCACATGTATAAATACATAATACATAACATTCACATATATAAATACATGACATTCACATGTATAAATACATATAACACATGACATTTACGTATATAAATACATAATACATGACATTCACATGTATAAATACATAATATTCACATATATAAATACATAATACATAACATTCACATATATAAATACATAACATTCACATATATAAATACATAATATATGACATTTACATATATAAATACATAATATTCACATATATAAATATATATAACACATAACATTCACATATATAAATACATAATACATAACATTCACATATATAAATACATAATACATGACATTCACGTATATAAATACATAATACATGACATTCACATATATAAATACATAATATTCACATATATAAATACATAATACATAACATTCACATATATAAATACATAATACATGACATTCACATATATAAATACATAACATTCACATATATAAATATATATAACACATGACATTTACGTATATAAATACATAATACATGACATTCACATATATAAATACATAATATTCACATATATAAATACATAACACATGACATTCACATGTATAAATACATAATACACGACATCACATAATACACGACATTCACATATATAAATACATAATACATGACATTCACATATATAAATACATAATACATGACATTCACATATATAAATACATAATATTCACATATATAAATACATAACATTCACATATATAAATACATAACACACGACATTCACATGTATAAATACATAATACATGACATTCACATATATAAATACATAATATTCACATATATAAATACATAACACATGACATTCACATATATAAATACATAATACATGACATTCACATGTATAAATACATAATATTCACATATATAAATACATAACACATGACATTCACATATATAAATACATAATACATGACATTCACATGTATAAATACATAATATCCACATGTATAAATACATAATACATAACATTCACATATATAAATACATGACATTCACATGTATAAATACATAATACATGATATTCACATATATAAATACATAATATTCACATATATAAATACATAATACATAACATTCACATATATAAATACATAACATTCACATATATAAATACATAATATATGACATTTACATATATAAATACATAATATTCACATATATAAATATAAATAACACATAACATTCACATATATAAATACATAATACATAACATTCACATATATAAATACATAATACATGACATTCACGTATATAAATACATAATACATGACATTCACATATATAAATACATAATATTCACATATATAAATACATAATACATAACATTCACATATATAAATACATAATACATGACATTCACATATATAAATATATATAACACATGACATTTACGTATATAAATACATAATACATGACATTCACATATATAAATACATGACATTCACATATATAAACACAAAATATTCACATATATAAATACATAATACAAAGGAGCATAAGCACCTTGAAGTATTACTTTTGTTTAGTAAAGTGCTTGTTACTGCGTACAGCTGGTACTTACAGTTGACCAAAAAATAAAATACCCCACTTGAGATGAACATGTACAAGAGCTTTACCAAAGCTCAGGAAATCAGATCCCTCCCAGTATCAGACCCTCCAGTAACAGATCTGTGACCTCTGTAAATATAGCCCGGCCCAGACAAACACCTGTGAGCTGTCTGTTAGAAGCCCAGAGAGAAGGTCTCACAGCCACGGCAGATGCCCCTACATCGATGAGGTCAGAAGACACCGTGGAGTGCGTGAACCAACGGGGCAACCGTCACACAGCATATCCACTGGTGTGTAATAGATTGTGTAGTGTGTGTGACCCCAAAAAGTCAGGGATCATTGCCGCTGCAGATCACTCAAAAATGATTTCATGGAACATCTTTAGATTTTGTACCTTCATAGACCTTCGTGCGAAGAAATACTGGATTGGGTTTTGGGAGAGGTCGGTTCTATATTTCTGACACTAGGGGGAGCTTTACCGCCAGGTTTTTCAAACATTTATCTGATTTAGTCCAAATTTGGTGCATATGACTGGGCTGGAGGAGAATTATCTTGTACCATATCTTACTGTAACAGATCATCTTTTGATGACTATGGGAACTTTCTACCAAGAGTGATGTGGACAGAACTTTGCATTTAATTTTAGGAGTTCAATCAGGGCAATTGCTTGTACAAAGCAGGGGTTTGGGGACTTTAAGGGGATACTGTGGGGACGAAAGCATAGGTAAGTGACACAGTTTGGCCTAATCAGTGACACCCAGTAGCGGAATGGATGACACCCACTAAGAGAGTGGTCGACCACTGGAGAGACAGGAGACCTGTCAGCGAGACAGAAAGCAACCCTTCCTGTATCCTGTGAAAGGATGACCCTTAACCTATTTTGCTCACTGGTTATTTTAAGAGCAGCTTTACCTGAATGACATACCTCAGCAACTCTTTGAAAACGACTGCATCAAATATGATAGAAATACCACAAAGCACATGTTAATGTACGCAGTCTTCATGGGATGAGATCCGGCCGACTCTCTATTTGGATAGTCAGTGTATCCAAAACGTGCCAAAAATGGGATTTTGACCCCAGATGGGGATTTTGGCAGTAAAATATAACATATGTCCACTAGGAGGTGCTGTTGTACATGCACAAACGACAACCTTTGGCTGGGACATTATCAATGTTTGCATTAGAAGTCTTGACATTGTGCACGGTAACAAAAAAAAAACTTTCTAGCCCCATTATGAGATTACCGAGAAGAAGAAGTTAAATTGGCTACAGAATTCTCAAGAGGACACACCTCCAGGGGAGCCTGAAAAAGGTCTGGATTAGATCACTGCATGGACATAACAGGTGTTAAGGACCAACACTGATGAGCTAGAAAAAAGAAAAAAGAGCAGCCAGAGCAGAAGCAGGAAAAACCTCAGCAGCATTTGATGAAACATCGGGCAACAAAGAACAACCGGCTCAGAAACTTCTGTTCAAATGGAGTGCAGAAGAAGGAGAAGTCCCCCTGTCAGAGCTGAGCAGTGTCCCATGATGAGAAACTCATCATTCTTGAAAGGGCAAAGAGTCACAGACACCACGCAAAAGATTAGGACCAGGAAATGTGAAGCCTCAAAGCAGAGGTCTCTAACTTGTCAGTAACTTCGGTACACGTGGAACAGGTGGACACTTGTGCCGAAGGAGTCTTGTGACCAGTATATCCATGACGCGTACACGGATACTGAGAGAGAGGAGATCCAGATGATACCACCAGCATCAAGGAGAGTATGACTGCAGCGAACAATAAGGAGTCAGCAATCTGCAAGTCAGCAGGAATTTCAGGATATCTTAAGAGCAGCTTGAGCAAACTGGATTTAGTAATATTTTTACAGCGCTGTGATGGCCATGACAGTGACAATATTTACACTTATTATTTGGCCCAAAAAAAGTATCCAGGAATGAAAACTTGCTGTCTAAGGCAGGAAGTTCCATGACCAGAACCGTGAGAGGTAAATTTACATTATCTGTCCGGTTGAATCTGTCCGGTCTGGACTGTGCGGAACCATCAGTTTAACTCTTTGTGGTTCCGTGAGTCGGGTCTACGGGCTGTACCTTCTTTGGACATCAAAGTTTCTTCTGCTTCTTCTCCTGAATATTGAGTTTGATCCTCAATTTGTCAAAATGTACATATTTCCCACAACACAAAATAGTTATCCATCAAAAAAAAGATCATCATCTTCTTATTTGTTGGTTTTGAGAGGCGACACAATTCTTCATTGTGTTTCTGCCACTTCAACCTATGAACATGAAAAGTTCTCACTGGAGTCGGTGTTCAGTTTGTCCATTCTGGGCTACTGTTCAAACATGGCAGCGCAACATAGGGGCCCGACATTTTTATTTTCACGTGATAATACACTTACAAATGCATTGTTTATATTCATTTCAGTTCTTTCAAAGAGATACCCATAACTTCATCTTATCAACAGGCCCATAAATTAGCTTGTAGCTAGTTTTTGCACTTTGCACAATGCTAGATTTTGAAAAAAGATATTTAGTACGTGCGTATTTTTGTAGAAAAAGTCCCATTTTGGTGCATTGTCTATCCAGCTTCGCCAGCTTTGAGGTATTTCTATCAAATTTGATATTATAGTTATCAAAAAATGATTTGACTGTTTTATGTCATGGTGTAACCGTAATATAATAATGTTAAAGTTTTTAATCTAACAAAATCAGTTCAGATAGAGACACTGGCATTGTAAGCCCGGGTTGCATCAGGAATGGTGTAAAAACCGATGCCAATCAATATGCAGAACACAAAATTGATTTCCAAATCAGAGTGGTTTGGGCCCGGTTAACTAGGACCGCCCCTGGTACAGTCAGCCAGCATGGTACCAGCCGTGGCTGTGGATGGAAACAGGTCAGATGCTGTGGAGCAGCCGAAAGACGAAGAAGAAAAGTCACACATGGTAAAAGGAACAATGTTACTGACCCTGAAAATAAATTATTTTAGCCTTTATCTATCCAAAGACGCTAAGGTCATGAAAAGAAACCTGATCATTTTGGAGCTATATTAAGTTTATTTTGGGTTTGTAATTCAGGCGAGACTTAAAATAACCAGAGGGAAGACCAGAGCAGACCCATGAATATGGCTGCATACCATAAAAGCTGGTTAAAGCACCTCGATCACCACCACATATTCCAAGGACATCATTCTTGTTTATAACTTTCATTTTGAGTCCCCTCTGGGACAGTTACATCAGAGGGGCATGGATTAGAGACGGGGATAATCACCGGGTCCACAGTCTCAGCGAGACATTTCACACTGGTCATGAACATACTGGTCATATCATTTCAAAGGCCCCTAGTCCGGATCTGGTGTCAGCCTGCCATCAATGTGTATATTTATGGGAGACCTCACAGTTACCACAGCATCGATCCTGGGGTACATGTGACTATTGGGGAAACTCATCTACTGACCTTCAAACCAGAAAAGTCAAGGTCCTTAGTCCCAAGGAAAGGAAAAGTGCTGAATAGTTCTGCCTGTTCTTGGGAGGCACTCAGATTTTTCTATTTCAGAGAAGCCAGATCCAGGGATCGACCATAACACCAGGCTCCCTTGTATATTGTGACTCCGCTGATGTCTAATTGTCAAAAGTTGAGTTGGCTTTGAGCAGCTCTGTCACATCCCAACCAGCAGCGAGGCAGGAGTTTGTCATCACCTTCAGAATAGAGGTACTGCTTTGTGTCTGGTGCTGAAACTGGGGTGAGGAGAGAGAGGAGGTAGAATGCCCAGGTTTCTGTGGAGCAGGCCGAGTCTCATCGGTTCTTGGTTCTTCTCTCATGGGAGAGAAGAACCAAGGAGATTGAACTGATTGAGTCGGTATCAACGGAAGAGCCAGATGCCCATGGGTCCAGCAGGAAATGGGGGCAAAAGTCTGGGGCAGATGAATATTACGAGATCGTTGGGGTTCCACCAGAGACGCCGGTCAGGGTTCCATCAGCCTTGGCGGTGTCTTCATGTGTTATTAGGCGATGAGGGGACCGGACCGGAAAGGGGGCTGATGGGAGAAAGAAAGGGAGAAGAAACGGAGAAACACAAAGGGGGTCGGAGGACCAAGGAACACAGTGTGTGTGTGTGTGTGTGAAAAAGATTGTCACTGAATGTGGATACAAATTGGGGGTCATCACAACGCCACGCTGATTCCAAACGATAGGCTGAAAGGATCCCAAGCCACGCCACGTGCCCCAGGTGGATCGCACGCCAACCCAAAGGGAAAGCCGCTGAGGAAGAACCCCACCCAACAGCAGGGGCAGGCGACAGGACACACACACACACAAACACACACACACCGTGAACATGATGTTGTATTTACTTGAGTGCGTGAGGTGTGTGCATGTGTAGTACGGTGGATATGTGGTACATTGATATCTAAGTTGCTGTGATTAAAATTGGGGGCAGTGGAGGCAAGGATCCCCCCTGCTGGCAGACAGTGGAGCGCCTCACCGTGTCCCACCTCTGCCCAAAGCCCTCAGTGTCTATGGTGCGGTTAGAATTAGACAAAAGTCAGACACGCAGGGGTGGATGGATGGCAAAACCACAGAGAAGCAGCCCCCCAGCTGGACATCACCAGTGCACCGAGACATGCACCGTCCTGCCCCACAAGAGCTAGGCCCGGAGAAGCCCAGTCCCCCCCGGCACAGGGTGGGACTAGGTTACCGTTTTAGGTCCAAACCCAGGTAATGCCCCTGATGATGTGTGTGTGTCCCATATAAACATTTATCTCATTTATTTTCATTTGCTCCATTCTTTATTAAAAAATCCTCTTTGAATGTACGGCTGCCAGTGGGTTCAAACTTTGTGACTGCCTGACTGTCTAAAACTGCAACATAAAGACACTTTTGTGAAGAAAACGTTTCATCAATGCTTCCACAGGTGCAATTTATTGTGTAGTGCATTTCAAGGTCATAACGGGCAAAAGATTATAGTCAAACAATCCCACATAAAAGCTACAGCGGATAAAAAAACATGACAGGTGTATTGTAATATATATTGGCGTACTTTCGGCTGGACTGATAAACGGTTAAACTCAAGTGTGTTTGGACTGCGGGAGGAAGCTGGAGTACCAGAAGAGAACCCACACAAACACAGGGAGAACATGCAAACTCTGCACCTTCAACCTTGAGGTGTGAAAGAAATCTAACAGACTGACAAAGTGATTGTTTTATGTATTTACACAAAGTTGACCGTATGAATAGAATCAAAAACCCTTGTTTCTTACCTCGGGAATCAAACTACAGCTTACAATTCACTCTGTACCATTCCTTTGAGAGAGCGACTCACCTTCACCCGATTACGATGGATTGTCCTCATCACCACTGCACCAGCTTGCATCGGTGACTAAATTGCCCCTACGTGGGAATCCGACTGGTGTGAATCTGTTTGTCTGGTCCGAACTGGGAAATTGACCATTGTGTACCTCCCTTCTCGCTCAGTCGGCTTAGATTGGCACCAGCGCCCTCGTGACCCTGAATAGGACAATGGGTTGCAGGTAATTCTGGCTACACACTAGAGGATTTTCAAATCTTAACCGATTTTAAAATACCCAAAAAAATCGGGTATTAAATCGAGCGTTTATCCTCTAGTGTGCAGCCAGTGTTATAAATGAATTAATGAATGAATGTTAAAAATCAGGAAACTCGGAAAAAGGATGACCCAGTTTCAGAGACTGGGCAGACGAAAGAGGGTGCGGTTTGGTGTTTTCATCACGGATCATGCAGATGACAATGTCAGTACATCAGACAAGGATCAAAATCATCAAGTGCTCTGAAATAAGGCAAGCAAGAAGAAAAAAAAAACTACCGACAGTGACAATTCCAATAATTTAAGTAGAGGTAAATAATCCACGAAAAGAAGCAAAACCAGAGTCCGGGAGAACAAACTTGGGAAAAAAAACATGACACATCTATGGTGAATCATGAAAGAACCAATGAGGAAACACACAAGAGAGGAAGCTGGGAAAGAAATCACCGGATAAAACCAGAAAAAACAGCCGGCCCAAGAGTGCCCACACAAAACTGATAAAAAACCAAACCAAACAGGAGGTATGAAATGAAACACCACGAAAAAAATACACTCAAAAGGCCATGTGTAAAGAATAAAAACCATAAAGCAAGCGTATGGTGACTTTGGTAATAAATTATTCAGAGGCCAACTAGGAGTCAAATTCATTGGTAAATAAGTTTTGACTTAAAACAATAATTTCCAAATGCCGTCAACTTGTTGCCCCGAACGATGTCACATCTCACATATCGATCCATTTATCCTTTTCCGGGTCACGGGAGGGCTTGAGCCTATCCCAGCAGACGTTGGTTGAACCCCAGACAAGTCGCCAGCTCATCTCAGCTACCCTCTGTGCCCCTCGCCCCCGCTTGAACACGATGAACTGGACGCATCAGCAGACAGAACGGACCTAAAGGAGGAGACTGAGCTCCTCCATTGCAGCTGATGAGAGAAGGCTTCATGCATGTGTTACTTCCAGGCTGGATTACTGTAATGCCCTACTAGCAGGTAGTCCCAATAAGTCTCTGAAGCCCCTCCAGCTGATCCAGAATGCTGCTGCACGTGTGCTGACCAGAACCAGAACCAGGTTAAGAGAACATATCTCTCCTGTATTAGCTTCCCTTCATTGGCTCCCAGTAAAATCCAGAATCAAATTCAAAATCCTTCTGCTCACGTACAAAACCCTTAACGGTCAGAAGCAACGTATCTGAAGGAGCTCATAGTTCCATATTGTCCAATCAGAAGTCTGCGCTCCCAGCATGCAGGGTTACTTGTAGTCTCTAGAGTCTCCAGAAGTTGAATGGGAGCCAGAACCTTCCAATCTGGGTTCGGGGGGCAGAGACCCTCTCTACATTTAAAAGTACGCTTAAAACTTTTCTTTATGATAAAGTTTATAATTAAGGCTGGCATAAGCTAGCTCTTAGCTATGCTGCTATAGGTTTAGTCTGCTAGGAAATCTCCCATGATGCACTGAGCTTTTCTCTCTTCCTCTCTCACTGTCCCTCTTTATACATCCTTCTCACTTTAATGATAAATGTTACTGGATGTTAAATGGATTAATGCATGTTAAATGGATTAATGCATGTTAAATGGATTAATGCATGTTAAATGGATTAATGCATGTTACTAACTTGACTTCTTCCCTGGAGTCTTTGTGTTTTCTCGCACTGTAAGGTCACATGGTTGGTGAGTGCATCTGCTGCTGTGGACCGGCTGGATGTCCAATGATCACAAGATGCTCAAGATGATGATTATTGTTGTTATTATTATTATTATTATTATTGTATAGTATTTCCCCATAACCTATCACTATATGTTACATTAATATGAATGTTATTATCGACCATGGAGATGTTGGAGAAAGTGGATTATAGCTGATATCTTTGCTGCTTTTCCCCCGTCTGTATCTCTCCTCACCTGTGTCTCTCTCTTTCTCGCTCTCACTCTCTTTTTTTTCAAACCCGACCGGTCATGGCAGTAGGCCGTCCCCCCTGAGTCTTGGATCTGCTCGAGGTTTCTGCCCGTTAAAGGGCAGTTTTTTCTCGCCATTGTCGCAACAAGTGCTGCTCAAGTCGGAATTTGTTGGGTCCTGTAGATAATTATATAAAGAGTTTGTTCTAGACCTGCTCCTTCTGGAAAACACCTTCAGACAACTGTTGTTGTGAATTGGCGCTATATAAATAAATAAATAAATAATTCCTGAATCTACGCTTCACATTATCAGCATAGAAGGTGAAATGTCAATCATATGTTACATTTAAGTGACATTTAGAAAATGTTTACTAAGAAACACATTCACTTTCAATTTTTCCTCTAATTTGTTGGTTAGCACCAGCTCAAATCAGCCAACGTCAAGAATTTCATCCAGTACCAGCGTGTGATCCAAATGAAGTCTTGTTATTGAAGAGGATCTCCAGTAGTTTTATGTTTGCAGCACATTTCTTCACCCGGCACCTTCTACGAATCTCTCACATCTCCTCTCTCCAGACAAATAACACTATATCACTTTTTTGAACACAAGGAAAGATGATTTCACAATCAATATTTATCTTATTTTCAAGAAGGCTTGAACAGATAAGAATTTGTCATTGACAGCATTTCATGAAGTAATTTTAAAGGAGCCTGGGGACTATTTACACGGATGACCAAGAAGTAGTGAAATATTATTTACTGTATTTATAAATCTGTCATATCTTGTGAATCAGGTGAATCTTTGTTCAAACATCTGCTCAATGCTGGAAGGCTTATTTTAGACAGACATTCTGGGACAATGATGCTGAGACAAACGGACTTTATACAAGCAGAAAAACAACTTACAACTGACTTAACAAAAACACCAGCATGATTTAGAATAAATGTAAGAGTTTGGTCAAGTGGGTTAAGATTCTCCTGAGCCAAGACTCTTCATTTTGCACGGATCAGTAGGGGAGTCCAGTGATACTGTGGTAACAGACCGTTTAACATACCTTGGTTGTAATAATAGCACCAACAGGTAATTCAGAATAGAGCGAACAAAGTAAAAAACCGTCGGTGTGTATTGGATCCTGTCTGCTGTTGTGGTTTCTTGATGTTTCTGATGAGAAGGTCCTTCAATGGCGCCCAGAACACAATAGCCATCACAATGCTGAAAGTGTGGCCTAAACCACCTCTGAATGCCTTCCGAGTAATCTTAGATGCATAATCAATACATCTTGGGTGTTCTGTTCAAAGAGCCGTCCTTTTGGAACAGAACACCAGGTCTGTAAGGCCGTCAGTGAAATAATGTCTAAACCTTGTAATGTCTTCAATCTGAAATCTGCCTCACAACAGACTGATCGGCTGTTTCAGCTCCCAACTCTTCCCAGGCCTCACTGAGACTAGAGTGGAAGGTGAAGGGAGTAATGGGAACAGGTCCAGTGGCGTGCAGGTTTGCACACACGGCCAATGACAGGGAGTTTGTGGGTGTAGACACGTGGGACGGCGGACAGAGGTTGAGCTGGGGCGAAAGTGCTCTGGAAGTGGCGGCGGCCTTGACAGCGTCTGCCCATTTGCCTCCCACCAATGAGGAAGGTGAACACCGGAGGTCCTGTCTGAGTGGAGGTGAAGCGGGCTTTGGGGAAAACATCACGAGAAAAACCAGCTGAACGCTGTCCCGCACGCGACGAAGACCTGGAGCGCTGCACAGATGTGGAGGAGGATCGAGTCAGGGACCTGAAGGAGAGAAGAAAGGCAGCAATGTTCAATACTTTCAACCCAAACAGTTCCAGACAGTTTGACTTGTGCTGAAATACCTTCCAGATCCAGGAGCGGCCAGACTGGGCGGCTGTGGATCGGTGCGAGGACTACCGTCCTGCCTAGGGCTGATGTTGAGGTTGGCAGTCAGCTGAGGCATCTTCCGAGTGGTGTCGAGATTAGAGGTGGGGCCGGGAGACTCCTTCCTGTCATCACCGGACTGGGATAGGGTGCAGGGGGGGCAGCTGCCCAACCCAGGTCCTGTGCTAAACCTGACTGCCAAGCTGTCTCCAAAGAAGGAGTAAAGCTCACAGTACATGACGGGCAGAGAGACCGGGGTCCACTCCTCCCAGGGACAGCCGGCCCCGCCCGCCTGGAGGTGGCTGGCGATTCCCAGAGCTGCCTCTGAAAGGGGTTCTGGAGGGGGACTGAGGCCTGGGGAGCTTATTCTGTAACCCACAGAACCCAGAACGGGTCCTGTCTGACCGGTGGAGCCCCCCTCAGATGGTTGGGACAGAAACAGAGCCTTCATCTTCAGCAGGCGCTCCACGGCAACCTGCAGGACACAGCAGGAAAACTGAGTGACTCAGAACTTTCACTCTCCCACACCCCCCCCGTTTAATGACCTCAGTGATTTTACTATGTGAGAAAAAGCAAAACATCATATTATGGATCAAATAATTATGTGTAATTTTAAAATGTTGCTCTGAGAGTAGAAAAGACAAATTTTAAATTTTGGACATGCATTGTATTAATTTAATGTTATTATTTTAAGATTAAAGGAAAAATAATTTCGCAATCTCAGGTTAACTGAACTTGTTTTTATTTAACCACTTTATTGAATTCCAATCCATCATGAATCTTAATTATTTATTTACTATTTTAAATCAAACACAAATTCAGGATCCAAATAGAAATCAGAATCCACCACATTTGAATATTTAAGCTGTAAACAGACCAGTGACCTGAAATGATGGCTGCAGGGATTTGAGTTTGAGGCTTAGCAGAAGCACGTACTCAACCCAGATTTTTAAAAACTGAATAAAGCTAGATAAGTTCTTGGAGATCATCTTAGGGACCCACTGCCCGGCAGTGTAAACACCATTTCCAAACAAAAAGGTCCTTTCTGAATGAGATTTCATTTCTTTGCAAGGCAGTAGTTTAAGTCCTTTTTGGAAAGCCTTTCTGATAGTCTCTCGCTGCTTGTAAACGCTGTTTCTGAAAGATCTCGGTTTGCGTTGTATCTGTTCCTTCCCAGCGTCGTGACGTAATGCTCCGCTGAGTTTTTCCGGCGCACCGGGTCGGAATGATCACAGGTCACGTAAACAAGCGACCGACATTGCAATTTAGAAATGTTTCATTCAGATAGGAGAAGAGTGTCGCATGTAGACCCACCTCGTGTCAGTCCTTGTAAAGCGGTGAATCGGGAGTTTATATTGGCTCTAGCAGGACAGCAAACCCTAAATTCTGGTGTCGCCACAAAAGCCAAAGTGTCCATAGAAATGATATTACCGGTACGTAATAATGCTTAATACTCAATGGGTCCAATCTCATGAGATTATTTCCACTTCTGTGACCCAATAATGAGACTGATAGCAGAGATGATGTATTCACTGACAGCAGCACTGACACTTCAGTCACGAGGTTAAGATGATGTATACATTCTACTATGAGGTTCTGGGCAGGACCTGTGGCAGATTAATCTGGCACCATTTTTGATAACTCCCCTATCAGTGATGATGTCAAAGAAAGAGAGGAGTTTGGATTTGACACCTGGGAAGCGGGGCGTACCACCACGACAAAATTGTTCAGGAATCTGCAGCTTATACTGCAGATACTGTTAATAATTTAACCCCTGTGGGTAATAAGTATATTACTTCAGAAGCTGATGAATGAGTATTAAGAGGAGGTATTTCGATATTATATCTGATAACATTTTCTTGAAATTGTGGAAAAGCAAATTTGTCCCAACCAGTTCCTTTAGTATAACCGGCTGACGTAAGAAGTAAATTGCCAATATAACTTTCTGAATGCAAACCAACCCAACCTTGGATATCGCCATGAATACATTAGTAGGAAACACTAAAGGTCTATATTTATAACAGCCATCAGATGGCACCAAAACCAACAAAAGCTGTTTTGGAAGGTAGCAGGAAAAAAAAACTCTGCTGTCATCCACACACAAACTAAAGCGCCGGCAGTTTGCTAAACACCTCTGGGAAAACTCACTGGGACAAGGTCAGAGGTCAGATGAGAACAAAAACAACTCTCTGGCAACAAACATCAGAGATTGGTGAGACGTAGCAAGGAGTGAAGCCATAGAGAAAAGCACCTCATATCCACAATGCTGACTGGCGCTGGATCTCTGATGTTGTAGACTATATGTCTATATATAGACTTTATGTGACTGTGCGTGTATCACAAACACATCACAGACGGCGAGATATGTATGAGAAACTGCGCTCATATCTGCCGACTGAGGCATCAGAAAGCGTTTCAGTGTTACGGTTGTTTTGTCTGATGGAAGGGTGAGAGTATTTTCATGGAGTACGGCGCATTCTCCCATTAAGTTAGCTTTTTATAAATCCCACTGAATGCGTAGAATATGGTGTATGCTTTCTTTTGTGCGTACGCATTATCTATAAATGAAGTCCACTATCCCCAATGCTTTGTGGAGGCATAGTGAATTTTTTTTTTTTTTTAAGTTTTATTTGCCAAATAGTGCGTACTTTATAAATTAAATGTATTATTATTATTATTATTACAAGTAAGATAATAATAATAATAATACATTTAATTTATAAGAGTGAACAACTTAAATCAAGTATAATAAGATTAATGCAGGGGAAAGCACGTAAAAAGCAACACAAAAAGTCTAATTCATGTTTTAGGGACTGTTTTAGTTGACACAGAAAACAATTAAAATGCATTAATGTTAACTATTCAGTCAAGTGAGAGAAGATTTTATTGAATAATTTGAATGGGAGGTTTACATACATGAAGACACACTGCTCTCTTTTAATCTTTTAGACAATCCTTTCTGAGTGTATGCATGTTTATTGAGCTTCAAAAACTCTCATTAGAGTTTTTAGCCATCCGGCCACTGCCGTAAGTTTTTTAATCAAACTAGGTTCAAGAGAATTATGCTAGATCTGATCAACCATTGGGATGTGAGCTCTGCACTTATCAAGGTCTCAGCGCATCAAACCAGAGGTAGGACCAATTTAAGGTAGGGATGGACTTCATTACCTGCAGTGACGGATTTATTCTTGATAATTATGTTGCCTGCATCGATCGTGAGTGTTGGACAGAAAGACGCATGCACCAGCGTTAATGGCTGAAGTTGTTTTGAGTTGTTTTTTTTGGACACGGCTGCTCCATTTACTGAGGCAACATTCCCATTCAGACACTTGCTGCTCTGCTGAGGCTTGTTCAGGTTAAAGGTTTGCTGAGGACAGAGATACTTTACTGTGTGCTGCGTCCAAATATTTAAACAAAATGCCCAATCAACCTCTTTCTTCAGGTAAACTGGTTTGTTTAAACTGGTTTGAACTTTAACATATTTCTGTATTCTTATTGGGAGACTGAAGAGGAAGTAGACTGAAGTATGAAGATGCTGCATTCCCCCTTTCTTTTTTGAAAAATGTTCTAATTTTTTTTATTGAAATCCCCTCTCCCATACATTTATTAATTAAAGCTAAAGCTAACCGATTTTCATTTTACAAGCAGCAAAACAAATATAGTATGAGCTTATTTCTTGGATTGTATTTAATTTCTCTCCTTTCCTAGTCTCACATGTTCTATCACGTCATACAAGGTGAAAAGAGAGTTTTCTGGGTGCAGCACTGACCAGGATGGCTCCGTAGACCTTATGTCCATCTGCTTTGACCTGGGCATTGGAAACAGAGTAGTCATCCAGCACAGCCTGCAGGTTGGCCCAGTAGGCGGGAAGGTGTGGAAAGAGCACTCTCTCCACAGCCTATCAGCAAACACACACACACACACACACACACACACACACACACACACACACACACACACACACACACACACACACACACACACACACACACACACACACGCACACGCACACACGCACACACGCACACACGCACACACGTGGGTTAATGATGATACTGTCAGATTGACCGAAACATGAGAGGGAAGCAATTCATATGGAGGAGACAAAAGAGAAGAAAATATAGTATAAGACAACAATATTTATGGAAATCAATCAGAGCAGTCATTTGGTCTACCTGCATATGAAGACATAAACTCACCTCCATCTAGGAGGTGAGTTTTTGTTGGTTTCGCTGTCTGATTATTTTAAACTTTGATCTCAATTGCTAAAGGATTATTATCATTATTACCTGTGTGATCATCCGATGATGATCGTCAGGAAAATATGATACGTACAGGTTCCATTTAACATTCATACACTGCACTGATTATAACGGACCCCAGATCAGAGGTGGTTGTGTAACTCTAAGCTGGTTCTAGTTCAGCAGCTCTTTCTCCCTGCATGTCTTTTACATGTTAGGTACCACAGTTTGGGGGAAACAGAGTAAAAAAATGTCGGTTAGAGGTTCTATATGTCGATTTATGGATGAACTACCCCGTCCTTGAGGTATAGTATTATATAATTATATATAAGTTATATATGTGTTATATGTGTCATATATGTTATATATGTGTTATATCTGTGTTATATATGTTATATATGTGTTATATATGTCTCATATATGTTATGTGTTATATATGTCTCATATATGTGTTATATATGTCTCATATGTGTCATATATGTGTTATATATGTGTTATATATGTGTTATATGTGTCATATATGTCATATGTGTTATATCTGTGTTATATATGTTATATATGTGTTATATTTGTGTTATATATGTGTTATGTATGTTATATATATGTCTCATATATGTGTTATGTATGTTATGTATGTGTTATGTATGTCTCATATATGTGTCATATATGTTATATATGTGTTTTATATGTCTCATATGTGTTAAATATGTGTTATATATGTGTTATACCTGTGTAATATATGTTATATATGTTATATATGTGTTATGTATATCTCATATATGTGTTATATATGTTATATGTTATATATGTCTCATACATGTGTTATATATGTGCTTTGTATGTTATGTATGTGTTACATATGTCTCATCTATGTGTTATATATGTGTCATATATGTGTTATACATGAAATGTATTATTATTATTATTATACATGTGTTATATATCTGTTATATGTGTCTCATATATGTTTTATATATGTGTTATATATGTCTCATATATGTGTTATATGTGTGTTATATATAATAATAATAATAATAATACATTAGTTTTTACTAACTTTCATGTGTGTTTCAGCTGAAAAGACATACTTTGTAATTTTGGCCTTGCTCGCTGAGATAAGCTAATTTTTGCAAACATGTTTCCTATTGCTCTAAAAGCATTTAGAGGCAGGTTTCAAGCATAAATACAGTCAGATTTGGCTTATTATGGCAAACAACGTTTTTACTAACTTTTATGTGTTTTTCAGCTGAAAAGACATACTTTGTAATTTTGGCCTTGCTCGCTATCAGATAAGCTCATTTTGATAAACATGTTTCCTATTGCTCTAAAAGCATTTAGAAGCCTAAATATAGTCAGATTTGGCTTAATATGAAGGCAAACAATGTTTTTACTAACTTTCATGTATATTTCAGCTGACAATACAGATTTTGTCATTTTGGCCTTGTCGCATTGAGATAAGCTCATTATGACAAACATGTCTTGTTGCTCCAAAGGGACTTAGAAGCAGGTTTCAAGCATAAATACAGTCAGATTTGGCTTCATAGTAAGGCAAACAATGTTTTTTTATCAACAACTTTCATGTGTATTTCAGCTGGAATGACATGCTCTGTCAATTTGGCCTTGCTCGCTGAGATAAGCTCATTTTTCACATGTATTTCAGCTGAAATGACATACTTTGTCATTTTGGCCTTGTCTCGATGAGATAAGCTCATTTTGACAAACATGTGTCTTTTTGCACCAAAAGCACTTAGAAGCAGCTTTCAAGCCTAAATATAGTCGGATTTGGGATTAATATGACAAACAACGTTTTTACTAACTTTTATGTGTATTTCAGCTCAATACTTTGTCATTTTGGCCTTGTCTCGATGAGATAAGCCCATTTTTCACCTGTATTTCAGCTGAAATGACATACTTTGTAATATTGGCCTTGTCTCGCTGAGATAAGCTAATTTTTGCAAACATGTTTCCTTTTGCTCTAAAAGCATTTAGAGGCAGGTTTCGAGCTTAATATAGTCAGATTTGGCATATTATGAAGGCAAACAATGTTTTTTACTAATTTTCACGTGTATTTCAGCTGAAAATACAGATTTTGTCATTTTAGCCGTGTCTCGTTGAGATAAGCTTTTTATGACAAACATATAAATACAGTCAGATTAGCAGCTTGCCCATCATGAATGTTGAAAATGTTTTGAATACGTTTCATGTATATTGGAGATGAAATCACAAACGCTGTAATTTTGGATTCCCCTCACTGAAATAATTCTATTTTTGCAATGATCTTAAATTTTCTGCAGAAAATCCAAAGAACAAGTTTCAGACCTAGATTTGATCATATTTGGCTATCAATGAAGGCTGACAAGGTTTTGACTATGTTTCACCTGTATTTCAGCTGAAATGATACACTTTGTAAAAATTAGATTTTCTCATTGAGACAAGGCCAAAATGACAAACATCTGTCTTTTTGCTCCAAAAGCACATAGAAGCAGTTTTCAAGCCTGTATAATGTCAGATTCGACTTAATATGAAGGCTGCTTGCCTTCATTCATGTGTAGTTCAGCTGAAACGACATACTTTGTAACTTTGGCCTTGTCTCGCTGAGGTAAGCTAATTTTGCAAACATCTTTAATTTTCTTCAGAAGTGCCAAAGAACAAGTTTAAAGACTGGATTTTGCTATATTTGGATCTAGTTCTCTCGTCTTGGTCCCAAATACATATATGACCGACTAGGGCCCTCAGGTCTTCGGGGACTGGTTTTCTCCATGTTCAAAGGAGATTGTTAAAGCAGATTTGGCTGGAGTGCTACACAGGAAATCACAATCATTTAGTATATTTAAATGATTACATACCCCCCCACACACCGGTGAACATCCAGGGAATGGACGTTGAGATGGTCACGTCCTACAAGTACCTTGGTGTTCACCTGAACAACAAACTGGACTGGACCCACAACTCAACGGCACTCTTTAAAAGGGGTCAGAGCCGACTGTATCTGCTGAGGAGACTGAGGTCTTTTGGAGTGCAGGGGGCGCTCCTGAAGACCTTCTTTGACTCTGCAGTCGCCTCAGCCATCTTTTATGGAGTGGTCTGCTGGGGCAGCAGCATCTCAGCTGCTGACAGGAGGAAACTGGACAAACTGATCAGGAAGTCCAGTTCGGTCCTGGGATGTCCTCTTGACTCGGTGCAGGAGGTGGGAGACCGGAGAATGATGGCCAAGCTGTCATCTCTCCGGGACAACGTCTCCCACCCCATGCAGGAAACCATCTCTGCACTGGAGAGCTCCTTCAGCGACAGACTCCTTCACCCCAAGTGTGTGAAGGAGCGATATCGCCGATCGTTCCTTCCTGCAGCAGTCAGACTCCACAACCAGCATTGTTAGCAACACACACACACCTACACAACTACACACACACTTACACACACACCTACCTTTTAATTTATTTTATTTTAATTGCACATAACACAATGTTATTCTTACTCTGTGTTATTCTTACTCTGTGTTATTCTTACTCTGTAACATGCTCTGCTGCTGTAACATTGCAATTTCCCCATTGTGGGACTAATAAAGGCTATCTATCTATCTATCTATATTTAACAGCCTCTTTGAGTCAAAAATGTTTTCAAGATGTAAGAGTTCTGGCTCTGTGCTGGATGGGGAGTTTGTTCCACAGGTGCGAAGCCCGTTACTGGGGGACCTGAAGGAGCAGGGTGCTTGCTGATCTGCAGGTGCTGGTGGAGTATTGTGGAGTGTTGAGTAGGTGGACGGGTGTTTGACCAGTAATGCATTTATGGGTGAGCAGCAGGACTTTGCAAATAGCATCATCATTGCTAGAACTGTATATAATGTTTTTATTGTTGTTGATCAGCTCTGTACACGCAATATCTACTGTATGTCTGCCCGTCCTGGAAGAGGGATCCCTCCACTTTTTCTCTTCCTGAGAAAAACTTTTCTCCCTGTTAAAAGGGTTTTCTGGGGAGTTGTTCCCTACCCGAATGAGAGTCTAAGGACGGAAGATGTTGCGCCATGTACAGATTGTAGAGACCATCGAGGCAAATTGTGATTTGTGTTTTTAGGCCAACGTTGACAAGAGCCACCCGTATGTGGCAGCCATCCTTACATCCATCAAGGAGATAAACACCTTAGCTTAACAAAATGGACAAGTTGGGACTGCCAGGAAAATGGAAAAGGTCTCCAAATAAACCCAAATAATAATCCTCCTTGGTGCTTGAGTTTCTCATGGTTCGAGGGTTGAAGTTGACTGCCGGCCAGCGCAGTTGTAGATGTCGGGTTTGTAATATTGTTGGCAATCAGATTGTTTGACTATATTTTACTGTTAGATTTTAATTTACAACTTGAACCGAAAAGCAGACTCAGAGACTATCAGAGTTTTTGAGATGAAGCTCCCCCTACTGTCAGAACTATACAACCAACCTTTCTCACAATCAATACAGGCCTCCTTCACACTGAAATCTGTGGGGGAATAAAATTTGAAATTGATCCATGAAAGAGTTGTTGAGGTAAGTCTGGAAAACACTGTTTTTGATTAAAAAAAAAAAAAAGAAGCTCATAGTGCGCGTAATATATAAATTTTTTTTGAGTTATCACGTTTACAAAAATGCCTTGTTGCGGCAGATGCAGCGATGACGATTCTGTAATATCCCAGACTTTTTAAGGGATATAATAATGGGGTAAAATGTATATGTTAGGGGTATTGCCCCCAAGCCATGTTAAGGAAAGGGTGATAATAATGTATACTTTATGAATCACATTAGTCTTAAAAGTTAAGCACAGGACAACATTGTGAAATTTATTGTATGTATTTGACCCATCCCTGTGAGAAAAGTGGGCAGTCCCTGTGGTGAGCAAGCGGATTTCAAGGCTAAAGTACCCCATGGAATACAGAGTCAATGGCTGGGATGAACCTCGAATCTCACAACTTTAGGACGCCTGCTACTGAGCTAAAGCCGTCCAAAAGACCCCCCCCCCCAAAAAATGTCTTTGTCTCCTTGACAGAGACTTGAGGAAACAGCCTGCTTATTGTGCTCCTTTTGCTGTCAGTCAAAGCTTAAGCTTCAACCCTTTTTTACTTCCAATGGGTAGACTTGATCAGTTCTCAGAAACAACTTAAACTTTAAAGACAGACGGATAGATAGATGGACAGATGGATAGTCATTACAGCAGCTCCAACAGATATACATTTCTATGGGTGACAAAATGTAAGACATACATTAGATAATTATATGTCTTACATTTTGTGTTTTTGTGGTGCAAAAACAGTTGTGGAGCCCTTACTCGTTATTTCTTAGTGAAGTCATTTAAACAAAAATTTTGCCGGTTACTATTTTGATGCAAAAATGATTGAATTCTTGGCCAAATACAGAATTTTCAGAGTTGTCGAAATCACCAGAACATAAAGCACTACATATTCTGTCTTCCGTACTGACATTATAGACGTGTGTAACAGGTTTTCCCCCGTATAACAAACACTGAACATATTCTCTTGTACTTAATTTGGACTTGGTTTTAATGGGTTTTTAGGCGATTGGATCACAGGCAGATAGATATGATAGATATATCATGACACAGACGCATATGACTGACGTTTGCGTCTCCAAACATGATCAGATTCATTGCTTCCCATGTCACTCTCGCTACAAGGTCAAAGGGTGCCATACTCAGCAGTGTCCGTTGAGCCACATTTGTTTAGCTAGCTAGCACAGGTTACCTGACAACTAGAAGAGGTTTCAAGAGCTATTATAAATGTGCAGACTATTCCAACTGTCGAGACTGCCAGGAGAAAGTAATCTGCGACTTGCTAAAGATTTTTTCTCTACAGAACAAATGAAATCTGATGCACATTACCGATGCATTGCTAGCCATCCCATGTCCAGCAGTGATCACGTAAATGTACGTCTTTGTCAGAGACAAAGAGATATACATATATATTATATATGTATACTTCATATGCATATATTCTTATATGTATATGTATATATATTCATATGTATATGAAGAAGAAATCCTTTATTTATCACATACAGCCATACCTGTGTATGAGTGTGATGGTTGTACTGTTACAACCATGGATTTTTATTATTTTGTTGAAAGCTTAAATACAGAATAATTTATGTTTGAAACTGCCAAAACATTATTGACTGGAGTTAAGACCTTTATTTTAAGATTTGTAGCAAAAAATATGACTTTAAATTAAAGGGAAGAATGATCTATAGGCAAACTACGGCCCGCGGGCCACATCCGCCCGCTGAAGATTGTTACAGAATTGCCCAAATCAAATCATGTAATAATTATGACTGCATTCATTTGACCTTGTCCTGTAATGCCTGGCGTTCCACAAGGTGGCGCATTAGGCGGAGTGATACATTGCCTTCATTTTGCGGAGCCCGGGCTACTCTCTGTTGTTACTCTGCTACTGCTCTGAACACATCTGCAACAATGAGTGGGCCGGAGAAAAGAAAAGTCGACAGTGTTTAATAAGGAATGGACAACTAAACACTTTTTCACGGAAGTCCGGTCAAAAGCTGTATGTCTTATTTGCCAAAAAACGTTGCGGTTTTAAAGGAATACAACATCAGCCGTCACTTTTCCACCAAGCATGCAAATTACGATAATAACAAGTCAACACAAGAACAGACGAGATGAAGAGATTGACAGCTAGTGTGCAGGCTTAGCAAAACACCTTTATCTGACAAACTGCCATCCAACAATCAAGTACGAAGGCAAGTTATTTGCTGGCATTCAAATTAGCAAAGAGGGATTAATGACAATTGTGAAATAACGGAGAAGTTTTTGGCCACGGAATCCCTTAAGGGGAAAACGCCGGGAGAGGACTTGTATGACAGCGTGTCGGGGGTCATCAAGAGGCACAAGCTACCTTGGAGTATGCTCGCCAATGTTACCACAGATGGATCACCAAATCGGACTGGAAAAAACGTCGGGCTGCTCAAAAGAATCCATGAGAGGGTGAAAGAGGACAACACTGAGCAGGAGGTGATTTTCCTACACTGCATAATCCACCAGGAGGCACTGTGTAAATCCGTATTGCAGCTTGACCACATAGTGAAGCCAGTTGTAAAACTCGTTAACTATATTCGAGCGAGGGGACATCAGCATTGCCAATTTATTGGTGATCAAACTGACGCTGATCACCAGGACTTTCTTTACCACTCTAATGTCCGCTGGTTAAGTTGGGGGAAAGGATGTCAACGAGTGTGGGAGCTCAAACAGAAGATTATCTCATTTTTGGAGCTACTTGAGAAAGCTGACGATTTTCCGTAGCTGAGTGACACAAGATTGGTTTTGTGATTTAGCCTTTTCTGTGGAAATATTGACACACATGGATGAGCTGAACGTGAAGCTACAAGGGAAAGACCAGTTTGTGCATGAAATGTACACAAACGTCAGAGCCTTCAAAACAAAGCTAGCTTTATTCTCAAAGCAAATGTCAAACAAGTCATTCGCTCATATACCCACACTGGCTATGCTGAAAGAGTACCCCCCGACATGTGAAAGAATATGGACGACCTGCCCTGCACATTCTGCCGTTGGTTCTCCGATTTTGGAAAAATTGACAAGTCATTTTAGCTGGTGTCTTGTCCCTTCACACGAGGGACAAGACACCAGTTTAAACGATGCCAAAGAAGTTGCATTTGGAACTGATGGATCTCCAATGTGACACAGTCTTAAAGGAGAAGTTCAACTCTCTTAAACTGGATGCGTTTTATGCTTCATACTTTGTGTTTGTTCTATCATAAGATCATTCTATAATGATCTTATGATAGTAGAAAATAGTGAAAAAAGTGCCAGTTTGTGTCCTAGCCGATTTACTATTTTGCTGTTGGTGGGAATGGACTTAATATTACATCGAACAGGAAGTAGAGGACATCAGCTTGGTTTACCTTGAACTAAGTTAAACCAAGTACTGAAGGAGTGCTAAGACAGTCTATGAACTGATCATTTCTTCATGGTTAACAAGAAGGTGTAGAACTACAGGGATATTTAATTAGACAACTGAGTAGATTACAAATATTTATTATGTCATATCGTAACGAGACCTTTCAGTCCAGAATTCCTTGTGCCAGTTCAAATGCCTGCATTAATGTGCAAATAGATGTATTAAGTATTTGTCAGTCATACTCACTGACTTACTCGTACATGATCAGATCCCATCTGCCCTTGAATCAATGAGAGCAGGTAGTGTAACCTATTTGTCTAACCACATGGCGGTGCCATAGGGCAATTTCACAATAGGAGAAAATGAGCAACCTGGCCAGACAGCTCCTGGTGTTCAGCTGCTACTTGTGTTCCTCTGGTGACAAGGAGACCCAGCCAAGTTACATGGCTTCAGGTTGTGTGAGAGACCTCGAAAGAAGTCAAGGCGATTTTATTCATATCGCACCATTCGGGTACAAGGCAATTCAAGGTGCTTAAAAGACAAATAAAAAGCATCAAAATATGAAAGCAAAACGAAGTATAAAGACAAATAAATCCAAACTAAGCAAAAAAAAGAGAAAAAAGTACCATTTCAAGAAATATATGTGAAAAAAATGCATTAATATACAATGATAAAAACCTGCAAGTAAAATCACTCAAAGAAGGTTAAGAATCTTCTTTGTTAAAAGCCAACGTGAAATGTAAAGTTTTAAGTCCGGATTAATAGAGCAGATCGTTTGTGCTGACCTCAAGTATTCTGGGAGTTTGTTTCACAGAGGACAAGCCAAACCTGCTTCACCAGGCTTGCTTCCGATCCTTGGAACATGGAGAAAATCGGTCCCAGATGACCTGAAGGGCCTGGTGGGTGAGATATGTATTTGGAACCAAGACCATTAAGCGCTTTTCAAACTAATAAAAGGCTTTTAAAATCAGTTTTTTGGCACACAGGGAGCCATAACAGTGATTTTTAAGACCATTGAAACACATTTGGGTGGTTCACACACCACCCTCTAAGTGAAGATGAGGACTCTGGTAGGTGCTTTCTGGATGAGCTGCAGCTGCCTGAAGGATTTTTTAAAGAGACATGTTGTAACATAGTGTACCATTGCAATACATCAGAACAAGTCTGCTACAAAAAAAATGCATGAACACGTTTTTTTTTCATCTTTTTGGACAGAAATCTAATTTTCTTGAGTTTTTTTTTCATAATTGCTTGATTTAATTTTCAAAATTCAGGTCCGGATCCATAACAACACCAAGGTTGCTGGCTTGACTTATCGATTTAAATGCCTTGGGAAAAAATTACAAAAAATCAAAAAAAATATTTTGGTTTGTCATTGCTTTTTTTCTGGAAAAAAATAGAAAACTAAAAAGAGTGTAGTTCACTATGGTCTGGTTGAACACTAGTAATGAAAAATGTGAGCACTGTAGCAAAGTTTGATGAAAGATTAGATACTAAATAGTGGAAGTGATAGCTACTAAACTTTTCAATTGACCAAACCTTGTGTGCTGTCTGCTGACTGTGCAAAGACTGTAAAAAAAGATAAAGATAAAGATAGCCTTTATTAGTCCCACAATGGGGAAATTGCAAAGGAAAAACATGTATCAGCTTTTCATTAACCACTTAATAGTGATGTGTAATGATTTAAGATACATTCCTTCAAATATTTCTTTTTTTTATATAAAAATATAAGGAATAATGACTGAATTTTTATTGTTTTGTCATGAATATGTTTTCCTTAATTTTTACTGGCCCCTGGATGTAATGTAGTTCAATCACCAGCAGGTGGCGGTTGTATCTGAAGCTAGTAGAAGAAGAAGAATCTCTTACCATCAGAGCCTGGTGTGTAGCTGTTCAGGGATCAGAGAACTCCTGACGCCATCACAATGTTCAGTGCAGAAGACGAAAAATATTCAAACGAGTGACGATCAATTACTTTCTTCCCCTTGAAATGCCCATCCCTATTACTTACAGTGCAGCTTCTCCAAAATCATTACACAAATCAGCAATCATATTTATACTTATGATTATTTGTCTTTAATATTTCTCATTCTTTAGCATCCATGTATAACTCGTAAATCATCTGTTGCGGCAAAGAGAATAGACACAAGCAAAGATGCTACAGGCTACAGTGCTGAATGATAATATTGGAATGATCCGATTTTTTGGATGGAATAATTTGTTAGCTTAAGTTAAATGTATCAGTGAAATTAAACCAACAACCCAAAACTGGGAATTTCCCCAAGAGAATATTATTCAATTGATCTCGATTTCAATAACGAAAAGGCAAAAAGGTAAGTTATACTGTGAAGTACTAGATAGTGTTCCATTTAATAATAATCAAGTTTATTTGATATCAATCGGGAGGAGTTAAGCACACCACAAGAAAGTCAACCAAGCACACGTGAGTCCAGCACCCAAAACACGGTGCTAACTCGGTGCTAACTGGCTCGGGAAGAGTACCTGAGCCAGGACGACCTAGTCACCACCACCTTTTCCTCTAAGTGCCTGGAAGGGGACAAGAAGCAGTTAATGTAAACATACAATAAGAAATAAAAAATACTAACTACCATTACTGGAGGAAACTAACTACTTAAACTAAAGCCTTCAACCAGTCACCTCTCTCAGAGGAAGAAGGAGGCTCAGGGAAAAGCAACCACCATTAATGTTATACCAAAGTGTTGTGATCAATTATTGATTGCCACATAATTAACCCATACAGGAAAAAAATCCTTGCTGCGAGCATCAGCATTCATCCTGCTACATATCGGGCGGCTGTAGATCAGTGGGTAGAGGGGCCATCTCTCGATCGGAAGGTACCCAGTTCCAGTCCAACCAGTTTGTCGTAGGGTCCTTGAGCAAGATCCGGACACCGTAGCTACCCGGGCGCTTCGAAGGGGCTGCCCACTGCTTCCTCATGGATGGGTACAACTATATACCCACCCTCAATCTGTCCCTGGGGACCAATTCAAAGGGTTTTTAGCCACAACCAATATTATCTAAATTTCAAACTGGTTTCAGGAAAAATATATATGTATTTTGTCAACGAGCGACATTGTAGAGCCCTTTTTATTGATCTATCATAGGCATTCAAGTCCATTGATCAATTATGAGGCAGTATTGGTTTGAAATCAAGCAGTGCACACTTAGGATTGCATCTATCAAACGTGCAAAATAGCACACGCAATCTATTAAAAGCTTATACCTTAATGATTACAAAACACGGGGCGTTTCTAGCTGAGTGTGCAAAATACTAAACAGGAGTCAATGCAAACAGGTTTATTCAGCAGATGCAATTCAGCTATCACAGCTTTTCCTCCTAATTCCTCTGAAATCATATAGTTTATCATATGGGAGTCCTCTCGCTGAGGGACGCCTATTTTTTGCAAACATTTGTTACTTTAACAAAAAAGCACTTAGAATCGAGTTTCCATACTGGTTTTAGTCAGCTTTGGCTCCCAATGAAGTGAAACAAGGTTTTAACGACGTTTAAGTTGTAATTCAGATGAAATCACTTGATTTAACTTTGTAATTTTGGATTCTTCGCGGTGAGTTAAGCCGATTTTTGTAATTTTGTACATTTGCTCTCAATAAAGGGAAAAAAGTTTTCTCTAACTTTCATATGTCATGCAGCTGAAATAACATTCTTTAACATTTTGAAGTCTTGCGCTGTCATAATCTGATTTTCTGCAAACATTTGTAACTTTGCTCCAAAAGCAATTAGAGACAAATATCAAGCCAAAATATAGTCAGCTTTGGCTCTTAATGAACGTTCCGTCTAACGTTACTACAAAAGCACTTAAAAATAATTTTAAGCCAAGATATATCAAATTTTGCTCTCAATGACGGCAAACCAAGTTTTCACTAAGTTTTCTTTGGTAATAAAGCTGAAGTTACATACTTTTTGATTTTGCAGTCTTCGCGGTGAGATAAACCAATTTTTGCTACATGTGGTGTAACTTTGCTACAAAAGCAATTACAATTAGGTTTCAAGCCTAAATTCAAAGTTATGTATATATATATATATATTTTATTTGTAATGTTTGTATAGGACTTATAGATTTTACATTTCCATCTATGTTCTCATTCTATTCTATTACTTTTATATTACATATTTTTTTATATCATATATATATATATATATTATTTACATACATTACATGTGTAGCACGCCTTCTGTCTGCGCGTGTGATCTCTTTGCCTCTCTCGCCGATCTCTCTCTCTTTATCGCAGCAGACAAGCAAACCCACTCTCTAAGGGGCTTGTTGTGTGCCTGCCATCCCGCTGTTCAAATTGTATTGAAATATGGGACCAACATATATTGCATCCGGCTGGTGGTTAAAACGACTTATTTGTATAGTACTAATGGACATCCATTTCTGTTACAAAGGTTACTGGAGGGTTGAAAAAGTGAAACAGAGATTTACTCACCTCTTCAATAGACAGAAGGTCATCAAAGGGTCCCTTTTGGGATGTCACGTCCTGTTACATGATTACTATCATGTGATGACGCCTTAAAATGACTTTTTACCTTTCTTACACTGATGATGTATTTCTTTATTTTACAAACCTTATGTTTTCATAATTTTAAATGGAACAGTTGATATTTTTACATTTTGACACACAGATGGTTACGTGAATATTTCTGGTCAAAAGAAGTTGGACCCAGAACCAGATATTTAATATAATATTTAAATATATTTATCTCTTTATGTTAAATAGGTGTTAACACAAAATGTACATGGTGTCTTTGACCCTGAAAAAAGTTTCAAGCCTAGTTATAGTCATTTTTGGCTCTCATTGAATGCAAACAAGGTTCTCACTGAGTTTCCTGCGTTATTTAGCCAAAATCATTTACATTGTCATAATGGAGTCCATTCACTGAGATAAGCTGTGCAAACTTAGGCACTTATCCTTAAGTTTGCACCAAAACCAATTAGACACAAGTTTCAAGCCAAGTTATAGTCAGGATTGGCTCTCATTGAAGGTTAAACTAGGTTTTCATTAAGTTTCATATATAATTAGCTAGATTCACAAACTTTGTCATTTTTGACTGACATTCGTGCATTTCTGATAATTTTGAGGATCATCATTAAAACCTGGCCTTTTCTTTGATTATCATTTCGTCTTTATCTCTCTTTTCCTAGCTGTCACTCCCACTGATAGGGATAGGGAAGTGACTTTTTAAATAAACTACTTAACTACTCAGAAAATGAGTGCTTAGATGAAGGATTTATTTTTTCATCAGCATCTTTTTCAATATATTCATATATATGGGGCTGCTTTAGGGAGGGGGTAGGGTGGAGTGGGTAGGCCAGGGTTGAAGTCCAGCACATGATGCCATATGCTGCGGGTTCGAGTTTTTCTGGCTAAATAACACATGGAACTCTGTGCTGTGGGCCCTAGCCTAGTATTATACCGACAAAATTATAAGTATTAGCGACAATATCCATAACCTCCAGCCTTCAATTGTCTCAAGTTTACACCCCAGGACAATGTGCTTGGAAACAACAGATAGACCTGGATCAGATCTAGACCGCTTTATTCCCATTGATCTGAAACAATTAACTTCCCTTATTTCCTTATCCAAAACAACAACCTGTTTCTTAGACCCCATCCCAACTAGTCTACTTAAAGAAAGTTTACCCTTAGTCAACAACAATTAGAAATCATCAATCTATCGCTAAATTCAGGCTACGTACTTAAGTCCTTTAATCAAACCTCTGCTTAAAAAGCCGACTTTTGATCCAGAGGCTTTAGCAAAGTATAGGCCGGTATCTAACCTTCCTTTCCTCTCTAAAATCTTAAAGAAAGTGGTGGCCGAACAATTGTGATTTTCTGCGCAAGAATAGTTTATTTGAGGATTTCTAATCAGGTTTCAGAGATCACCATAGTACAGAAACAGCACTGGTCAAAGTTACGAATTACCTTTTAATGGCATCTTATGAGGGACTGGCCTCTGTTCTGGTCTCTGGCCTCTGTTCTGGTTTTGTTGGATCTTAGTGCTGCATTTGATACTATTGACCACCAAATTCTAATACAAAGACTTGAAAGCCTAATTGGCATCAAAGACACTGCATTAAATTGGTTTTAAGTCATATTTATGTGGCAGATCTCAGTTTGTATCTGTTAACAATGAATCCTCCCTGCGTAGTAAAGTTACCCAAGGAGTTCCCCAGGGATTTCTGCTTGGGCAAATATTATTCATACTATTCCCTTTAAGCAACATTATCAGGAAACACTCCATAAACTTTCGCTGTTATGCTGATGACACACAATTGTACTTATCAATGAAACCCCGTGAATCTAGTCCCTTATCCAATTTAGAGGCGTGTCCCAAAGACATAAAGACCTGCAACTTTTTACTATTAAATTCAGATAAAACGGAAGTTATTGTGTTAGGACCCAAACACCTTAGAAACAATTTATCTAATGATATATCTACTCTGGATGGTATGACCTTGGCCTCCAGCACCACTGTGAGGAACCTGGGAGTTATCTTTGATCAGGATATGACCTTTGACCCCCACATAAAACAGATTTCTAGGACTGCCTTTTTTCATTTGCACAATATTTCTAAAATACGACACATTCTGTCACAAAAAGATGCAGAAAAGTTACTTCATGCATTTGTTACTTCCAGGCTGGATTACTGTAATGCCCTACTAGCAGGTAGTTCCAATAAGTCTCTGAAGCCCCTCCAGCTGATTCAGAACGCTGCTGCACGGGTGCTGACCAGAACCAGAACCAGGTTAAGAGAACATATCTCTCCTGTATTAGCTTCCCTTCATTAGCTCCCGGTAAAATCCAGAATCAAATTCAAAATCCTTCTGCTCACTTACAAAGCCCTTAAGGATCAGGCACCAACGTATCTGAAGAAGCTCACAGTTCCATATTGTCCAATCAGAACTCTGCGCTCCCAGCATGCAGGGTTACTGGTCGTCCCTAGAGTCTCCAGAAGTAGAATGGAGCCAGAACCTTCAGCTATCAGGCTCCTCTCCTGTGGAACCATCTTCCAATCTTGGTTTAGGGGCCAGACCCACATTTAAAAGTAGGCTTAAAACTTTCCTTTATGATAAAGTTTATAATTAAGGCTGGCATAAGCTAGCTCTTAGCTATGCTGCTACAGGTTTAGACTGCTAGGGGATCTCCCATGATGCACTGGGCGTTCTGTCTTCCTCTCTCACTGTCCCTCTTTATACATCCCTCTCACTTTAATGATAAATGTTACTGGATGTTAAATGGTTTAATGCATGTTAAATGGATTAATGCATGTTAATGGATTAATGCATGTTACTAACTTGAATTCTTCCCTGGAGTCTTTGTGTTTTCTCGCCCTGTAAGGTCACATGGTTGGTGAGTGGATCTGCTGCTGTGGACCTGCTCGATGTCCAATGATCACAAGACGCTCATGATGATGATTATTGTTGTTATCATTATCATTATTATTGTATAGTATTCCCCCATAAGCTATCACTATATGTTAAATTAATATTAATGTTATTATCAAACTGGGATCCCTGCTGCTGCTGCGGCCCGATCACGGAGCAGTTGGAGAAAGTGGATTATAGCTGATCTCTTTGCTGCTTTTCCCCCCGTCTGTATCTCTCCTCACCTGTGTCTCTCTCTTTCTCGCTCTCACTCTCTTTTTTTTCAAACCCGACCGGTCATGGCAGTAGGCCGTCCCCCCTGAGTCTTGGATCTGCTCGAGGTTTCTGCCCGTTAAAGGGCAGTTTTCTTCTCGCCATTGTCGCCAAGTGCTGCTCAAGGAGGAATTTGTTGGGTCTTGTAGATAATTATATAAAGAGTTTGTTCTAGACCTGCTCTTTCTGGAAAACACCTTCAGACAACTGTTGTTGTGAATTGGTGCTATATAAATAAAGATTGATTGATTGATTGAGTATGCCTTGAATTAATTGTGTTTCATCTGTTATTTAGCTTGAAAGAAATAGTCCTAGTCCGCTCGCCGAAAGGAGCCGTTTATTACACCTAAGTGTAATTTTGCTCTAAAAGCCTTAAGAAACAAGTTTCAAGCCTAGTTTCAGTCAGAATTTAGCTTCATGCAAGGCATACAAGGTTTACACTGCGTTTCATGTGTTATTTAATAACAAATACTTTATAAATTTGCAGCCCTCTGGAATAAAGAAGCTTTTCTTTTTAACGCAAGTGTCAATATGCTCTGAAAGCATTTAGAAAGATGTTGGATGGTGTGATCAAAAAATCTAGGGCCAGGTGGTGGAACTACTGAATTTAGGTTTAATTATGCCATGGGAAAATTTAACTATCTCGAAGCTGTTATGCACCTTCTGAGAGCTGTCTTTGGTTTGAATAAGTGTGCCTTAGGACATCTGACATTACAGTTTATGTTAGGATTTATGCAATATTGACACACGACCTAATGTATTGCAAAGCACACAGTTGACCTGCAATTTTGGCATAGAATTTTGGCGCAGACCCTTGTCTGCAATCAAGCTTAATTTGACAGAATAGTACGTCAATGTCAAAGCAGGAAATAGGTCTTGGCATTGTGAAGTAGTAACTACATTTTGAGGCTGATATTGATGAAGGCGGGATCTGTTTTATCAGTCGCATCAGGTACACAGGATCAATACATGAGTTTTTTTCATAAATTAACCTATTTAAGTGTAAATAGGTTAAACTTTAGATTTTTGTAAAACTGTTTTTGGATTTCAACTGCACTTCAACTAGGGCTGCAACTACTAATCAACGTAATCGACAATAATCGATTATAAAATTAGCTGTCGACGATTTAATAGTCGATTCCACGTTCATCGTAGCAGAAAAAATCCGAGTTGTGCGAACATTTCTCCCTCAACATGGAGAAAGATTTTGTAAACTGCTAGATATGCAAAGCTGACCTGTCCTAGCGTGAAGCACGTCAGTAATGCTGGAGCATCTGAACCTGAGGAACGTTGGGTCTGTAGACGATGAAGACTTGTTTCTGTAAGCTAGTTAGCTAGCTCAGTGTTAACGGACAAGCACTTAACTCATCTGTTGGGTTTAACTTGACTCTTGAAATGATGTGAATTGTCAATTACCTACTAAATAAATATTATTAAATCATGATAATACTCTTCACGCTACAAACGTGGCCCTATGTCAAAATCGTACAAATTGCATTGCTCCTGGAGACGTTTCACGTTCCTGCTGATAGTGTGTTCCTGCTTGCCGAATGCACACAACTCTGCGTGTGTGTTTGTCCTATGTGGGCTGCATCCAACTTGTAAACGATTTAGCCTAATGCAGTTGTTGACTACGGAATGCATTAAGCATTAAATGTTTTCTTTTCTACGCTTGTTTATTTTCTTAAAGTTACATGGATGTTTGATTTGATTCAGAGAAACTGCCGTATTTTTTATAAATATGGTTTAATATTATTTAGTATACATTTTATTTACCTCTTGTATCAGCGGTGATGTGATGAAACATGAAAGGACTAAATTACAGTTCAGCAAATACTCTGTTGGTATAGAAAACTGTTTGGTTTAACAGTCAGTTATAAAAGAAGTAAAGTTTATTAAAAGACATTTTGGAAAGAAAAAATCCTCTTTTGTTCTTTTTATTGTTAGTTTACAGGTGCCTGAAACAACCTTAAGCTAGCTAGATTTTGAAAAAAGCTCATATCAAAATAAGAGCCATTTAGGAATTGGGTATTTATTTTTATTTTTACTTAACCTTTATTTAAGCGGGAGAAAAAAATTATCCGATTAATCGGTCAACTATTGAAACGATTAATAGTTCTCATTGAATAACCAAAATATTTGTTAGTTGCAACCCTAATTTCAACTACGATACATGTATACATTTCTTCTTCTATTTCTTGCGGCTGTTCCCGTTCAGGGTCGCCACAGCAGATAATTTGTTTCAATCCAGTTACACGCGGTACCCTGCTGCCATCAGAAGGTATTTGTTAACCCAAGCGATCCATTTTTTAAATCAGTTGACTGTTCCACATATTGATTTGGCATAAATATTATGCCGGATGCCCTTTCTGACGCAACCCTCCCCATTTATTGGGGGTTGAGACCGACACTACAAGTAGATGGTTTTACCGTTTGTGTTTTATTGGCACAATGCAGCCTTGGAAAAGGTATGCACTCTCCTAGTGCCTTTCAAATTATTACTTGTATAAATGATGGAAAACACAAGTCACTCCCAACAAATTAATTTTAGTTTTTCTTCAATGGTATATTTCAGCTTACTGACAGAATAGCTGGCCTGGAACAATGTTATTAGAGACTGTTTCCAGAGGGTAAGCAAAGGTATGGAGACTGCTCAGTTCACTGATAACTGGATTTTGTGTGTATATAAAGAGCTTTTTGGACATAGGTCATATTAATTTCTACACTCCCATCCATCCTTCCAACCACATTGCTTTACTTCTTTGATCAAGATAATTCATATACCTAATGGTTCTTAACATTCACTGCTTGTTCTTTAAAATATGACTGACAAATCCATAACATTTGGATGAAGATGCCTATTGTATGTTGTAATAAATAAAACATCATCATGGCCCATAAAAGTCCTTCATATAATGTTGCCAAAAAATCAAATGATCACTAAATTGCTAACTTTCATCTCATGGTTTTCCAGGGCAGATAGAAGCATCTTACTTGATTAATCATGTGATGTAGTTGAACTGTCCAGTTATAGCTATTACAAGAAACAATTTTGCCACCTAACTCCATGTCAATTACCAATATCAGTTATAAAGTTTCACACTCAAACCTTTAATAACTTCTAAGTTGTAATTTCCTGATGTGGTATAACTGAAAAAGATGCAGAATGTGCATGTCCAGCTTTCTCAGTCAATTTCATGTGAAATCTTATTTTATTTCTGCAATTTAACAGTAATTCATCCCTACTGTTAAAGGTCTAGATAGGGTTTTGGTCTGGGTTCTGGGTTGGACCACAACAAAACCTTGAGGTCGACCAATTCATTAGGTTTACAAAAGGCGACTGATGTTTATTTCATCGCCAAGCAGCATTCACTGTTAACATCTGCATCTAAAACTGCCATCAATAACAGTGTAAGAAAAAATAACTCTCAATCTACAGACTAGTCAGAAATGCCTCTGCATGTCATCAGGTCCATAGGGTTTATTACTTTGGTATTTCACTTATGTCCTTGTCAGTGTGTTTAAATTGTCGGTGAAAAGTCAGAAACATGCAGAAACATCTTGGACGGAAAAAGCACTTTATACAAAAGAATTGAAATCCAACAGTGTGACTTTAGAGTGCTTTTCCAGCATAATGTGACTGCAAAGTGTTTTTCTCTTGCAGAGATATTGCCTTTACAGTGTACTTTCACCCAAAGCTGGGCTTAGTGAAAAATCATTACATTGATGTCCGATGCTCTTTGCAGGTGCTGGCTCCACTTTTGAAAAAATACCTATAGAGATTATTCTCAACTATTAGCATTCTTTTCATAATATTAACGATTGATAAGACTTCATAATGATTAACAATAGTGCAGTCATGAGGCAATCCAATCATGTACTGTGTGGTCCATGGCATACAAAAATGTGTCTTAAGGAGTATTCCACAGTCACAGAAATGCAGTACATTTGGCTTCTCCCTTGCCAGCTCCATAATAACTGTTGCTTACCTCTGGAAGGTGGTTCCGTTTGTTTGTTTTTTTTATTTCATTTTTCTCTCCCCTACACTTAAACACAGCTCTTGACTCCTGTTGATGGGTTAGCAGCTCCCCGTTTATCATGAGCTCCTGACATCCAGTGATAACAGTCGGTGGCACTCTTATTTTCAGGCGCTGGAGCACAGCGGCTGCAGTAGATAATTCCCAGAACCAACATCACCACAGTGAAGATGCAGATAGGCACTAGAAGTCCCACCAGGAGCCATGTGATGCTCTGATTCTGCCCAATGTCTTCCTGGACAGAATCCAGTATATTGTCACTGCCCCCCCCAGTCAGGGCTGGTAGAGAAGGAAGACGCTGGGTGGGGAGAGTAGGTTCGGGGGAGTGGATCATGTCCACTGAGTACTTTTTCTCATCCCTATCTTCCTCATTCAGAAACTTTGAGTTTCCCCTTTGGGAGTATTGTCCTCCTGCTTCATTGCTGTTGTTGGAATCTGTAGGCATGTTGTGGTCTAGCATGGAATCTGCTGGATTTCCTGGTTTATGACTGCTAGTGGCCATCCACAAATTCCAAGCACCCTCAGCGATTGTACGGGTTGATAGAAACGGCAGAGCTGTGGTGGTCTCCTCTCTTTCATCTTTAAACCCATCTGAGGATCTACTAGATTTAGTGCTTGATAAAGGAGTGGTGTTGATGTTCATAGGCAGAACCTCCAGGTCAGTCTGAGCTCTCTTCCCCGACTCCAAAGGGTCAGTTTCTCCGTTGTTTCTTTCTTGCTCCTGCAGGGCACTGGTAACCCAAATTATATCCGAGTTAAAAGCACTGGGTGGATCAGTCAACCAGTCCAAAGTCTGCTCTTCCTCTGGAGGCCACTCAGTGTGGCTCTGTTGTGGGTTCCAGTCATAATCCACTGAGTCCCACACAAGTCCAGGCTGGTTAGTAACCCAGGGAAAAGGAGGGGTTATAGCAGATTGACCATCTCCTCCCTCTCTCTTGTTACATGAGTAATTATCAGACATGAGCTCATAGCCTTCCTTGCAGTAGCAATCAAATGCACCCTCGTAATTTACGCACATCTGTTCACAGGTACCAGGTATCTGACATTCATCAGTTTCTTGACATCGTGTGGAGTCCTCAGGCATTGGAGAATAGCCCAGATGGCAGTGGCAGATAAGAGAGCCAGGAGTGTTCTCACAGGCATGTTCACATGGGTCATTTATACACTCATCTATATCCTCACACTCACCGAGATCATCCACATGGTAACCTTCCCGACACTCGCATTCAAATGTCCCTGGACCATTCACACAGATTTGCTCGCAAGGACTCTGTAGACACTCATCCACATCCAGGCAGCCACGTTCATCTGGAGAAAGCATGTATCCTTCAGGGCAGGCACAGCGGTACCCATCTGAAAGTGGCAGGCACTCAAACTCACAAAGAGCCCCTTCACAAACATCAGAAAGCTCACAGCTCTTCCCATTGTCTCCTAGTTTATACCCATCAGCGCACACACAATATAAATGAACACCAGCTGCCCAGCAGAAATGTTCACATCCACCATTATTGTGGTCACACCTGTCATATAATTCTGGAGAATCGGAGCACAGGGGAAAATCTCTTGACCACCCCATTGAACCATCGTCCTTCAGCGTACACAAAACTAATTGTTTCTCCTTGGCAGGGCAGGGTACAGTACCAACAGAGCCAAAGGGTACATGGGTTAGTAATGTGCTTACAAGGTTAAATGGAGTGTTGTAAAGGGCATTGCCTGCCCCCTCACTTTGCAAGGCACCACACATTCCTTTGTAGTCATAATGGCAAAGATATCCATCCGCAGAGACTGAGCAGGAACCATCCAACCATTTGAAGTTATCATTCTGGTCTTGGGTGCTGTAGCCTATAACCACACAGCGTGGCACCATACACATAGGAGACTCTTCTCTCTGCCAGTTGGTAAATTCTGTGTCCTGGTCACCAGTAGTCCAAGAGAAACCCCGTAATGGACTTGTTGTAGAACATTGACGAGGCTGGCGCTGCAGTCCAATCCATACCTGGACCTTGGTACGTGAGTGGCGTAGGTCTAGAGTGGAGAAAAGATTGGCAATGGTTGTCGCATGGTCGGTTTGTTTAATGGTAGCTAGGTTGCCACCTTTCTCTTTACATGACCTCCATGAGTCCAAGAAAGTCTTGCGTTGGAAGTAGACCACAAAGCATCCATCTGCATTGCATAGTGCATCCCGCTCTCTCAGGTCCTGGCTGAAGACCGAGGAAGATCCAGACAGCAATGTTGGCAAAAGGATTAATAGAAGAGTACTAGAACTGCTTACCAAGTGGCCCATTATTTTTGTAGAACTGAATATCTCTTCATTCAACTGATTTTTCCAACGCTTATTCCTCCACCTTGAAGAGTTTGTTCTTTCTGCTGGAATGGAGTGCAGGCAGATTGTCCCAGAATCACAGAGAACAGGGAGGGAGGAGAGAGATGGGAGAGATGGGAGGGGGTTAGAGGGACGGAGAAATAGTTAGAAAAGCCGTAGACAGAAGAAGGGAGAGGGGGAGAGGGAAAGAAGTGTGTATTTTTGCAAGGGAGTCACTGCATGAGTGTGTGAGGCAGAATGGGGGAGGTGCAGCAAACTGCATTTCTTAATTTTTTTCAGAGCAGTCATGTGGTTTTCATAAGCTTTGTTCATGGACATAGTTTGGTGCACTGTCATTTTCCAAAATAGACACACAAATAAAAACAGTTATTTGCATGTTGCACATCAAAACATTTCCTGATTCATGATTTTTCAAATGAGACTAAAAAAATATGAAAATATAACAGACACAATTTTGTTTTGAATCAGTTCTCTCATTTTCCAGCTCTCTGGTATCAAACCCTTGTATCTCCAAATTCCAATCATTCTGTACAATCTACTTCAGTATACAACAGGTTTATATACTGTGTGTTTGTTTACTTTCATGCATGTGTTTACCTTCATGCATGCGATCGATCAATCGATAGATCAACTGACAAAACTCTGGGACCGAAAGACGGTACTAGCTCCTGCCCAGACGTTCCTCAGCAAAATTGTATTTCACTGGTGTTTGGCAGCCGTATGTAGAAAGAGCTTCTCTTCCTCTATACTTCTATTACAATGAAAACAAAGCCATGCTGTAGAATTTGAGACTTATATATCTTATTGGGGGATGTAGGAGGGAAGAAGGTTTAAGCGTCTGGCGAAACAGGTCAAAGATTATGAGAAGTGTGTATGTGTGTATGTGTGTATGTGGGCAGTGTCATGAAAAAAGAGCAGGTCTAGACAAAAGTCTTTATTCATCATTCAACAGAGACCCAACAAATTCCCCCATGAGCAAGCAAATGGTGATAGTGATGAGAAAAAAAACTGCCTTTTATCGTGACAAAACTTCCAGCAGTTCCGGATTCTGGGTGGACAGTCTACTGCCATGAGCGGCTGGGTTGAAAAAGAGACAAAAGGAGAGGGAGAGAGAGGGGAACGGTTAGGAAGTGCGAGTGCGAGGGAGTTTGACATAGGGAGAGGGTTTAAGAATGAGAGCACCCGCTTAAACTTGGTTTTAAAATGTGTTCAGATCACAAGTGAACAAGTGTAAATGACCACCCAGACGCATTGTGATCTGAGCACTAAACCAATTGCGAAGGTGGTCTGCGACAATGTAAACGTTAACATCTCCTTATGTGTATCCAACAAGGATTACCAGGAAATTATGTCATCACTGCTGGACGTGTCAGTTGCTTTGGCAAATGCCTGCTACCAGTTGAAAAAGACGCTGCTTTTCAACTGCTTTTCTGAAGTGCATACTCAAGCCTTGTCCTGCACTCTTTTAGCAAGTCATAAATTATTCGTCCTGTCAGTCTCAACCGTCCGAATAGTCTTTACATATATATTACATCTTGGAACATCTTCAAGTTGTTTGATAGCTCGTGCTACCTAGCCAAACAAATCTATCTCTTGACTGATGTGATTAATAAATATACTTAACCTTATAGTGGAAGTGACAAGTGATGACATCTGAACAAAAGTGGTCAGCTGGATACATTTGGAGACACATAATAGACTCGAGTGTAAACAATCATGTGCCTTGCTATACACTTGTGATCCGATCGCCCAAAACTAATTTTAAAACCTAAAGTCAAAACAGTGTCTGATTGAGAGACGACGTGAGAGAGGTGGGGAAGGGACAGACATGCAAAGCAATATAAAAATAATAATAATACATTTTATTTATAAGCCACTTTACATCTGGAAAAAATCTCAATGTGCTGCAAGTTAAAGCCAAATAAAATTAAAATTAAAAAATATGACCAACAAGCAATTTTAATTAAAAGTTATAGGTTTAGCTAAAAAGGCACATTTTTAAAAGTCTCAGTCGTCTGTGGAGCCCTCAGATGGTCGGGGATGGCATTCCACAGACGAGGGGCAGCAGAACAGAAGGCCCGATCACCCATGGTGCTGAGCTTAGTCCCGGAAAGGAGGAGGCGGTATGAGTGGGTAGAACGGAGGGATCGTGTCGAGGTCAGTGGGGTGAGTAGTTCTTTCAGGTAGGGGGGTGCGTTACCATGGATGCACTGGTGAGTGAGGAGAGAGATCTTATAATCAATCCTGGTGGAGATGGGAAGCCAATGAAGGGAATGAAGAACAGGGGTGATGTGTTCGTGTTTACGAACTCTCATCATGATCCTTCAGACTGTTTTGAACATACTGAAGTCTTTGAAGACTTTTATCAGGGATCCCGATAAGGAGTGATGAAGGTCGTTACAGTAATCCAGTCTGGAGGAGACAAACGCGTGGACCAGCTTTTCAGCATCACTCAAGGTGAGTGAAGAACGGAGATTGGAAATATTTCTGAGTTGGTGAAAGGACATCTTGCAGATGTGTTTGATGTGGGATTCAAAAGTGAGTTGAGGGTCAAATCTTACACCGAGGTTGGTGACTGATGAAGAGAGGGGAATGTCCTGACCAGAGAAGGTAATACTGGTTATGGAGGAAGACTGGGTCTGATGTGGGGTGCCAATTAAAATAGCTTCGGTTTTGGAGCTGTTCAACTGGAGAAAGTTGTTTTTCATCCACACCTTTATCTCCTCCAGACAAGCGCGGAGAGTTGACAGGGGAGATGATGATGACGATGAGGATGGAGAGGCTGAGGAGGAACATGTGTCAGTTTTTATGTAGATTTGTGTGTCATCAGCGTAGCAATGGAATGAGAGTCCATATCGACTGATGACACGGCCTAGGGGGAGCATGTATAGTATGAAGAGAATGGGGCCAAGGACTGATCCCTGGGGGACTCCACAGGTGACGGTGTGTGTCCGGGACTTTGAACTTCCAAGGGAAACGTATTCTGTTCTGTCAGTGAGGTAGGATTGAAACCAGTTTAGGGCGGTGGCAGTGAGTCCAGTGGTGTGTTGTAGGCGGTGTAGGAGTGTTCCAGGGTCAACAGTGTCAAAGAAAGCAGACAAATCAAGGAGAATCATGAGGGAAGGTGAACCAGCATCTGCTGCCATCCGTAGGTCATTAGTGACTCTAAGCCAGACATGTCCAAAGTGCGGCCCGCGGGCCAATTGCGGCCCGTGGTCAAATTTCATCAGGCCCGCAGCCTCTGTCATAAAATCTATAATATGTGGCCCGCCACCACTGTTGACCAGCGCATAAAATACACACGTACAAAAGCTATTTTATATTTACCCGGAAGTGGGCAGCTGCACTCGGTCGAACTCTGGCTTACCGAGGGTGAATTTATCAAAGACTGCGTGATGACAATGGTGGAGAAAATCTGTCCTGAGAAGAAGCAAGAGTTTGCCTGGCTCGTAACACTGTGGCACGGAGAATTGAAGATGTTTCATCAGATATTAAGAGACAGTTGGGAGCCAGAGGAGCTTGCGACGAAAGCACGGACGTATCTGACACCGCTCAGTTACTTATTTTTTTGAGAGGAGTGGACAGTGATAAGCCAACTGTATTCACACATCAAAGCCTTTGGAACCAAGCAACTTTTCCAAAGGCACCTGTCACAAACGCAGCCCAATACCACACACTTCCCGGCGCTGCAGGGAATCATGACCAGCTTTCCACAGAGCAATATCAACACGCAAACAAGGAGGTATACAGCAGACATCTCATCTCTGGCTGAGGAGTTCCAACAACGCTTTCGGGATTTTGCAGCTATTGAGAAGGAGATCACAATTTTTTCCTCTCCTTTCTCCGTGGACCCTGATAATGCTCCGGACCACCTGCAGCTGGAGCTCATTGAGCTGCAGTGTGACGCCGAGTGCCGCAGTCGACACCAACAGCTCTCTCTTGCGGACTTTTACCACCAGCTGGATGAAGGCAGGTTCCAAGAGATTCGAACATTTGCTAAGAAAATGCTGCGATTGTTTGGCTCGACGTATTTGTGTGAGAAGACCTTTTCGGTTATGAACTTTAACAAGAGCCGCGTGAGGACACGACTAACTGACTCTCACCTGCGGGACATCTTGCGCATCAAAACCACTGCCTTTGAGCCAGACCTGACCTATGTACTGCAGTCCAGATCTCAGTATCAGCCTTCACATTAGTGCAGGCAAGTCATCTGTCATCTGAGACGACTAAATTCTAAAATCTCAGTGAATACATTTTGTTTTGTGACTATCAAAACCACAGTTATAAATATATATGCGCTGAGACTTGTGGTCTATGTTTGCACATCTGAATAAGCTATTTCTCTGTTTTGAATTTAAAAGTTCCAATAATATGTCATGTCTACAGTGAACATTTAATTGCCAATAATATGTCATGTTTCAAATTAACCTAAGACATTTTTAAGCTTCTTAAAATATAAATAAAAAAAGGCAAATATGAAATGAGTGACTTGGTAAAATTTATTTAGATTTATTTGTCTTCCATGTGAGGAATGTCAGGCTGAATGGTCGGCCCTCACACATTTTCACTTCACCAAATCTGGCCCTCTTTGCAAAAAGTTTGGACACACCTGCTCTAAGCAGAACTGTTTCTGTGCTGTGGGCGGAGCGGGAACCAGACTGAAACATTTCAAAAAGGTTGAAACAATGATATCAGCTACAACAATGGGGTCCATCCATCCATCCACTTTCTTTCAGCTATCCAGGGTCGGGCCACGGCGGCAGCAGAATAAGAAGAATACTAATGATACTACTACAACTAATGATAATGTCATCAATGGGCATCAACCATCTCCGGAGCATCAGATCCAGTGATGATCCATGTGATCCTGCAGGGTGAAAAAGCACAAAGATTCCGAGGGGAAATCAAGTTAGTAACATGCATTGATGCAGTAACATGCATTAATGTAAGGGGGATTTATAAAGAGGTAGAGATAGGAAGAGAGACCGCAGTACCTGGTTGAACTGAAGCACTCATCTACCCACTCATGTTCAGACATTTTCGCTTAATCTGCGCTTTGTTTTTGAAAGACCTAGCCGTTAGCCGCTAAATCTAGAAGTTAGATGTGGAACGTGAAGTTAGTGACACCAGCAACCATAGTTAAATGCATATCTGGGCCCAGAGAAGGCGACTTCGAATCATATTTAAAACTGTTTGCAAAGGATAAGCGTAAATATAGAAATATATTACGATCACCCATTGTGCTGAGCTTAGCCTCCTCGGGGGAGGAGGAGACGGTTTGAGTGGGTAGAATAGAAAGATCGTGTTGAGGTTAGTGGGGTGAGTAGTTCTTTCAGGTAGGGGTTGGATATATATTCACGTCGGCGGTAGTGACACCCGATTACGCCAATCGGAAGTCACAAAAATGAATGTTCTTGTGGGCTTTTGCTAAAACTGTCGGACTCCATAGTTTTCTCTGGACCCCTCCCCAATCTGACCAGCGATGAAATGTATGCCTGAATATTAGATCTCTGAATATTAGATCTCTAACATCTAAAACAGTTTCAGTAAATTATCTTATTGTAGATCATCATATTGGCTTATTCTGTCTGATGGAGACCTGACTGTGTGAGGCGTGATATGTTAGTTTAAATGAATCTAGCCCCGCTACTCATATTAATATTCACATACCCAAGGCCGAGGAGGTGGAGTTGCAGCCATATTTAACTCCAGTTTAATATTAAATCCTAAGCCCAAACCTGACTGTAACTCATTTGAAAGCCTTACTCTCAGTCTTACAAATCCAACCTGGAAGCATCAACCGCCCTTCTTATTTGTCACGGTGTATCGGGCTCCTGGCCCATACTCAAAATTTTTAAATGAGTTCTCTGATTTTCTATCAAACCTAGTCCTTAGGACAGATACAATAATTATCGTAGGGGACTTTAACACTCACATAGATAAAGACAGAGATAGTCTTGGTACTGTGTTTAACTGAATATTAGACTATGTTGGTTTCAGTCAGTGTGTTAATGAGCCCAATCACTGTTTTAATCATCCCTTGGATTTAGTCCTGACTTACGGCAATGATATTGAAAAACTAGTAGTTCATCCACAGAATCCTCTGCTATGGGACCACTGTTTGATAACTTTTGAATTTCTTTGAACAGATAACCAAACTCACACGGAGGGTTTCCAAATTATCCGCCAGGTTGGCTCTTTCTGACAGCAGAGGAGCCCCCCAAGCCATGCCTGGTGAGTCCTAAACTACAAACCCTGAGCCATTCTCTTGCAAGTTCAATAAGTTTCAGTGTTTTTTTGCTTCAGTGCTCATTGGCCTTTAAACAATGTCTTAAGAAATTCTTTTCTGATTAGAGTGGAAGACACTTCATTGTCTTACTGTTTTGTATCTGTCTCTAACCATCTGTTGAGTCTTAGACAGGGCAACAGGAGTATGGCAGATTATGCAGCATATTTTTGGCCTTTGGCAACCGACGGCTACTAGAATGAGTAGGCATTCAGAGGAGTATTTCCGAATAGCCTTATTGAAAATATGAAAGATGAACTAGCTACCAGGGAGGAACCTTCTAACCTGCTTTGTTTTGTTTCTCTAGACATCAGATTTTTCATTCGGATAGATTAGTGTAAACTCTGTACGGGTTTTGCCGGCTCTAAACTGACGGCTGTCGCTGTCAGCCGCCTACGGGGAGCAGACCCTGCCAGTGAATCCCACTTCAGCTTCCACAATGAGCAAAGAGAAAACCTTCATAGCTGGCTCATGCCAAAGTCACTCAATAGGAGCAACAGTGGCAGATCTGGGCCGGTGAGTGGATTTATTGCGGACAAAGTGGACATTTAATGGCCACAGGTCCTAGGTGGTTTAATCATCAGACGCATCAGTAGTTGTGGGAAAACTGATGGTTAACACTGAAACTTGCTCCCCATCCTAGCTTTGCCCATATCTCCTAGCCCAATTATGTATTAATCATTCCAATATCAAACTCTCAGCCTTAGCTGACTCTGAAGCTGAAGATTATTTCATTGATGAAATCTCCAGGGGCAAAAAATTAAGTTTTTTGACCCTGGAGATTCCCATTTCAAACATTGCTATCGATGGCAGATTATTGGAAGCAATCAAAGAAGCAAACCATTGTAAACATTCTCCCTGGGAATCAGCAGGAGTCAATCTCATTTGTTATCTCTGCTCCAAAAAAAACTTTTATCCTCGGCCATCCATGGCTTTGCCAATATCACCCTCATATTGACTGAGTAGCTGAGAGAGATTTAGGCTAGACTACCTTCTGCCATTCAACTCGGAACCTGTGGAGATCAAATCCCTGGACCTCCCTAACATCCCCAAAGAATATAATAATCTTGCAGTCTTCAGCAAAGAACGACCTCTGTCACAGCCTCCTCAACGTCCATATGACTCTACAATACACCTGCTGCCCGGGGCCCCACTACCCTCAAGCCATCGCTTCAATGTCTCTCAGCCGAAACGTGAGGCCATGCAGCTCTGCATCCATGACTCCCTGGTAGCCGGAATAATTTGTCTTTCCTCATCCCCCATCGATGCTCAGCTTTTCATTGTTGATAAGAAGGACAAAAAACTACGCCCCTATGGAGGTTTGAATAATATTAGTATTAAATTCCCTTGATTTCAGCTGCCAGTGGAACCTCTGCAGGGTGTCATAGTGTTCTCAAAACTCAATCATCACCACGCATACTCTCTTATCATGATCAGGTTGGGTGACGAGTGGAAGACAGAATTCAGTAGTCCCCTGGGACATTTCGACCATTTAGTCATGCCATTCAAACTCTGAAACGCCCCAAAGTGTTCCAAAAACTGGCCAAAATGTGCTACGGTGACTTCCTGAACCGGTTTGTGTTAGCATATCTGAATCATATCCTTTTATTTTTCAATAACTCGGCTGATCACATTTCACATGTCCGTCAAATCTGTCAAGGCTGAAAAGTGTGAATTTCCTTCTGACTGTATGATTTTCCTGGGATACACATATGACCGTGGTCATATATGCACAGACCGGGAAGGAGCTGCAGAGGTTTCTGGGTTTTGCTCAGTTTTACAGGCGTTTCAGCTGCACCTGACCAATTTATCCTCCACATCGCAAGCCTTCAACTGGACATCACAGGCAATGGATGCATTCCAGCACCTTATGAAGCTGTTCACTTTAGCACTGGTTCAACCTAACCCTGCTCGCCAATTCATTGTGGAGATTCAACATTCAGATTCAGGGGTAGGAACAGTTCTTTCACAATTATCTGTGCCATTTTCTCACGGCCCTATTCTCCCTTGAGAGTGTGAGGAATTTTTGCTGTATTCTGACTCACTGGTACTCTCATTGGAGTAAAACAGGGCTTTTAAAAACAGGCCCAATCACCAAAATCCTCCTCAGCTGCAGCCACTCTGCATCAGTTGAGGAGGTGGTGTGGCTTTACTTGCAAGGGCAGGGAGAGAAATACAATGGCCATTAGGGCCGTAACAAAAGCTCTGTTTGTTCTCAGGTCCGGCAGTTGGCCTTTAACTCACAGTTTGCCTTCCAACCGGAATTAACTTGCATACTGTATGTCCTTAATAATACTTCCTGTTGGTAAGCCATGGAGGCAGCCACCAAATCTTCTGTCGCAGCTTGCACTGTGTGTGCCTGGAATAAGGCTTCCTACCAACCTCTGGCTGGTCTCTTGCAACCCTTGCCTATACCCAGTCGTCCACGGTCCCACACCACATTGGATTTCATAACTGGTAACACCAATATACTGACTATTATTGATTGCTTTTTCAAATCAGCACATTCTGAGGCCCTTCCAAAGATACTATCATCACATGAAACTGCATAGTTACTCGTTCCCCATGTTTTTTACCTGCATGGTATACCTTCTAACATTGTGTCTGACCAGTGTCCCAGATTTGTCTTCCAGGTTTGGAAGGCTTTTTGCAATTTACAAAGGCTTCAATTAGTCTCTCATCTGGTTTTCATCCCCACACAAATTGCCAGACAGAGAGAGCTAGCAAGGACCTTGATGTGATGCTGCTTTGTGTTTCTGAGTCAAATCGAGGAGCTTGGAGTGACCATCTGGCCTGGATTGAGATTGCTCATAACTCCCTGACCAAACATCCCTAGTTATTTCACCATAATAGCCCCCCGTGTTCCCCTCAAAAGAGTACAACCTGGCTGTTCCCTCCATCCAGCTTCACTTTCATCAGTGACAGAAGCACTGGAGGGAGAGCCACTGCTGAGGACAGTAAAATATACTGATATTATATATTTCATATTTTATTGACTAGGGGGATCCTTTATTTTTTTTTAAATGTTTTTTTTTTGGACATAACTTCCAAACTGTTGGTCCAATATAGTCCAAATGGGCTGCATATGAATCACCTTGAGATGATCTAGTATGTATTATATTCAAGTAGTACATCATTTACTCCATAGGTGGAGCTATTTAAAAAAAAAAACGTACTGTTTTCCAGACATAACTTCCTGTTTATCCGATGTTAATCCAAATTCATTGCATGTGAATCAACTAAAGGATATTTATTTTGAATATATTGTAATTTACTCTAATGGACCAGATTTTAAAATGAAAAAAATCAAGGAGCAAATGTGGTCAAAATAAACAAAAGTTGAATAATTTTCAATCAATCCCTTTGAATAAATTATCCCTGTTTTCCATAAATATGTAGCATTCATTAAACATATAACTGTCCCTGCAAGAGGCAACATTTGACAAACTGGATATGACGCACTACAAATTCTCTCTTTGCTTTCTCGGCTTAGAAGGGAGACAAATGGTGGGGATAGCAGTTCAGATATGGAGGTTTGCTTTCATGTGATATTGAATAAGCAGAGTTCTTGGTTTCAGCAGGGGTATCCTCAATCATTGAACATGGATGCAGATAAGTGTAATCTGACATTTTCCCACACTCCCTATTGACCTCTTTCATCTTCATTACAGCCAAAATTGTCACAGAGGAGACAAAATACATTCAGACCACACACGCCATTTATTTTGAATATCCAGATTGAAGTAAATTAGTTTGGAGATACAGTGCTTGCAGTGGCAGTCCCTACTGCTTTTTTTTTTTAACAGTTGAATGGTAATAATGTCGCCGCAGAAAACTCTCAACTAGTTTATCACCTTAAAGCGTTCCCTGACTGTCAAGACGTGTATGCTTTAATACACGTTAATGTATTAACCTGCACATTAACGTGTATTATGCTTTTTTCCCATTTTATCTGGTTTACAAATGTGAAATAAAATTATTTAACTGTAAGTCTCCATTGCTGTATACATTGCAATGTATTCTGGATAGTGACGTAAAATGCTTTCTTATTATCTCAGGAAAATTATTGCTTGTTGAAGCTTTCGGTACCGCGTACTTTAGGGTCATTATTAAGTTTATATGTTGTAATCACTCTCTTCATTACAGTTTTATTCTAAGACAAATAAACCCAAGACTCAGAAGTTAAAGAAAGAACCGAAAATATCAGAGAATTCTAGAGCAGTTATCAGATCCATAGAAATAGGGATGAACCTCAAAGGAGAGGACCCAAGAATCAGGGGCTATTACACCCTAACGGGGGGAGTGGCTCCATCAATTTCAGGTGAAACTTGAAAAAGTACTCAGGGAGTGCTAGCTATGGCACAGCAGTACCATAGCTGGAAATTATTTCAGAAAATTTCAAGCAGATACACTATACCTCTTAATTTCACTTATGGACACCAAACCAAAACTGAAATGGCAAAGACATCAGTTTCCAAACGTCAGTATTCACAAAACTATAGAGTTTTGTGACATTACAGCACAAAACTCTGTAGTTATATTTTATTTCAAACACTGCAAAATATGTAAAGTCACCAAAATGTTATCACCTCCGGGCCATGCCAAAAAGAGCCTATGGGTAAATATTCACGATAATCAATCCATTGGTTTTTCCACAAATCTTGCTAACAAAAATATACAGATGGACAGACAAAGGAATAGGGGCGAAAATATAATCTCTTCTGAGGTCTTGTCCAGATGAGATACTTTGCAGAACCCCTCAAGCTCAAGTAAGATCTCTGGCTGTTCGACACATACCACCCCATGGGGTGAGGGAGATATAGTGGTGGTGGTGGTATGGGTGGTGGTGATGATGATGGCAGTGATAATGATTAGTAAGATGACACTGATGACCCATTGTGTTTTCCACTAGTCCGCTCAATTTCCCATTATTATTGTTCATTATATCCCAAAGAAGTGGGGGATATTATGGAATCGTCAATGCTGTTGGGTCTGTGGCAGATCCTTCATGTAAGCAGGATAACTCGAAAATGATTCCATGGACAATCTTCAAATTTTATACTCACGTTGATCTAAGACTTAGATCTTAGATTCTAAGTACAAGGAAGAACTGGAATGATTTTGAAAAAGGTTGTTGTATACCTCTGACACAAGGGGTTTTGCTTCATCTCCAAAATATTTAACTTACTAGGGGCCACTTTTTTACGACAAACACAGTTTTCGGAGATAACTTCCTTACTGTTGGTCAGATTTAGTCCAAATTTGGTGCATATGCATCGACTCAAGGACATCTATCTTGAATGGTCTACATTATGTTTTGCTTTCTTCATTCATATTCTACTCTCTAGGGAGAGACCCAAGTGGGGTCCATTCATGATGAATGAATGCCAATTCAAATCCCACTTTGAATTGGCCAATGTTGGATCTGCTTTGCCACCCCTCTCCCTACGCCCACAATAATCTCCTTTCAGATTTTATCCAGAAAATAGTATGGGACTAAGGTATGCTTACTGAGAGCTTTGGAGCTGTAGACTGGCCGTAATGGTAGGGACTCTAATGACTCACAGTCCCAGTTACATTCTGATCAGACTGGTAGACCTGTTTGAGCCTCCCTCACACAGTCTAGTGCAAGGTACACAAGGAAACTACTTGCCCAACCAGACTTATGTAATTGGTATCTCTTTTCCTCTGTCAATTAAACATGTTGCGGGGCTAAGAAGTCCTCCGCGCGCACAAAAAACTCAAGGCATTGTTTAATTTCGCTCTTGGGGGTTGGTAGACTACATATCCAAATATGTGTAAAGAAATGCTGAAAAGGGGACATTTTCATAATGTATCTCCTTTAAAAACAATACCCATAAAGTACATATTGATATTGATCTTGAAGACATACACAGTTGCCTCATTTTCGAGCAGGCAGAATGATATATTCATCCAACTGTGAGCAAAATGTACTAAATCCTAAATGAGTGAATCCCAGACCCTGAGACATTTTTCACAAAGATGTTTGAAGCATTTGTGTATTTGTTGTTCTAATACCACTGGGTCAACAAAGCTTCCCTAAAAACATTCTCACGCTCTGGAGAGCCGGAGCCTTCCTCAAAATACAACAGGATGTAGAGGGTTAGACCATGAGGGAGAGGTCAGGCACAGAGGGAGTGGAGTTTTGGCTGAAGATGTGAGTAACAACAAGAGTGAAGGACACAGTATTAGGAGAGTATAGGACACAGTATGTCTGCCATACTGTATGTATTGAGCTCTCTTATTGCCATTAGTGTATTTTTTTATCATCCCTCTTGCCCCAGCTGAATTGTGTTCATAAATTCCAAATTGAACTGTGTTTTTGAATCCTCTTAGACATTTATATTGTCATTTGGCAATAATTTTGTAAATAAAAACAATAACAACATGTTCTTGTAAGAGGCAAAGCACATTGGGCAGCTGGCACCCCTGGGCCACCACACTGTGCAGAGAACTGAATACAAAGATTAAACAAACATCATGGGATGTAGTACATTTGATGCAAACCAGGTTGAAGGAAACCTTTCTTTCCTTTAACCCTTTCTTTAAAATTCATCACCATATTGTATTAGAAGGGCACTTGGCCAAATCAGGCAATCGTACTCAGTTTGACTTTGTCCTTGCTATCTCCTCCTCAAAGTGAAAGTGTTTATTGTGATATGCACACTTAAAACAAGTTTCCCTGTCAATTAAATTCTTCTTTTGCTTTCCACTCTGAATGCAGAAGAAGAATTTAAATGAGTGCTGAAACACTCATTTAAAAATGAAGAAGATAAATACATATATATATATATATATATATATATAAAGTATATTTAAAGAAAAAAAAAAATATATATATATATTTGAATATATTTTTATTTTACTATTTTCTCTATTCACAAAAACATAATTTCAGTTGATAAATATATATATATATAAATATATATATATATATATATATATATATATATATACATATATATATATATGTGTATATATATGTATGTGTATATATATATATGTATGTATATATATATATATATATACATATATTTATTTTACTATTTTCTCTATTAACAAAAACATAATTTCAATTGATAAACCTGTGGTTACAGACCCCTCAAGGTGAAAATCACAACTCGTGTTTTGTGTATGAGAAGAGAAACATTGGGAATGTGAACAAAAGAATACAGTAAAGAGGGCACACACTATTTCTTTTACATTGGTCAATACACACCAATGACGGCATCTGGTACACTAAAAATGCAATGACAGGCAATCATTGGAACCATCGCGTTTTCATGTATTCATTGGACATGAAAACGTCCAATAAAAACATGGGACGTTGTTTTTTGCAGTAACAAATCTTACTGCAATTATACCTTTGCAGTAAAATTTGTTAATATCCAAAATAAATCTGTTTGCTCTATTTGCTGTTTGCTCTATTTGATGATTTCTTATGGGAGAGCATCAGTTGGAGCATGAGAATGATTTTACTTTATTGAAGTCTAAAGCTGCCAATAGTGACATCATTTTAGTTGATTTGAAATAAAATGTGCACATGTACAATCTCTATGGCAAAATGAAAATTAAAAATGTTTCAGATTTTCTTTCTTCCTGAACTGCCAAACGAAAAGTAAAAATAACATGGACATTTTATTTAGTGCCCTGCTATGCTTTAAGATCCTCTCATCCTCCTCCTCTAGTGTTTTTGTTTTTCATGGTATTTTCATGTTTCATTTAGAAATTTTTCTGTGTACTTTGCAGTAAGAATTGTATTGATTTTATTTTCGAACAAAACAAACATGGAAAAAACAAACAAAACAGAAAAAAAACAGACATGTAACAAAACAGGCATTGCAATAAAATACAACTATTTGGTTCCATGATTCCTGTTGAACCAAATAGCAAAAATGGTACATGGTAAAAAAAACATGTTTACAGTACAAAACTTTCAGATTCTTTATGGTGTTAGGTTGTTTTCTCCTGAAAAATATCAATTAAAGCTTAGATGCTTCTCTAACCACATCATTTTTATTATTCAGTCATCCCAACATTTTTTCACATGCAGCCTTTCATAATTTGTTCTCTGCATATTCTCAGTTCGAAGGCTAATTACTCTTTCCAACACCTGAGAATCAACCGGGTACAAGTTTAGTACGATTACGATTAGAAAAATAATCCTACACTAGAAATATTTCTGAAAAATCTGTAGCAAAATTTAAAGAAGCAATTCCATCAGCCCTTCGTTCAGTTGCATGTCTCGACATAAAATAATCTGATTCTAACTTTAGTTGAGTGCAAATTGATTGTTTTGTCGATAGCTAGCTCACTGAGATTAACTCTGGACACTATCGCCCCCCTAAAAATGAAGAGTGCTGAACAGAGGAGAGCAGCTCCATGGTTTATCAACCTGACTTGACACCTCAAACAAACAACACTTAAACTAGAACATAAACTAGAAGGAAAATGGCGACACACTAAACTTGTTGAGTCCCGCTTAGCCTGGCAAGAAAAATTTATAACATAAAGGAGAGCCATCCGCAGCGCCAGAGCGGCCTATTTCTATGACAGAATTATTAGTATTAGGGACAAGATCCCAAACATCCTGCCTTCAAATGGTTCTAGTTTACATTCCAGGTCTATGGTCTTAGACAAAACAGTCCTACTGATCTAAAACAATTAACTTTTCTGATTTCCTCATCCAAAACAACCACCTGTCTCCTAGACTCAATCCGAAATAGAACCTGTCCCCTAGAGCCCGTCTCAACTAGAACCGGTCTCCTAGACCCCATCCCAACTAGCTTGCTCAAAGAAAGTTTACACTTCGTCAGAAACTCTCTATTAGAAATGACCAATCTGTCTTTAAGTTCAGGCTTACGTACCACAGTCCTTTAAAATAGCCATAATCCAGCCACTGCTTAAAAAGCCGACACTTGATCCTGACGCTTTAGCAAATGACAGGCCGATATCTAACCTTCCCTTCCTCTGTAAGTCTTAGAGAATGTGGTAGCCAAACCATTGTTTGATTTTCTGCGTGACAATAGTTTATTTGAGGAATTCCAGTCAGGTTTTAGAGTTCACCATAGTACAGAAACACTACTGGTCAAAGTTACAAATTACCTTTTAATGTCATCTGATGAGGGACTAGGCTATGTTCTGGTCTTGTTGGATCTTAGTGCTACATTTGATACTATTGACCACCACATTGTAATACAATGACTTGAAACTTAATTTTCATCAAAAACACTGCATTAAATTGGTTTAAGTCTTATATATTTGACATGTCTCACTATGTATTTGTTAACCATGAATCACTTATCCATTTAAGAGGGGTGTCTAAAAGACACTAAGACCTGGATGACCTGCAACTTATTATTATTACATTCATATAAAACTGAAGTTATTGTGCTGGGAGCCAAGCACCTTAAAAACAATTTATCGGATAATATAACTACTCTGGATGGTATGACCTTGGCCTCCAGCACCACTGTGAGGATCCTGGGACTTATCTTTGATCAGGATATGACCTTTGACTCCCACACGTTCCTACCAATTCTGGCTAAAAAAACACAATTTCATCAATGTGGGCAGCCCAGTTAGCATCTGCATCCTCTCAAAAACTAATCCACTAACCTTTACATTTTGCTGGTGCTCAATGCAAAGCAAAGGGTATCATTCTGAATCTAAACAGGCTCTAACAGGCATAACTCTGAATGTTGTTGAGTCCTTTGATGATTCTGACAAGGGAACCTGCCGTTATCCTTTGCATAGGTAAAGGGTTGTCTGGAAGGTGGCATATCCTGAGGGCTTAGTGAGTTCATCAACCCTTGGCATGGGAAAGGGATCAAAAGCAGACGCACTATGGAATTGTGAAAAAGTTAACACAGAATCTCATTTTAGGGTCATCGTTCTTATGAGTCAAAACTACAGGGCCATAGCACTCACTGCGAGAAGGCTCGATTATTTCTGTAGCCAGCATATCTTTCCCTTCCTGCTTCAGTTAAGGAACATGTCTGGCTGGAATATGGCAGGTGGTGTCTCTGATGGGCTGCTGATTTAGAGAATGGAGTTGTATCCTTTGTCATGTGGGCTTGCAGCTCCTGACATTTATCTGCTTATAGATGATTTGGATGGGGAAAGAATCCAAAGTTCCCCAACAAAGTTGTTGACTGCGTTGGATGATCTAACCACACTTTCTAGAGGTTGACGTGAAACACATGGTGCTTTTTGCGGTCTTTTTGATTATCCTGTATGGCACTTGCCACTTGGCAAGGAGACCACTCTCCGAAGTTGGCAGCAGTAGGAGAACTCTCGGGCTTTCCTGGAAAACTCTCCTCCTGGAAGACTAGCCATAAAACCAATAAGTTTCTGTCACTGTTATGATCGATCCTGATTGTATATGTCTAACTCTTGAAACTGGTCTAGTTCGTCTCTCATTTTCAGAACATATAGACGAGTTGAAGCTGGTGGGACTTCTCTGTATGCAAACAATAAGAAAGGGAGCCAGTGGTCCCAGTCTGACCCGGAGTCATCAACAAATTTCCTCAGCATGGTCTTGTTAAAGCGCTCTACCAAGCCATACGTTTGTGGATGGTAGCGACTGGTCTTCATATTTTAAATTCCCATCATATAGTAAACCACTATTAATAAATCATGATATAAAGTTGGTACCTTGGTCAGTGATGATTTCCTTTGGGATTCTAACTCTGGAAAACAACTTGATTAGACAGTTGACAATCTGGTGAGCCCTAATCTTCTTCAAGGGAAAAGTTTTTGGGTATCTTGTGGCTTAATCACAGACTACCAATATATAGTTTTGGCCTCCTAGCAATGACATTCTGAAAGCCACATATTCCACTGCTTCTTTAGAAGTTTGTGGGTTCCGTTCTTTGATCCAGGTGCGAAGATCGGGATTCAGGACTTTGAGGAACTGCTCCATGATGATAGTGTCTCCAATTTCTTCCTTTGTCTTTGTTTTTGGAGTCATTCAATTCTCAGTCCTTGAGAGGGACCTGTAGCTCTTTCGGTTTCTCTTCCTCTCCTGGCACATTGAAACGGAGCCCACTCGATATCTTGATTTCAAACTTCTATAAAACAGCACACTTTTCATAGTCCATGGTGTCTTCAAAATCCATTGCGACTCAAGCAGAACAGGCTTTACCATTAGCAGTGGAAGTAAATGAAGAGCCAACTCATCTTGTGGGCACTGACATGTATGAGCAATTCTTTCGAAGGTGATCAAATGATTTTCACTGTCCTCTTCATTGCACGGGCTGCATTTTTGAGCCTTTCCAACCAGGTACTCTCACCAGACTGTAATGCTGTACTCCATTAGCCTTCTGCAGTCAATTGGCCTCAGCTCTGTCTTGGATTACTGGAATATGAGGTGGCACCGCTGTCAGCTATGTGGAGGATGTGAATGTGGTTGCTGAACCTTCCTCTAGTTGCTGACAACTTGTACTTGTACTTGTACCTCGTGTTGGAGTTGGACGGTGTGGAAGTTGGATTCGCCTCCACCTCTCCTCTCGTCGCTGGAGCTCTTGCTCTGTTTTGGCATCACGGTCTGCTTGCTGTTTCATCAGGCAACTCAGAAGATTAGACGGGTTAGCAATGGGACATCTTGGGAGACAACTGTTCGACACTCAGTTGCTGGTAGTTTCTTCTGTCTTGATGACATTTTCTTTGCTGTATCCTGGGACAGAAAATGTGAAAAGCAGGCCGGAATAGTAGGAATTGGGTCGGAGGCAGACATCAGAAACCTGTCCACGTACAAAAAAACGAGAAACAAAAAAGGGGAGCACAAACAATATTCCAGTGCATGTTGACTAAACTCAGTTACATCACTTTATTTTGTCCTTGTCATGCCAATATTCGTGCTTAACTTTTGGTCTAGTGGACCTTCTTCAGCGCACAAAAGTTGACTGGAGATCAGATCAGTTTATAGGGGGGTTCCTTTTGAGGTCATAAAATAGGGGGGTAGGGGGGTAGGTGGTCAAGAAAGTTGAGTTATTTTTACCACTAAAGTATCTTTCCATTCACTGCATTGGAGGTAAAGGGCCTTAATTTTATCCCATTATTTCTGCCATGACCTCCAGCAACGCCGTGAGTGGTATGGATATCAACTTCTGAAACACTCTACATTCTGAATAGAAGGAGTCCAAATTGAATGCCCCTTCATTCATCTCGGATAACCATACATCTTTTGACCGTGCTCCAATCTGTCATCAGGTTGGCGGGGGAAGTCTGTGCTTTCACACGTTTGGGGGAATCCATTTCCTTCTCCTTCTGATCAATAACAACAGTATTTTCCTTTCTGAGAAAATGCTTCGTCAGGAGAATCAACATCCCCCAGTTGGTGGAAGTCAGTGTGGCCAGAAGTGCCAATTCCTCGCTATCATCCAGTTGGTAGACACAAAGCAAACCCATTTCATATCTGTAGATGTAGCCCAAATCACCCAACATACCATTAGGCCTCAGAGACCACTCCGCTACCAAATCCGCGTCTGGAGGTAGCCGGATTCGACGACGGTTACTCACACTCCTTTGAGGACATAAAACTGTTGCAGAAGGAGGAAGACAGGTAGGAAGCCAAGAATCCTCTAACCAAATATTGGAAACACTTCGGTTGATGGCAGCATTTGAAACCGAGGAGGGGAGAATCCCACACAAACTGACTCTGTTATAATTGCTGCGATGATGTGGCAGGTCCTGATTGGACGAGTGTTTAGGACTTCCGGTGGCTGTGACTTCACTTCAGGGTGAAGACATTTTTGATGTAGGTGGACTTCTATCTTTTCATAGAACTTTTATTCAGTTACAAAAACTCTCCCAAACACAAATTTTCCCAGTGCAGCAAACAATAGTCCACACGACAAAGAAATGCGTTTTGGGAGTGTAGTGCTATGGCAGATATGGGGCATGGGTTAGTTCAGATCATCCACATTAGGTGTAATGGTCTTCTCATGTTATCAGTGGATGAACAATTTTTTATAAATCCCACATGATCTTTTTGGATAATTTGTGCTAACACACTAAAACCTCTGACCTCAGAGCTAATATCTTGGAGAATATTTTAGACTCAACAACACTCGTCTTCATCTTTTCCCCATTATCAAAAATAAATTGTTCTGAGTCTTAAAAATGCATTTTCCGCCTTTTCATTGTACATGTCAGGCAATTCAAATTTAAATTTACAAGTTTTCCTAATTTTTCCTCCTCATATTGCTTTGTCAGCTTTTTCTCCATCTTCGCAATTTCCACTAGACCACTTTTCAAAGACATGGGCTTTACATTTAAAGTACAAATATATTGTATGCTCATTGAAAAATATAGACTGCATTTGTGATAAATGCTTTGAAGATATCACCAAATAAGTGACATTTAGGTTTTTGATCTCCTCTTAGCAAACATTTTAAAAGTATTTCTTATAAATGAGACAATGTATTGAGTCACAGTAAACCGTCACCCCTGTTAACATTTTAAAATAGAAAAAGTGCATTTTTACTTAGTTATTGGAGACTTGTGATTTCCCTGTTATCAATAAAACAAAGAGATTATAGGCAACGCTGGCCCATGAACTACCATCAAGAATGCTAGAATGGTTGGGCATGCTAAAGAGGAGACGCTATTCAATTATGGAGTACATCCAGACACGGGGATGTCTTTGTCACTTTCTTTACTATTCTAAGGCACTTGTTTCCATCTTATTATCTGATACTTTGAATAGAATACTTATATTACTTTAAATTGTTGATGACATGTTGTTTGAGTACTTGTTAAATATGTCATTTATCAAGTCTTTGTTCAATTAGTTTTTCTTCCAATCATTTGTTTTGAGTATTTAACTGAAGTGTAAAAATGCCAAATGCAAAACATATTCTTTATGGAGACTTACTATACATACATACATAGTTGGAAAGACTATACATACAAACAAATTACAAAAAAAAAAGTTCCTGCAGTCGAATTCAATACTCTTCTTGCCCTGTAAGCTGTGACATTCTCCCTCGACTCTCCCCTTCGATAATAGCTTAGAAAGTATCAGTCTAATTCAAATTTAACCCTTCTGGCAGCACTAATGAAAAGTCAGCAAATAAGAAGGGTATATTCTATCTGTAAAACTCAATACAAAGTATAATAGTTTATAAGTGTGTCCAGGAGGTGTGTGTATATTGACATAATTTCTTGCATCCATTTCATTCCAAAACATTCCCATAAGGGCACAGATAGTTATATAATTAAATTATTTCTGCTAATTAAAATTACACACGTGCATAGATAAATATAAGCTACGAAAGCAAATCTCACGATCAATATTACATTCACAACACAATGACAAAAAAATTATTCCTTTGATTATCATAGTTTTATTTCCTCTTTTTTTAATAAGCTTCAGGGGCCTCACAGTTTTACAAAACTGCGCAGGATCTTCATCATACGGAAAAAGACAGACAGTGTGCATGCATGTCTTACGCCAATGTCCCCTTACTAAATCACAACCCCCTCCAAGGGTGGCACTGTATTTCTGGGCTTCATGGTTGCTTATAAAAAGTTCGTGAACCACCTCAAAATGTCAAGTGATTGATGACAACAGTCCCAGTGAAGGCAGAGAGGAAGTGTAAAAAATATACATCACACAATGTGAAACTTAAATTCTTCCTAGAGATGGATGGAAACAATACCAAAAGTTCTCTTTGGAGGACAGAGTGTTGGACAACAGGCTGACAAGGATATCTGTCCAACTTGAACTAAATTTCAGGCATTGGCTGAATAAAAAAAAAAGGATGGAAAAGGATATGTGCATCACAGGCAGCATCTGAGTTTCTTTTATTTTTTCTCAATGAAAAGTAAGTTGAGTGATGGAGGGGGACACTGATGACGTGTAACATGCGCAGGATAACTTCATAATTTCTATTCCTTTGTTTTACATGAGAGTACACCAAATACATCCAAGTTCACTTGAACAAACACAAACACTTTACGTACTAAAATAACCGTTTAGACATCCATGTAGACTATGTCAGATTTATGTCAGAATTTATTGTCACTGTATGTTCCAGCAGGGTCAGTGGTGCTGCAGAGGAACAGGGTGCCCTCTACCGTCCAACAGTAGCTTCAGAGATGCCATTTTGTGCTGGGAAATGGACATAGTCGGTTAAATCAACACAATTACCAAAGAGTTGATTCTTCCAATCTTCACATCCTTCAGCAGCGCATAATTCAGCCATTATGGGTAATTACACATATTCATACCCACTAATAATTATATGAACAATAAAAAACACATTATGAAACGCAAAATATGATATATGAAACGCAAAATATGATATATGGACAGTATATCTGCCGGGCTGAGGGGTCGGAAAACGGCTCCAGTGTCAATGTCGTTCACAGAACCCAGATGTTTCTGTAATTATCAAACAATAACATAGAAACATTCTTTCATAAATACAAAAACATCTGGGTTTGTTTGCAGTGACATATATCTTTATTTGTATTGATTTTCAAGGGAGGATCAATCAAACACAAGTTCAATATTTTAATTATAATTTGTTTGGTTTTATTTAGATTAATTTTACACACTGGTATTCATTTAAAATTGCTTCTCATTTAATTTTTCTTCATCTGAGTCATAGTTTCCTCGTTCCTCCAGTTTCTGTGCATACGCGTGGCTCCGCGTTTGCTTGTAGGGCCGCACATTCTCCCATCAAGGTCGCTTTTCATATATTCCATGGGGTTTATGACGTATGCTACTTTCTATGCAATAGTAGAAATGATTGCATAGAAAGTAGCATACGCCTACTTTTGGGTGTAAAACATCAGCTCTTAATCAAGCCCCGGAACAGTCTTTGCATTGTTTCCTTGTACAGTTGCTGGTAATTTAGTTCACATAAAATTAAACTGTTTTCACATTACAGTTTCTCTGCTGTTTCTCTGGTCTCTTTTATGTGATACACCTAAAAAAGAAAAAATAATGTCAATTAGTGCTGCACAAATATTTATTATCACTCATTGCACTATAGCGTATAATCCGTCAAAAAGCATTGAACACGTTATTATAAACTCAACATCTTATATTTTCTTCTAAAAGTGCAGAGTTCTTTCCAAGAAATCTTCAGGTAAATGGGGCTACTTTGTCGTAACCGATGGCAATGCTTTATCCCTTGTCAGGGATGTCAGGGATATCCCTTGATTGACAGCAATCCCCTGTCAGGCTTGATCCCCATGATTAAACTCCTCAAAAGTTACGTGGACAGAATGTTTGGTAAAAAGGCTCATCTAATTGAGTAAAATATTAACTATTGGAGTAACATATGACACAAACAAGATAGATCTTGTAGAGATGATTTATATGCACCCAATATAGACTAATTTTGTTCACCAGCTAGGAAGTTATATGTAAAACATGTTTTTTTCTTTTAAAAAAAGCTTAAGGTGTTATGGTCCTGGTTTACTAAGAAACCTGATAAGAGTGCTAGATTGTGTGTTCATTCTAAAACGATTGTCAGATGGTTTGCTTTGGTTTGTGGGGGATCTACTAAGAATGATTGTGTGGATAAGGCGCAAACATGGTGTAGACCGTCCTATTTAAATGAGGGTTTTACATGTGTTACTTGGAGAGTATGCACGGAGAGCAGAGTGACCGCAAGGCAAAATGAAATTTGATGCCATGGAACTGGAGTGGAAGGGGAAGATAAATATATTGTTGAGCTACAGCCAAAACATCTGAATATTACTAAAATAAATGTGATATTGGAGAGTATCTGCGAGAAAGTCAATACTGCGGGTAAAACAAGAAGAACAATAGATGCAATTTAGAGAAGATGGCAAGATATATAGATAAGTATATGTGATGTATACAACATAGATCCTATGGAGTGGATCCATGCACACCAATTTTAGAAGAAATTATATCGATCCATGGTTGAAAAATGATGTCCCCGAAAATTTTGGATACAATGCTCCCCTTTGTGTCAAAACTACAAGACCCACCTCTAACAAAACCAAGCTACTTCTTCATTGCACAAGGATCTATGGGGATATTAACTTTGAAAATAATGAAATATTTTTTGAGTTCTGTTTTTCATTAAAAAAGCTCCCCCTAGTGAAAAATATGTGAAATATTAGAAAAAAACAAGATATATAAACGATTAAGCTCCTACAGTCAATTAAAATACACCAAATTTGGACTAAATAAGAGCAATGCTTTAGAAATGATGGCAAATTGTAAATCCGGGAAAAGTCCCCAATCCCCCCACATTTCCCCCGAGTCAACTCCGCAAATTAAATGATATGTTCAGTCATTTTTGTAAAAAAAAAGCTCCTTCTAGTGAGTGAAATACGACTTACGCTGCTGTCATCAACAGCTAGGGTATATCCCTGAAAAGTCCCCAATCCTCTTCGTTGTACAAGCAATCCCCCCGATTGAACTCTTAGATGTGAAGTTATTTCCACAGGATTTTAGTTAAAGACAAAAAAGCTCCCTAAATTGAGTAAATTATGAGCGTTAAGTTTAAAAATATGGGTAAAATATGATATATACATGAAAGATCTCCTCAAGTTGATTCATATGCATATTAATCGGACCAACGGTTGAGAAATGATGGAAATTGTTTTGAGATAAAGCTAACCCTAGTGTCCCAAATATACAACTGACCTTTCTAAAATCAATGCAGAGCTTCCTCACATTAAGTAAGATCTATGTGGGTGTAAGGTTTGAAAATGATCCATTTTTTTGTATTGTGTCTGAAAAATAGTATTTTACATTAAAAAACTCTCCCTCGTGAGTAAAATAATATATATACACGACAGATCCTCCTCAAATTGATTCGTATGCACCAAATATGGACTGAATCGGATTTGAAAGTTAAATCTGAAAAACTGTGTTTTCATATTGACAATTGACAATCTGTTTCCCCAAAACACTTTCTTCTTCGCAATAACGTCTATGTGGGTCTAATATTTTTAGTATTGTAGTATAGTATTGTATAATAGATGGATCTCCTCAAATCAATCATCATTCATATGCAACGTAATCAGACCAGCGATTGAGAAATTATGGGCCAAAAACTGTCAGATAAAATTCACCCTCTTGTCAAAAATATACAAGGGACTGTTTCCAAAATGATTCCAGCCCTTCCTTGTACTGAAGTCTATGTGTGTGTAAAATTTGAAAATGATCTATGAAATATCCATGTTGGATGAATCCAAAGAAACTGGACTTCTGCTTTTATTTGAAGAAGTTTTTCGGATTTAATTCAAAAACTTTTCAAAAACATTTCATGGTTCATATTAAAGTTTTCTACCCACAAAGAGTGAGAGGAAGGACTGGATTGACTTTGGGGAAGGTTGGATGTATATTACTGACCCATGGAAGGACATCAGGGAGCGTTCACTAGCCTTTTTGAACTGTGATGTACGTGTTGAGGGTGACAATAGACCATGATTGTCTTTCTAATGTCATTCTTTATTATTAATTATGTGTACTATGGGAATATTGCGGTTTTGTCGTATGCCTGTTCATACAATGACTATGAAGTTTCTTTGTTTTATCGTAAACCTGCACACCCAGACCGATACCTGATGTTTGACTCTCACCCCCCACTGCAACACTAGTGGGGAGTTATCAGGACCACATACAACCGGGCCGATAAACTTCCCCACGAAGGCAGAGGGAAAAGAGAAGAATCATATGCATGTCAAGTAGGAACTGTAGCTGATTGCTCTGTTTTGATTACATCCTCAAAAAGTCGGGGATATTATGGAATGGTCATTGCCGCCTCCGCCACAGATCCTTCGTGATAGCACATTAACTCAAAAACTATTTCATGATTTACTTTGCTTGGTCCTTGCATGGACGAACTGGGTTGATTTTTGGGAAAGGTCGGTTGTTATTTCCAACACAGGGGGGAGCTTTTTTTCAAAGTTTTTTCGGGCCATAATTTCCCAACCGTTGGTCTGATTCAGCCCAAATTTAGTACACAAGAATTTACTCGAGGAGATTTATCTTGCCACTATCATATTTTACTCTAGTAGTTCTTAAGTCACTCACTAGGGGAGCTTTTTATGTAAAGCACTGCTCTTTGGATATTTTCGGACATAACTTGTTAAATAATAATAAAATGAAGATTGATTGATTGATTGTTGGTCTGATTTAGTTGAAATTTGGTGCACATTAATCGAGTTGATGACACCTCTCTTGTAAATATCCTATTTTACTCTAATAGATCATATTTTAACTCGCCTTTATCCCCAAATGTACAAATATTTCTGCATGATCCCGTGCTACAAACCTGATACGGGCTTTCCCTGACATATATTTTCGAAATATTTGTCCAATCCCAGCATGTAGGTAGAGGGATGTGAGGTCTCCATATTTACATTAAGGAACTACAGTATATGATGATCAGAATTTGTAAGGATGGATACACCTAGACATACCTGACATACGCCGACTAATCTCCGACAACTAAGTGTTGGACTCTTCTCTGCAGGCAGAAGCCTGTCTGCTCACAAACTAATGGTCTCTATCTCAATCCTACAAGTTGAATTAACCCCGCATTTGGACATTATAATTGAAAAGATGTGCAGCAGGAGCGATTGAAAACAGATCAGAGATGCACCATTCAGATTTTTCCATTGATGAGTTCCTTGGGCAGCCAACCCTGCTTAGCTAAACCGCCACCGATGGCTGGTCATATCCAAATCTCATAGAGTTATGTAAAAGCATTAGTTGCATGGTAGCTGTTTATTTTTAGTCCTATAGCAACACCACTACATCTGTTATTCGATTATAATCACTATTTAAGTGTAGCAGAAAAAGCTACCCATTTCTTTTTTACATTTAATCATTAAATCAAAAGTCCAGTAGTAATAACTGGTCATTTCATAACATCAAAATATGCTTACTTATTGATTTGATGTTGAGTTGTTTCTCTTCTCCTTTCTTTTTCCTGTAGAAATAAAGACTAATTAAACATCAATCATATTACATACCTTCCTGTAGTGTTTGTACCGTTTTAATGTGGTGAATACAGACGGGAAGGAAATGGATTTATTGACTGGACAACTTCAAACTCAAGACAAAGAATATATATTTTTGACTTGCTATCTTTAAGTTTGGTAAAACAAACTTAGGAAAGAGTGGAAACATAGTTTGATCACACAAAATACTGCCTCAGTAGACAGAGAAAGGTCAAATTACACTTGTCACTGACATTACGTCAAAGACTTTGCAATACGACACTGTATTACGTTCTTTTGCCCAAACCAGAGGATGTGTGCTAAATCATGACACCCTGAATGAGCTGCTCTATTGTTCACAGTAAACAATTAGAGAGGATCAGCACAGTGGATAAATACTAAAGATACAGGATAAAGCCAATAATTATTTGGAAAAGTCTTAATTAGAGTGTACTATGTCTATGTTTGGAAGAAGGTAAGTATGAAATTCAACCCCACAATATTCAAGGTCATCCACATCAAATGCTTTTATATCACTCTTATTCAGCGGGATACTCACTTTTCTTTGTGTTTGCAAACATATGCAAAGAGAGTCACCATGATGATGACAGACACTGAAACCAGGACCACGATCACGATAATCCACTTAGTTTCTGCAATAAATAAAAAAATAATTTAAAATAAAAAGCCACTTTGTCTCTTAACGGAAACCATTTGTAGGAAAAAGTGAGGTCTGTAATGACTGTGTTTAAATTGTTCAAAACATAGGGATATTAAGTCCTTTCCCATGAGTACATTTATTTTCTGTCATTTCTAAAATTTCATACAATTTCTCAAATTTCTGTTAATTTTAACTCCAGTAAAATCTCCTAGTATTTTGAAAAAAAAAAAAATGACTACATTTGAAAAATGTAGTATAGTAATACAGTAAAAGCAATGTCTACCATCTCATAAAAGGACAAAAAAAATATCATGAGCAAGTGGAAATCATCAAATTGTAACATGTCTTGACATAACGGGTAAACCGAGGATAATGGCTCATTTACATGATGTGATCAAGTTCTGCTTCATGCGTTGTTTCAGGCGTGATGATATCCAAACTGATAACTGAGTCATTATTCCCAGTTCATCCTTTCTGTCAGGACGTTTCCAAATTCAAGCAGGCGTTTGACGTCATAGCAATGTAGGCCGAATTATAATATATATTTCAGCATGTTAAAATTTGAAAAATATCATATTATTATGTTAAGAGTTATTATGTTTTAATGTGATAATAATTTTATTTTTGTGTGACAGCAATTCCCATGATGCCACAATTATAAAATAAAAAAAATCATATGTATATGATCAGATAACATACAAAGTGCGGAAGTTCAGAACCAACAATCACGAGGAACACTCTTGGAAAAACAGGTGAGGCAGCAAAAGGAGGAATAGTGATTTAGAAAATGAGAAGAATGTATGTTAGGATGTGGAGCATGAATGACTACCGATGAGCCTCCGAGGGTGACGGCGGCTCAGTTAGTAGGGCGGTTGTCTCACAAGTTACTGAATCGTGGACAAGAGATCATTTTCTTTCTTCAATGTCACCAGAGGGGTTCTTTAGAACCTTAACTACTGCCGCTCAAAATCAAATGCCGCCACTATAATTTGTAAACCCAGTGCTAAAAAGTTAACACTAAATGGGATTCAATGGTCTAGTTAACAGGGACTGATATAGATATTATATTTTTTGCTATTTTGATTAAATAAGTCATCTACCTATGAATTTATTTATCCTACATACATTGGCCATGTTATATAATATTTTCCATGTTGCCTCTTGCTGTGGAAGATCATCTGTAAAGCAATATTATCACAATTGTACACACCAAAACACCGACATGGTTGATGTTGATTTGAAAGTGCAAGTTTTTTACTCCTTAAGAGTAAAAAGAACATTTGCGAAGTCTTACCAAGTCTTCCGTCCTCCTCTGTTTTCTCCACTTCACAATTTGTTCCCTCGAAACCCTCTGTACATTGACAGATGTAAGTGTTGTTTCCTGCTTCCTTACATTTCCCTCCATTTAGACAGGGGTAACTTAGGCAGGGACTCGCTGCAACAAAATTCAAGACATTTTTCGATTTTTTAATGGCTGATTACAATGATCATCAACTTTCTAGTTGGACTGTGATTATTGAGACAGTTTCCTCTAATGCCAAACATCATGACAGATCACTTATGACGTTTAAGACAACACAGGTTTTGTCAAATACAGTCAAGAGTCAAGCACGTGATTTTGCAGAGCTCTTTTCATTGAAGACACAAACCTCTGTAACAGTCACGTCTGAATTCATATATGGTGCAGATGTAGCCTTCCTGGCAAGCCCTGGGCTGGCAAACAATGCCAGTGTTGGTGCATTCACAGTACTGGGAACAGTCCTCAGTCACAAATTTCGCCTTCAGCTGCATGATGGACAGACGGAAATAAAACATTGATTAAATGAACAACACATAACGCAGTATCTCTTTCAAATGTTCCATGTCCTCGTACAGGGTAGTATCTGTTGCGGAAGGTGCAGCCACATTGTGTGTATGGCACACAACTTCCCCCACTCATGACGAAGTCTTCAGCACACTGGCACCCTTCCATACGGATATTGGTGTAACACTCAGAGGGTGCAGCAAGGTTGGCACATGAGGCGGGACAAGGTGACATATAGGAGGAATACTTGCTGTTGACATCACAGGAGAGGACTAGCACAGAGAGAAATAATAACCCGCTCAGATAACTGATGTCTTAATCTCTAGTTGATATTTCTTGAATGGTACATATATTTTTGTGTGTATTCAGCATCTTACCGCAGTCCAGCTGTTGCCTCCAGGGTCCCAGTTTCACTCCAGCCTCTTGACAAGAGGTCGCATAAGCTTCGAAACTGGCACATCGCAGTGCTGCACTGCCCCGCTCAGCACACAGGTCAAATACACAGTCACTGTGGCAGAAACCCTTGTATTAATTTTTTTTTTTTTTTAATTTGAGAATTAATCTAATCTTAACCTTAGAGGTATTTTATACAGGATTTTTATCTTCAAATATAACTTTCTCAAACATCACTAGAGACCCAGTAAAAGTTTTGGTGTCTGACATGACATGGCCCATAGAAAAGTTAAAAGGAAAAGTTAATACCGTTTGCCTTCCTAAAACAATTATTTGTTTCACTACAGCATATTTTCTAAAAATTCAATAATCAACCCACCCCAGTTTACTTTTCTAACAATCGAGTCCTGGAGGAGTAAGTCTCAAGTCATGTTAAAATGAAATGTTAACTCAATCGCAATCAATCGCAATACATATATATATTTTTTCCTATATCTCGCTATTCGGTATCCTTAGGATGTTCCCACTTACTGTGACTTATAATGGTTTATTTACAAAAGGCTAATGCTACATATAATATATTGTAATATTAATGCATAGAATTAAATAATTGTAAATCTGTTACTACAATTTCACAGACTACTCACTCCTGATATGTTTTAGGTGGCAGTATAGCATGGCAGGTTGTAAATGGTCCCTTTGGGTCTGACAGCGCTCCACAATGAGCCCCACTGTTGAAGTCTTCGACCTGAGACGTAGAGCAGTCTGGTGTCTCAAAACCGGAGTCCAGATCGGTCTCAAACTGCCTGAGGACAGAGTAGAAACTATGGAAGAAAAGAGGAAAGGGGCCATCACTCACTTGTCAAAGGATGACACTAAAAAATGAGGGTCTCTAATACATGATCGGATTTTTTTTTTCATATTTGAAGGTTACAGATCTGGAAATTAAAGTGTAAATAGATTATTTGTTATTTATCATAGACAATGCTCACTGCACCAAAAGAGCCAGGAGCATTATCAGTGCTACACTACACCCTTCTCACAAGTTTTTCACCCTTCTGCCGTCTGGTAGCAGATGCCAGAGAATTTTCCCCCAAGCCATAGGGCGCCTCGACATGTACTATCTAGATTTTAATCTGAAAACTATTGTCAGTAGTTTGAACATGAGATATGAATAAGGCAACTGCCACTTTTGACAGTGAGCTAATATATTATATATATTCATATAAATGTATTTGTCTATTCACACCTACAATGAAGGTCGGTGTCACAGCATGACAGAATACATGTGTGTAAATGAAGGGGAGGCAGGTTGAACGGAGCGGATGCAAGGAGTGGAGGTGAAGACGGAGCAGGGGTTCAAGTACTTAGGGTCAATTGTTCAACGGAGAGTGTGGAAAAGAGGTTAAGAAGCAAGTGCAGTCAGGGTCATACAGTCCTACTGTATGGCTGCTATGACCAAAAGACAGGAGTCCGAGCTGGAGGTGGCAGCGTTGAAGTTAAAGTTTTCTTTGGGATTGGCGAAGACAGACAGGATTAGAAACTAGCACATCAGAGGAACAGGTCAGACGTCTTGGAGTCATAGCCAGAGAGGTCAGATTGAGATGGTTCAGACATGTGAAAAGGAGGTATAGTGGTTATTTTGGTAGAAGGATGCTATAGATGGAGCTGTCAGGCAGCAGAAGAAGGGGAGGACCAAAGAGGAGATTTCTGGATGTGCTGAGAGAGGACATGCAGTTGGTTGGTGTCACAGAGGAAGATCCCAGTGTAAGATGAAAACAGATGATCTGCTGTGAAGAACTCACATTTTCGAATTATTTTGCCAAGTCTAGTGTTTCTTTCTTCCAACTCCAGCATTTCAAGCCATTGCAGCACAAACAAATATAAATAACACAAACTAATAAGATATGGTGGATTTGTATCCAACATTTCTAAACTAATAACTTCCTTTTGAATTAATTTGACTGTGGCTGTAGAAAACGAGACCAATTCTGGTTAGAGGAAAAAACTGAAAAAACAACAGAACCAGTTCCAGTCCCATTAAAAATGAAAATTACCAGCCACCAGTACTAATCAGTTTGAGGTCCACAACAGTACAGCAGTACAGAGTTTGTGTATTCAGTTGTGGGATGGCGGACAATGACATGAATAAAGTGAATGACATTAAGTTAGTCAGCGCATACAGTAATTCTCATCTGTCAGAAATTGTAATTCATTTACATGAACAAATACAAATAGCGGATACTCCAAAAAACAAATAATAATAATAATTCTTATTACACCTGTTCTCGTGCAGTGTTGGGAACACTGACTAAACACCAAGCTAAACCATAGCCATTGAAGAGAAAGCTGAAGTATATTTTGCTCTTTACTCTGACTTCTACAATCAGCATTGTTGAAAAGGCATTGCTTGTATGAAGTTTCGCTATGGATGGTAGAATATGGCATAATGATAGAACACAGTAATATAATAATGTCTACCGTGTGCAGTGTTACCAGATGGGAAATGAAGAAATATCGTACTCTCGCTTTAAAATTATCGTATTTTGACCCAACTAATAACTTGAAAAAATCACACGCTGGGACAATGCATTTAAAAACTAAGCTTTTCTATGTGCTTGGAACTCCAATAACCTAAGGAATAAACATGACGGCTCAACAAGGGATGAAAACAATGGCTTTATTCAGTGTCACACTTAAACACACCTACCCACCCAGTCAATTGCACCTCCTTGCAAACCACTTTTTCCATCCTTAACTATCAAAATAATAGCATTGGAACTACCCACTGCATGCAGAACGGCCTCAACAAGAGAAACTGAACTTTAAAGCTGAATTCTTAACACATGGTTATTATCACAGAAGGTCAAGAATATGAGTTCATACTAATTGGAAACAGCCAGAGATCAGATCTCATCTAATTGTCGAATTATAACTCCAAACTCACTATCTGTGTGTCCCTGATTGTGAATCGGCAACAGAGGTAGAAGGTCAAGCTGTCGCTGTGGCGGATGTTTTCAGTTGGGTTGGATTGGGTGCAGTTACTGAACGCAGCATTGTCTTTGTTGGTGTGAATTCTGTGCATCCACCAGCTATTTTCACACACTCTGATGTATGCATGAGTCCCTGCCTAATTATAGGAATTTCTTTCATATCCGTTTGGTCAAAGGTTATTACCCCATCATTTTGGGGGGAAATTGTATATTTTCCCTAAATGTTTACATACATGCAGGAGAAGCTCTGCATTTCTATTTACCTCTATCTCATGCATTATTTATTTTTCTGTCTCGCAGTCCCTCCCTGTGCACTGTTTTTGCATCAAAGCAGATGATTGGCTCATAGGCTTGCATTTGCGCCGTCAGCCCGAGGTCTTGAAGCTGAATTTGTGGGAAAAACCGGTATGTTACGTACTGACCTGTTTAATGAACTTAGGAGCTATTTGACTCGTCATCAAAAAATTATTTTGAGATTGACTGATAAGCACTCCGCGATCGATCAGTAGATCATAAATCGTGATCGACCAATGGATCACGATCGACCAATAGATCATGATCAACGGATTGGGTATTTCTACTGTACTATCTACTATTACTCAAAGGAAATTGACAAAGTAACATCTTATGGGCAGAAGGACCCTGATCAAGCTGTTAGGTTAGTTAATTCAGACAGTGAGCACAGTGAGTGGTAGTGAGGAAGAGTGGACCCTCGAATTAGGTTTCAGAGCCAGTTAGAGGTCAGTCAGTACGGTAAGGAATACCTGTCAGTAAAACCAAAGAAATGGGGTTTCAATATGTTCATATTGGCCGACTCTGATGGTGTGAGATCTACTTAACAAGAGCCTTGCATCCCCCTGAGGTAGAAGGTATTGGTGCAAGTGGCAATGCTGTCTTGGCAGAGCCAATCCCAAAGGAGCAAGGCCACAAGATGTTACTTGCTAACTGGTTCACAAGTGTCCCACTTGTCCTCACACTTTAAGCAAGGAATTCATTGCACCGGTACCATTTGCGGTAATAGACTACCAGCTGCAAACTTGATGTCTGATGCTGAGCTGTGGAAAACAGGATGGGGATATTTCCCAACCATAACGGTCGCTGTTTGAGAAACAACTATGCTTATGATTGCACCCGGTTCTGGCACCCTATTTCAATAACCAAAGCGGTTTCTTGATAACCGGCCAGTAATCCTTCTCAGCAGTTACAGTGCGGCATATCCCTTCAACGAGGTTATCAGGTGGGGCAACAATTCAAAGGGAAGCATCGTAATCCATGCACTGTTGTAGTGATAACGAACAATTAGAAAACGACTGGGATGAATCTGCTGGACTCTTGCACTGTGCCGCGACAAAATCAAGCCGAAAAAGCGGCACCAACAGCTGTTGTTCCACTTTGTCAATACCAAAGAATATAGAGTGTGCTTTGTTAAAAGGATATTCTAATTTGATTTATTTGGGGTTATTGCCATGAAGTTGTATGTATGTCTATATTGGGTGCTAGTTTTTTCCTGTTTGCTGTATATACTATAGAACACCTTGGCGTTATAGCACCCTCATAGCACATTGTTACCCTGTGGCAAAAAACCAATATCTGCCGGGGGATCAGGGGTAGAATTTTTATGATTGATATATTATCAGGGACTAGCAAAAACTGGGGTGAAATATTTTTTCACCCAAAATTAAATTCATGCAGCGGAGAGTTAATGGTCAGTCAGAGTCAACAGCTGTTTAGCTCTAACATTAAAACCATCTGCTTAATATTGTATAGGTCCCCTTATGCTGCCAAAACAGCTTTGTAATGCACTGTATTCAGTTTATGAATGCAGTCCTCTTACTATTAAGCTTAGTATAGAGCTCATACCTTTACCAACATGTTTACATAACTTACATGAATCATGCTCCTGACATGAATCTAGAGAGCTACTCCTTAAGGAAGATAGCTCCAGGGAAGGGTTTCATACCTTGGTGGAATGATGGATCATTCCACCAAGATTTACCATCCACTCAGATGAAAATAAGTAGAAAGATTTCCGTGAATGTATACCTCTGTCTCTGCACCTTAAATCTTAAGTTATCAGAAAATAGCTTCAAGATTAATCTATAAAAAAACATTTATGACATTGTCAATCAAAGCAAGAATGCTAAAACTGTGAATCAGGTACCATTTGTTGACCAATCCAGAGTTTACAAGTGCAAGTCATTGGTCAAAATAAGCCTTTCTGTAACCCCGAGTATTATTCAATTAAAATGGAAAGTTCTCTGTTGTAAATTTTTGGGAAAAATATTAAATAATTAAAATGACTTTTTATCCATAGATTTCAAACAGATTAACAGTCTCCTTCAGTGAAACTCCAAGTGCTAAATAATAAATCATGATTGATTATACCTCATTTATTTACATCATTTGTTTTATGTCACTATGTGACCAGTTTTTTAAACATTTCATTTAGATTATGTTAAGAGTGTTTCCATGAGTGTTTCTACAATGAAGGAAAAAACTTGACACACTTTAAACTTACTGTTCTTAAACCAGCCCAAGCTTTCGAGCTTTGCACTAGCCTTGGTTGTATCTTACCTATGAACAGTGTGGGGAACCTGCAAGATCTTCGGTCCAACAGCCTGTCGGTCACCGACCCTCCAACTTTCTCCAAATTCATTCAGGTCCCTGACTACTGTTCCATCTGGCTTCATGTACTCATTCCTAGTGATGGCGTCATAGTTTCCACACAACCCTCTGACAAAGTTCTTATAAGTGCTGGGCAGTATAATTTCTGATACAAAGAAAGACAGAGTGAATATAAAAGGTTTCAGCAGACAGTGAAAACAGATGCTTCTTATTTTTTTACCTCCTCGACTGTTGCCATCAAAACGTACGGTTAGTCCAAAGTCAGAGGTAAGCTGAACCTGCCTGGAGTTTCTTGTAATAGTCAAACCATCAACTGGATTGAGTGGAGTAGACACACGCTCCCCATTCACCTAGTGAGAAGATTATAGGTTTACAGAATACTTTCAATAAAAAAAAACAGCAAAAAGAAAGAAGGTTTTTTTCTACAAAGACAAACCACTGACAAGGACAGTCTTCTTTTGCAAAAAGCGAACATTGACACCATAAACATCAATAAACATCTGATCCAGGAAAGACACCCTCTTGTTTCCCCCACGCCTGAGGTTCTTCCCCCTTACTACCAGGGGTGACAAGGTTTGTGGCAGGTTGTGGCCCTGAGTCAGGACATAGGTGTGGGGACCCTGGAAGTGGTGGGTGAAACCATCAAATGTTCGATGGTGAGGATCCCCTGAGATACTGCACTTGTTGAACTCTAGAGACAACGACAGGATAAATAAACAATAAATGGTCACCAAGACTTATAACCCAAACAATAGAAAAATATAAGAATGAGGATCACCTGGTGCTCATGGCTATCAGAATTCACAAAATATCATGAAAAAGCAACACTGAAAGGTCTGATCCACATGGTTCTTTTTATATAGTTACTATCCTTGTCTATGATGTCTTGGACTAACTTTTCTTTTTTTAGGTTTGAAATATTTAGATAGGACAGCGCTGATCAGGTTGTATTACAGACAAAGAAGTTCAGAAAGGTAAACTCACTGGTTGGTTTGCAAGAGAGCTCTCCATATTTGTCCACGGCGCACAAAGAGTTGGAAACACAATGGTGGTCCTTACATGTGATTTTCCCACCAGCGTTACAGATACATAATTCAAGGCATTTATCTGTCAGCCAGGATTCTCCCTTCTATGAACACACACACACACACACACACACACACACACACACACACACACACACACACACACACACACACACACACACACACACACACACACACACACACACACACACACACACACACAATAATTACTCGTGACCTCACACTATTTAGTTACATGTGTTCTCAGCATGTATACCTTCCTCAAAGAGCAGTGCTCAGACTTGGTAGGGGACATAGACACTAATCTCTAGCTCTTAAGGAGTTGAAGAATATGGATTACAAAATATATTATTATTTACTTGGGATTGAATGGATATTGATTTTTCAGGAAATTTATGTTTTCCCAGTTTAATAAATACATTTTTCTTCTCTGGAGAAAAAAAAAGCTTTGGAAATAAAAGAGCACCTATATAAATGTCCTTATTCCTGTAGTTATTTGGCAATGCTCAGATTTGTTTCAACTCAGTGTATTTTGAACCCAAAGTTCTAAGAAAATTTAATCAACATATCTAATGATTACAACCTGTACCACACACCAAATATACTGTAAACTCAAGATTATTGGTTTTTCATTGTTTGTTTTAATTTAAAATGTATCAAATCAGCCACTCTAAATGTGGGGTTTTGTCACAATGCCACAAAGGATGCAGGTTTTGAGGGAATGTACAATCGTCATGTTTTGCTATGGAATGACTAACAGAATGCTGCCCATGAAATGGATATTCAGCTATCTGTTGTAGATAGATTTTTTTCAGTACATCTTACTGGCTACACAAAAGCCAACCATGGCTTCTTCACCTGCGTAGTCGAGCCAGCCAAAGAGCCAGCCAACCAAACTTGTTGCGTTTGTAATAAAAATGGCTTCAAGGATGAGCAGAAATCATCTCAGGGAGGTTCATCTGTGTCCTGTCATCCTCATCTCTCTGACTGACCTGTTTTTTTTTTACCTCAGTTGCTTACATTTCATGAAGTCTGGCAATTTGTACAAATATTGTATTCACGGAGGACTCTGTTACCAGAAACATGGTAGAGCTATGGCTATGGTAACAACGTCACCAAAGCTTCACATTACTAATTGCTTGGCTGATATAATTCTCGTGAACACGGTGGTGCTGTGGTTATGGGCAGCTACAATTTCGGACATTGTATACAGGCACCTTTTTCTTTCTCTTCTTTTTTCCATGTCAGTTTGAAAATACAGAAATCTAAAAAGAAAATATATAAATCATATCCACACGCAATAAAGATTTTCAGGGAACCGTGCCCGGTGTAAACTGAAGTGGCGTCAATGGTATTACGAATGTGTGCAACTGGCATACATATCATTTTTTTCACATACACACTACATCCTGTTCAGGTTACTGGAGGAGCAGCTGTAGGAACTTCACTCACATCATAGTACTTTCCGTCTGAGTCAAGACATCCACATTGGTCCAAGCGAACGCACTTGTTGTCACTGAGGATGTAACCAGCGTTACACTGACAGCCCTCCACACAGGTGGTTGGAGGAAGGTGACAGAAGACCGGGAAGAGATCAGAACAGGTTGGCGGGCAAGGGGGTGTGCAATCTGAATAATGGCTGTTAGGAGGGCATGGCAAAGCTATAGAACGAGATAGAAAGGAAAATATGTGAAGTTTCCAACTGCAAGCTTTTCTTTCTTTCAAATGTCCAGTAGTTAGTGAATGTCACTGAAACTTACGACAGAAGCTGGTGTTCCTCCAGCTGACGGTGACTCCTGCACTCTGACAGGCCTGTGCATATGCTTCCACGTTGTCACAAAGCGTAGCCTCCATGCCATTATACTCACACATGTCATAGATGCAGTTACCCAAGAAAGCCTTTGGGGGTACCACAGAGTGGCACGGCTTGAAACGATCAGAGAGGATGACACTGGCACACTTGTCCCTGAAAAGCTGCTCCTCTATTGCGGTGCAGTCAGGATGGATGTCTGGACGAGTGTCTGGCTGACAGCTGAAGGAAAAAATGTCTGATTGAATACTTTTTTCAGTAGTTTTTTTTAAGGCTTTCCAATGTTGCAAATCATTTCTGAGCTTTGAATGACCTCATTCAAAAATTGTTAATACCTTAACAATTCATGTAATGCAGATGACATTCCATCTACCTGTGATCACCAAAGATATTTTACTCCTGTTTTCTTTACACCTGCAGTATACCATCTTCATATAAGTATTGAGAGAATGTCCAAAATAAATATTTTGTGGCAAAAATAATCTAATCCCAGATGGCCTCATACATACAGTTAGGGGTTTGGCGTTTCCTCAAGTGAAGGGGTGATGAAGAGCGAGATTTAACAGATGATTTTTTAAGGAATATTCTTCTGGAAGGAGACCTTGGAATCGACCCACAACTCATTGGAGGGATTATAATATCTCATCTACAGTATATGCAGCGTAACAGTTTGAACACAGTTGTCCATGGGATGGTTTGTTACTTTTGACTGTTAATGTATATCTTATCTATATATATATATATATATATATATATATATATATATTAATTATATATTAATATATATATATATATATATATATATATATCTCAGTTTGGTTACTCTCTCTATTCATTTTAGTCAGAGCCTTGCTCATGTTCAAAACAGGTCTTCCTCTACATCACATTACTTAGTTTAGTCTTAAAAAAAACAACAGCTTTGTGCAATTTTGTGTGTGATTTTTCATAGACAGTTAACATTATGCAAAAAAGACGCTTGATGTATTACCGAAACAATGCTCTGGATCTATGCTTAATGGAGGACCACAGTAGTGCAGCGGCTTCTGTAGCTCCCAGTTATGAAAACTGAGAACTGTTTTCTCTCCACTAAGCAGTCTTTCTCTTTTGTATCAGAAGAGTGCAACTGTGTGATATCAAAGATAAATGGACTAAAATATAGCTCATATGATGTCTTGGGCTTTAAACACGGTCATGTGGCACATTTCCATCCACGCTCAGAGCAGCGCTAAGCAGCCTGCAGCTTGTGAGGACAACAGGCTGGCATAGCAGGGTACAGTGGCACAGAGTCAAGTGAAAATGGGGTGCGCAGAAGCAGAGTGAGACTATCCTGAGAGAGTGTCGAGCATTTAGCAGTTAGATGTCGGCCATACTAGTAAATGGGGAGACGGTGCACTTGAACACCAAGTCGCTCCCATTGGCTTTTCCGTGTGTGAATCATGGCGTGAATGGTTACCACTCCTGATGAGCATTCGGTGCAGCCTCTATCATCACTATGAATATTCATGTGAATGGGTGAATGATGGCTCCCAATGTAGAGCGCTTTCAGTGGTTGAGCAGACTAGCGCTGTGTAAGTAAAGTCCATTTAATATCTCCCCCGGGTGTTCAACGCGGTATTTATCGTGGCTGGTTACATCCCCCCAAGCGATAATGCTAACATAGTGCTAATGGAGCTGAGGGGTTACATCAGCTCCCTCCAGAACAAGCATGACCACATCTCCGTCATTATGGTTCATGCTTATCAGCCCGACTAGCAAGCTTACCACTAGGCCAACATTGTGTGGTTGGACTACACTGTGCTTCAGAACGGCTTTGAATGTAAAGACTGGTAGATATTCAGGGAGGCAGTGAATAATGATAGAGAGGTGGATCTAGAGGAGTATCCGGCATCAGTTACGAACTACATTAGTAAGTGCGTTGATGATGTCTTCCCTAACCAGACAATCACCAGCACAGACACTCAGGGAAGCCAATAGGTATCAGATCGCGGGTATTAAGAGAGCAAAAGCTTCTAATGCTCAAAAAATCCAGGGTCACTTTCCCTCAAATGTCCACCACAGCATGTGGAGGGGCAAAATGAGCATCACATATTACAACAAGAGAGACAGAGTGTCCCTGCGAACCATCTCTTCCTCATGCTCTTAACAGATTCTTTGCCCGTTTCGAGTTCTCAAACACCTCTCTGTACTTACTTCTCACCCAGACGAGCTGCCGCTCAGTGTGACAGCTGAGGATGTGAGGTGATCCCTGCAGAGGGTCAAGCCTCGGAAAGCTGCTTGGCCCTGACAACATCCCGGGCCAGGTCCTGAGTGACCATGGGGACCAGCTCTCATAGGTAATGACGGACATCTTTAACACCACCCTCTCCAAGGCGAGGGTGCAAACGTGCTTCAAAACTGCCACCATAATTCCTATCCCCAAGTCTGCAGCGGTCTCAGGCCTGACAGACTATCAACAGTTGGCACTCACCCCTATAGTCATTAACTGCTTTGAGCGGCTGGTCATGCATGACCCATATCATGGACACTATTGACGTTGATGTGTACCCCAACCAGTACACACTCAGGAGAAACCGTTCCACTGCGGACAATTTTTTTGTTGTTCAAAGGGCCCAACCCACCTTGAGAACAGACTTATACGTCCGACTACTCTTTCTGGACTTTAGCATGGCTCTCAACCCTATAATCCCACAGAGTCTCATTAATAAACTGGCAACACCAGGATGGGTGGACTTGCTGGACTTTATTTCAAACATGTACCAGTTAGTCAGAATTCATATCCTCACTTTCTCCCTGAATCATCCTTAACACCGATTTCCCCCAGGGTGTTTTAAGAACCCGCCTGTTCTCGTTTCTGACGTATGTCTGCCCGGCCAAGTACCCGAGCGGTCTTATTTTCCAGTTCACAGACGACACAGCGGTGATGGGATTGATCACCCACATTGATGAGGCGAAGTACAGGCAGGAAGAAAGCCACTTGGAAGTTTGGGGCAAAGCCAACCATCTTTGCATCAACGTGAAGAAAACTAAAGAGATAATTGGTGAACTTCAGGAGGGCAGCCTGACCACAGTGAGTGACATCTAAATCAGCAGGAGAGGAAGAGGACCTCCTGCATCATGAAGGACTCCACCCACCCTGCACATGGCTGGTCTGTCATTGTTCGGTCATGCAAAAACATGTGGAATGACAAAAAATCGTCTAGAATCTAGAAATGCTTCCTGGATTATATGAAATGGCCTGCTCATGACTTTGAAAACTTTAATATAACTGACTCTTTCCTCACCTCCACAGTTCCCTTTTCCTTTTTTACCATCTGCGTTGCTGTTTGTACAACCCTGTTTGTGGGGGTGTGGTCCCAGGCATCAGCCTGGGACCACACCCCCAGATCAGTTTATTCACACCGGTTGTCAATAAACTCATCTCCTGCAGGAGTACAACCCTGGCTGATCAGCCACGCATTATTATTACAAGTCTAATGGTACATGCTTTGGCAATCAGAAAACTTTCTTTGAAAAGTTAGATTTGTTCCTTGTTTGCTCTAAACTTATTCCTTTTCCCTGTGCTCAGGACATCGCTGTAACACTAATTCCTCAGCCACCTGTAGGACAGTCACAGCACAACATCAGATCAAAAGGATCATCCGCGCCTTTTCCCTTTCGGTTGACTCGAGCTTCGACAAAAGATACTATAAAATTCACTTGCCTCTGCGTCTGCTCTTGGGTCCTGATCCAAAATACATATAACATTATCTTTATTAACTGCTTCATGATTTCGAGAAAGAGACTTCACTATTTTTGGAATGTATTTCTGGGAGCTTTTTACAGATGTCTGCCCTCTCTTGACTTAATGGAAAAACATTAATTAATGTCAAATGCTAAAAAAACATCAAATAGCAAAGCAATTTCAAAACAGCAAATTGTAAGAAGAAAATACACTTTGAGGTGAACAATGCAGGCTAAGGCAATAAACTGCAGTTGTGCCAGTTTACGATAAAAGAGGAAGTTGACCAAAAATATATGAATCACTTCATAAAATCATTAAAAGCTACATTACAAATAGAATAAAAAACTGAGTTTTGAAGTGAATGAATCTGAAATTGATTCTCAATGTGCAAATGATAAGAAAAGACAGTGAGGTTTAAAAAACTCACTGTCTATTATTATAGTTAGAGTAAAAGCTGTGTGAAGTTTGTGACCCACTGACCCAGAATCACTATCTCCATCAGATTTCCAGCTGTTACCCAGCTCTATAACATCCTTTGCTGGTATTTTGTTTGGCATCAGGTTGTCATCTGACGAGTTGCGGTTATAGTTCCCACACATGCCACACAGCTGAAAAGGAAAGAGGTGGATTCATTTATTATAGTGCTTCATACATGAGGACAAGGTTTCAGCATGTAAATGTAACACATTTTATTTCACATCATAAATGGTAAATGGACTGTACTTGTATAGAGCTTTTCTAGGCTGCTCGACCACTCAGAGTGCTTTACAATGCAAGCCAGTATTCATCCATTCACACAAACATTCACACAGTGATGACCAAGCTTCCATAAAGGGCGCCACATGCTCATCCATCACATACTCAGTAGCGGTAACCATTCACACACAAATGGAGTTGCCATTGGGAACAAAAAGGGGTACAGTATCTAGCTAAAGGACACTTTTTACATGTGGACTGCTTACAAACCGCTCAATAAACTGAGCCACTGTCAGAAAAACTGAGCCATTGTCAGAAAAACTAGACCTGCGCTGTTGTCACCGACGGCAATGGTATACCCCCGAAAAGGGTCTAATCCCCTCCTAATACAAGCAAACATCGTGATAGTAATCCTGAAATTAAATGCAGTTATTTTGATGGTATTTTTTCTAAGGGGAAAAAAAAAGCGCCCTTAATTGGGTTGATTATCAACTATTAGACTCAAATATGGGTAAAATATGACCTTTTACCTGTTCTCTCCCAGCTCTCCTAACTTCACATCTGCCGTCATTTTTAGAACATAAATTCCTAACTGTTGGTCTGATTTAGTCCAAATTTAGTGAATATAAATTGAATCACAGAGATCTATCTTGTAAATATCATATATTACTATAGTAGTCTATATTGTTCTTACTATGCAAAGCTCTTTCATTTATTTATTTTTTTACATAAGACACCGTTACCGGACATAGCTCCAAAAATATTTCATGGATCATTTTCAAAGTCCTACGTTGTACTTAGGGTGAGGAAGAACTGGATTGATTTTGGGAAAGGTCTGTTGTATAGTTCACACACTAGGTAGAGCCTTATCTCTGAACATTTTCTGGCCATTATTTCGCAACAAATGATCCCATCTATTCCAAATTTGGTGCATATGAATCAAGTCTAGGAAATTTATCTTGTATGAATTCTGTTTTACTCAAATTGTTCTTATGTTACTCACTAGGTTGAGCTTTTTACAAAACAGTTTTTTAATATAACTACCTAACTGTTGGTTCAAATTAGTCCAAATTTAGTGCATGTGAATAGATATTGAATAGATCATGTCACGTATATGATTTTACTCTAATATCTCATATTTCACCAGGGAGAGAAATTTACAAAAAAAATACTCTGGTAATATATTTACATTCAATTTGAGGAGTTCACTCATGGGGATTGCTTGTACAAGGCAGGGGACAGGGGACTTTTCTGGGATATATACACTTCCTGTACGTGAGGGCTGTGTAGGTCTAGTTGAATAATATACTTTGTAATGTATTCCATACTCTGCTTATCAGAAAGATCACTTTTAAGACCTGGTTGACCTGATCTGAAGACTGCAATCTATGGACAGCACATGGTCACATATACAGGAATAAGGACCAATCGTCCTCCGCCAGGAATGAGTCACCACTCTGATTGAATAAATTAATGTTACCCCCAAAACACACCTATGAAAAGCCACAAAAGACAAGCCATCTGGATTTATGTTCTTTTGCACCCCTATAATTAACAATTTGACCAACAAAGGACATCTCAACATGCTCTATATTAAATGCCATGAGCTTCAGAATATGTGCAATACACCATTTAAACCAGTCCAATGTCTTTGACTGTGCAATGACTGTCAAAACTCATTAATTTGATGACGGAACAATGAGACTTGTCTTTATTCTTAATACCTTGTTAAAGTATTCTCCAGGAACATTGATCTCCAGGTGATGCACTCCATCAAACTTAACCTGTAAACCAAAGTTTGTGCTCAGCAGGCTGTAGTATCCACTGGTTATCACCGTGGCTCCAACCACGTCAATAGAAACTGGGGTTCGAACCCGCCTTCCATTCAGCTAAAACAAGACAGGAATTTACGCTAATTATTTTACACTGCCAAATCTCACAACTTTTTCTGCATTTAATACGGAATAAATTAAAGTCACAGCTTACCAGAACTCTGCGACCTTTATGCAGTTCAACCACAGTTCCGTGAGGAAGGTAGACTCTGACAGAGCGAACATAAGAGGCCTCTGGTTGGCCCCGTTCCTCATTTTTAGCCACTATCTTGAATGGTGTTACCTTGCTGGTGTTACACACCTTAGAAATTCACAATTGAATATGATGTTATTATCTTTCTTAATATTTCTTATCGTTCAAGAATGAACACCATTGCACAGCAAGCAAAGCAGACAATGGCACAGGTTGAAATATAATTGTATCGTATAGTTTAATTCATCCCATACCTCCACCAGAATGTATGTGCAGGTGCCCATGAATGTGTGCATCATGCCATCAAATGTGTAGTAGTGAGGGTCCCCCGCCACATGACACACTCCTTTACCTGGAATAGGAAAGGAATCTCAACGCCATGTGAAAATGTATTCAATATTTTCATATTCATTGTGAATGGCTCAAAGTAAACATTACATGAGAATAGAACCCAATTTTTTTACAGTTTCAATTTATGTTAAGAAGGAAATGAATCAGGTTATGACTATTGATGAAGTGTTAACAGAGTGTCAGGTGTACGGAATTTCTGCTTTTCCAGTCTTTTTACCTGCTGAGTGGCAGTCCAATACCCCATCTACAACTTTACATTCCTGTGTAGGGCTGCACTGCCAGTGCTCACAGGTTATGTTCTGGTTGCCATTACACTTGCAGCGTTTTGAGCAGTCTATCTCAGTGAACCAAGTGTCTCCCATCTAAAAACATATGTATTTGTTTTTTGCTTTTAGTAAAAAATAAGATGAATCATTCCCTTCGAGTGGTGCACCTGGGTACACTTACTGGCCAATAATGTCCATCTTCACCAGTACATCCACATTCACTGACGGGGACACATTTAGACCCGCTGAGGACAGAGCCAGGCTTGCAAAAGCATCCCTCCACACAGGGCTTGTTACAGGGGCCATCAGGTTCTGCAGTGTCCTGGCAACTGGGCTGGGAACAGGCTGGGCCGCATGGGTTGTAATGACTGCCTGGGTGGCACTTCAGGGCTACAGGGCGCAGGACATTTGGAAAAGAAGGTGTTTATAAGCTCTTTTGAAATCAGAGCATTCAGCAATGTCTAATTGGCAAAGATTTTTTTTTTTTTTTTCCAAATGCAAACCAGCAATAGTTTTTTACTAACAGCATTAACTGATAACGTTAAGTAGTGGCAAGGTTTATTGATATGGATAAATTAAAAAGTAAATATTAAATATCAGCATAGATTCAGTGATATTCAGAATATATCATGAACAACTCTTGCTGTTCTAACGCATTGTTTTTCAATAGAAAAACTGTGAAGGTCCTAACTGTTTATTACAGGGCATGTGAACCAGAAAGGTTCTCTATCCATTTATTTAACAGGTTCATTTGTTTCCGCAACTAAACGAAATTAATCGAAATAAATCAAGCTCATTGCTTCTATTTTCCAAAAGGCACAAGAATTTTTGCTAGTCCTTTTTTCAGTCACAACCACATTACACAGTGTTAAGATCCACATGGTTAACTACACCACGCAGATATGCACCCACACTTTGACTTACGACAGAAGGTAGTGTTTCTCCATGCGATGGGGACTCCTGCAGCAGCACATATGTCCGCGTAGCTCTCTATGGCCTGGCAAAGAGTTACAGTCTGACCTCCAGTGACACAAAGGTCATAGACACAGTTTCCAAAGTATGGCTCCGGGGGAATGACAGAGTGGCAGGGTCTAAAGATACCTAAGGTCACGACACAGAGACACAGTTTAGATGAATGCTAGACCAACTTATCTTACTCAGTGATTGTTATGACAAAAATGTAGTGCCTAGATTTTCAACAATGTAAATATTATACATTCATCTAATGATAGATTGTAATAGAGTTCACTGACTGACTACTTCAAACTTACTGATCCTCATAGAAGATGGTGTATGGTTGCTAGTTTATTTCTACTTGTTTGATTTAACTCCTATAAAATCTAATTTCAATGTTGACTCGTGATCAATCTGGAAACTTTATTGAATTCAGCTCATAAGCATTGAAAAATCGCCAAATTTAATCCAAATTTCCTCCCAAAAAAAGTTGGAGCAACTTCATCTAATGAGTGAAAAGGTAGCGTGCTGACTACTGAACTGTTGCAATGCCAATGTTGTTTCAAAGATATTGAAACATTTTATGGTCCTTCTGTCAGCACCTTCCTTCTCAAGATGTAATGACCTAAGGTTCAGCGACATGCCAAATATTGAAGCCACAAAAGGGCCCCACATCACTCAAATGTAATTACTGAGCAAGAGTAAGACCTCAGCCTTTTCAGGGTCGGCTGTCAATCTTACTTCAAGCTCTGCCTCAATATCAGCCATGGCTCCTGCAACTGCCTCAAGCTTCCCTGCAGCTGCCGATCCATACCCACCTGCTGCAAAAGGTGGGATACGGGCTGGGGTTTTTTGTTAAATGCTAGCATTGCGCAGTTGGAACTCATATCCTTATTTAAATATGCGGGTTCTCAAAAGACAAAGTGATTCCAAGGGATCAGGACCCACTGCTTTGATGGAAAAATAGTGATCAAAAATGTATATGATAAGCTTGAAATGCATAGCTTTCTGTTAAAAAATGTTGACTATTAAAAGTGTTTTTTTCACTCTTCTCGACACAATTAAGATGTGATATTTATTCTGAGGTTCACATACATGTTTGAGTGAATACTCAAACGGTGCCTTAAAGAAAGATTAAGTTTATAGATTTAGACAACAATGCACTTCTCACTTTTTATCATATTTTTTTAAATTGGTATTTTCATTCAATAGTTTGAAAACACTCGCTGTATCCAAAGTGCTAGCAGCCACCTCCACGAAAGGGAAAGGGAAAGGAAATCTGCATTACATTTAACACCATACACTTGTTTTAACTACCTATAAAAGTTCAAATAAGTCAATACAAATATTTTTTTTAAACACGAGTGATTAATCACTGCCTATGAAACTGATTAAGTCAATAAAATTTTCAAATCGACCGCCGTACTCATTATGATGGAGAGAGCCTATATTCCCCCATGAGCATACACTTGGTGACATTAGTGAGGAAATGTTAAACAACAAGAACAGGATCCTGTTTGTGATTGGGATCCAGATAACTGTGGCAATGATGAATGGAATGTCAATTCACTGTATCAGCATAGGTGGTATGATGCCGTTTGTGTGTCCTACCGTCAAGATCGGTGATCATGCCACAGCTGGCCGGCTTTTTGGCCTCCTCCTCCACGTCTTTATCACATCCCTCTTGCTCTCCACCATTGGAACAGCTGGAGAAAAGATGGATGATTTTTCCGATCTTTATTTGGTGCAGAAGCATGGCAATGATTCACACCAATAAATCCATATCTCAAAAAAGCCAGTCAGAGTACTTTTAATGAACGTGGCCATGGCGGCATATGCACAGGCCTTCTTGAAAATACTGTAAAAAAACTCAACAATTTCTTGTGGCTTTTATACTCTCACATTCATCACCTATGACTCAATTACACAGTATTTTGGTAAGGGGCACAATGCTTGGATTAGACCAGCAATTTTTTTGCACCATCAAATTGGCTTTTGACATCCACCTTCAGCATTCAAACTGCGTAAGGAAAAAAGTTCCCTGGATGGGAGCCATGTTACCTCGTGTCGACTTAAGACAAAAGTCCAGTCCAAAGAAATTCAATGGAGAGGTTGAAGTAAGCCTTGCCAAACAAATGAAAACCAAAGTTCACTGTGTCCACATCTTTATCCGTCTCCATCCCCACATCCTAGACAAAGCTGTGGTACAGGACGAGAACTGCAATCCAAGCTGTCTGTTTGGCGCTCGAGCACCATCAAATGGAAATGACCAAATGTGACTTTTGTGAAGATGTACATGTTTTTCTGGGCTATAATCAAAGTCAAATATAACATGATAGCATGGTAGCTGTTGTATTTCCTGCCCGTTCGCAAGTGTTTGAAATACCTGTAGTATACTTGTACCTTTATACGATGGTTCTGTATTTCATATATCATATAAATATATGTAATGATATAAATCATATATGTAGATATATAAATGGGCCCACAAATTCCTATAGTCGCCCAATAAACCCTACTATTCTTAGCTGAGTTGTATCAAACAGCTCTCTGACATGTGTGAATTAAAGGCAATTGATAATCATAGGTAAATTATTAATGAAGTAGTTCTCTTTTTGAAAACCAAGTCTCTCAAATCAGACTCAAAAACATTTTTTTCCATGGGCCATAAAATCATTAGACACCAAAAGAAAATAACATTGGTGCAATATTATTGGTCTCCACAAGTGTAATATCCCTTCTGTTAAGTACTTACTTCTAGATTAAGTGCAACACTGTCTTCAAGTGTGATGAGCTTTTTAAGTGCAAATGGATCAAGACAAAAGCCAGGAAACTACCTTCACTTATATATGGTGGCATTGTCTTGTATTGGTTTTTGTTTTTCATGGTTGATTTTCCTCTATTATTGTCCTTCTTTTTAATTCTATTGATTTCCTAACTTCTGTTTTCAATACTTACAGTATGTCCCTGTTTTTTTATTCTATTTATGGCTTATCTTCTGTTTTCAATGCACCAACCTGGAACAGCCATCCTAGTTTTGTTCTATTTTATCCAATGAGAATAAAGCTTATATGCTCATACGTTAAAACTAAGAGAGGAGCAGAGTGCAATGTGACTCTTTATGATTAAAGTTGTGAAAATGCTGAATATGCATTTTCATGTATTTATTTACTGATAGGTACTGTTAAATTTTTTAACTTGTTTTTAAAAATTTGTTATTTGAGTAAATACAGTCACTCTTCATAAGTAACTGGGATGTCTACGTTTGATCACCACTGGTATATCTCCAATATTATGACTTACTCGGAACTTGGATCAGGAACAAGCCAGCTGTCTCCCAGTTCATTGGTGTTGTCAGCTGGTGTGTTGTCTGGTTTCATGTTGTCGTCATCTGGATTTCCATTGAAATTCCCTGCCGGGGAAATCAAAATTTAGACTCAGCAGAAAGTGATCAGTCAACATGAAGAGGACATTCAGGCCTCCTGTGCGTAGAGGCTAAGAATTATGCTGAAAATGTCTGAGTTGCTCTTTAAATTTTCAGTTTCAGAAACACAATTTTTTATATATTTTTTTTGATATTAACAGACAAATAATAATCATACTGGCTCTTACCACACATTCCACAGAGGAGGCCATTGTATGAGATTGGTACCGTCACATCAGCATGGTGGTCACCATTGAAACGTATAAGCAGACCAAAAGATGTTTCCAGGACTACGAACTTTCCACTCAAATAGATCTTAATTCCACTGATGGACATAACAGGTGGTACAACTGCACTCCCATTGACCTGAAGGAGAAATGAATAATATTCTGATGTCGGCTAGAGATTAATAAAAAAAGAGAGGACGTGCAGCATTCTTATGGAAGGAAATTTTTTAAGAAAAGTAAACTTTTATACACTTATTGTTGCCTCAACAAGGAGTTGATGCATTTTTTTTAAGTAGCATCTCACAACATTTTGAATGAAATGATGTGAACGAATTTATGGACTTTTGGAGTGGGCAGGAGGTATTTAGATTTTGAGTTAGATGTCAATTCTAGATTTGTGAAATATTGTTTATAAAGTCTTCATTATTTCCTCATACATGTTATAATTTGTCTTTTGTCTTTACAACATTGATGTTTTTGCTATTTCTCTAATTTCTATTTTTATTTTCAATTTATAACATCCACTAAAATCAAGACAGACTTTCAAAAAAACAAAAAACAAAACAAATCAAGACTTCCCGCAGGATTAGGAATACAGCCAAAGTAGTGAATCTACATCAAGTTCGAGTGTATCGATTGCAGCTCGGGTGTGTCCATACAACACTGGTATGGCTTCCATATCCTAAAAAGCTGTTTAAACCTGTTTCTCAGAATGTATGATATTATCTCTGCAGGGATTTATTTTTTCTTCTGATAACACTTTGACAAGGATAGAGTGCGGTCAAATTTCCACATTAAAGTCTCACATTTTTTGCAAATGCAACCCTGCTAAGTTTTACATTATCAATACTGAGATTAAACCAAGTACTAACGCTACCAACGCTACTTGGTAAACAATACCAAGTAGCATCACGCAAGTCCCTTCAGAAGTTTGTAAGTTCTCTATATAAGCACCTAGTATGTAAAAAGAAAAGATACTGAGTTATTTTCTAAGAAGCTTCTGGAAAGTGAAATAGAGTTGGTAAAGACAATTAAAGTGAATGTCCATAACCACAGTAACGGTTGCACAGTATCTTGGCATAGATCTTGCCACAAGACCTCATCCATCTTTATGTTTAAACCTCAGTTTCCCACTCGGTCTTCGGATTCCTCCATGTGTGGCTTGCAACAATTGAACATAAACACTGAATAGAAATTGATTGACATGGAGTAGTTGTACGACATTGAATAGGTCTGGCAAGGACATTTGATCCCGCAGAGTATTTATAAGGACATTCCTTAATTACAGAATAACAAAGATGAACTTACTCCCTTGGTCAATTTACTCCTTTAGAATGCCATGAGTTTAATACGTTTTATTACATTTTTTGAGGCGGCGGCATATTGTGCCACAAATTAATTTTACCTGACAAGTGTGTTTGATGACTAACATTCCACGAATTTCATACAATTCTTTGATTAAATGCATTTTAAGGGGGTCTCTGCTTTTAACTGATACGGAGTTGGGTTTCTATTTTTTTACAAAATATTACTTGCCACCGTCTCATCCAGTTTATCTTATTTCTATATGATGGGGCTGGATGAGTATCTAACTAAGAGAAAAACAAATCCAATTTGTGTTAACCGATAATACATTTGAAGTTAGGAAAACATAGGAGTCCAAGTTTGTAAACCCATGTCAGTTTGTCCAATCCCACCCTTACAGTCTGTCCATTTGATTCCCTTATTTTTGACCTTATCCGAGGTGTGGTCGCGGTGCCAGCCGGCCAAGTAGGAATTTTAAGACATCCCTCTCTCCAACAACAATCTCCAGCTCATCCTGGGAAATCCCAAGGTGTTCCCTGGCCAGATGAGATAGATAGTCCCCCGGCGAGTTTTTGGTCTACCTCGGAGTCTCCTCCCATTGGTCTTGCCTTAAAAACCTCCAGAGACAGGCGTCCTGGAGGCATAATCAGACGCCCGAACCATCTCAACTGATTACTATCGACACGAAGGAGCAGCGGCTCTACTTCAAACTCATCATTTTTGGTCACTACCCAGAGCTCATGACCATAGGTGAGTGTTGGAACAAAGATGGACAGGTAAATCTAGAGTTTTGTCTAACGACTCAGCTCTTTCTTTACCACAATAGACCGATACAATGACCGTATTACCGCTGATGCTGCATCGAACTGCCCACCCATCTCCTGGTCTATTGTCCCATCAATCGAGAACAAGACACCAAAATATTTAAAATCTTTTTTGAGATTCTTTTTTTTTGGGCAACTCTGTTCTTGCCTGGACAGGGCAGAGTTGCTGGTTTTCCGGGCCATGGAAAAACGGCAGAAAAATTGCCTCAGATTTGGAGGTGCTGATTCTTGTACCGGCCGCTTCACACTAAGCTTCAAACTGCTGAAATGCAAGCTGGAGGTCAAGGACTGATCCAGCCAACAGGCCCACATAATTTACAAGCAGCAGAGATGCTATTCTATGCTCCCCTAATCGGACAATCTCCTAACCTCGACTGCTCCGTCAGAACCTGTCCATGAGTATCAAGAACAGAATCAGGAGTCCTTGGCGTAGTCCAAATCTCACTGAAAAGATGTTTGACTTTCCGCTTAGAATACGGACACAAATTTCACTTTGTTTATATAGATACTGACTGGCTCGTAGTAATGCCCCCGGTATCCCATACTCCCATACTCCCACAGCACCACAACAAGACGGGCCAAGCAATACGTTCTTAGGCCTTCTCCAAATCCACAAAACACATGTAGACTGGAAGTGTGAATTCCCTGACTCCGCAAGCAAGCCTGAAAGATGTTAAAGAAAAATGTTAGTCCACCATTCCATGACCAGGACGGATTCCGTTGTGCACCTCCTGAAACTGAGGTTTGACAATCGGTACCATGGAGTAGGGCTAAGAAGTGTGATTCTTCTATAATTGGAAAACACCCTCCGATCGCCATTATTAAAAAGTGTATCTGGGTTCAGGAGCTCCTCAAAGTGTTTTTTCCACCATCCGAGGACATCCTCAGTACTGGTCAGCAGTTCCCCGCTCTGGTTGTACAAAGTCTGAGCCAAGCACTGCCTTTCCTTTCTTAGTCATCAGAAGGTTTGCCAGAACTTCTTTGAGGCACTTACAGCCTTTTTATTCCAAAAATAAATGTTCCTATTGTTTTATCCAAGTGCAAATGATGCAGGTCAGGGTACAGATAAAGACTTAATTTGATATATTAATCGTGGTAGGACAATTATGTTGATATAGCTGATTCACCAAAGGAAAGTGAGTGGGAGGTTCCATCCATTGGTTTACGTCGTCTTCAAAGTTTTGGATTAGAGTTGGACAATTTAATTTATTATCTTTAGATGTATTACTTATTATGACGTTTTTCAGATTGCTGTCTATTGTTACTTCTAAATATTTTGTACCTTTTGACGACCACTTAAAAAGCAGTGGTCTGTTCCAGTCCTTTGTAGTTTAAGTTATTAATATGGGGTATATCATTTTGACAGCACATTTTCAGTATATATTATGTAGTATATATTTTCAGTGTATCCTGAGAATGAGCTGTATTTAATTAACACTGGGAGAAATCTGGTTAGTCAATCCGCTGTGTGTGACAAGAGTAAAAAACATGGTCCATACATACATTTATTGTATGCATTACCTGATCCACTTTGATATCCTTGATATTATAATCTGTTCTTATCGGTTCTGCTCAAGGACTCTATGGCCAGAACCAAAAAAAGCAAAAAGGGCTCAGGGGACACCATATCTGCTGCCATTGCAGTTGATCTTGGCCTGGGGTTTAAAATACAATTTCCTGACCCAATTAACAAAAAACTTTCCGAAAAAAAATCTGGAGAGGACTTGAAAACGAAATGGCTAATCCAGCTAATCAAAGAAATTTTCAGTGTCTAATGACATTAGAATATTTGGGTTATGTCTTGCATTTCCTATAAATAGTATATAAATTAAATAATCTGCAGAGGTAATTAATAGAAAGCTAGTTTGATCTTTGTTCTTGACACACCTTCTCTTTGCCAGATGGTCTCTTTTGGTTTTAATGTTATTTTTGATTATTTACTATCATTGTCAGGGTCTTTTGTTTACATCATGCAAAGCACTGTGTTACTTATTTTTGAAAATAGCTGTAAGGATATTGGCCGATATGATGACCCTTTCAAAGGAACCTCAATCTTTCTGTGGTAAAAATTCAAGACCTTCATAAGGACATGACAGGAATTTAGCGAAGCAATCTTCAACAAGCAAGGTATTTGATTACAGAGGGGATATACCTTTATTTATCTCAATGGCTGTAAATGATGTGTCTAGATGTTCACGGGCCTGAATAGGTAACTATTGCGAAAAAAAAATGCATCCATCCCGTGAATTGATGCTTCTGACTGGTAACCAGGGAATAATATTGTTAAAAGCATGTTTTTTATAGAGTTGTAGAATTTTCCTCTTCTTTAAGCTGCCAGGCCAAGACCTTGTCTGCTTTGTGTTTGAGTGCATGAGAATTATTGTTGGACCTAAGAATGGCTCTTTCTTCACCGTAGGTATTAAGGGTGTCTTTCATTATACCTAGATCTTTTGTTTTTTTATTCTAATGCGGCTATTTCTTTTTCCAGTTTAGATAATTGTGCAGTACGTGTCTTTTGAAGCTGACCAAATAGGATATGATTTGGTGTCCCATAATATGAAGTTGTTAGGAGCATTTGGCAATTAGAATCTCTATTTAAAAAGTACACGAAAGGGATTTTTATTTATTTCCTTACATACTGGCGGAATTCTGACTGCTTCAAAATAGTTGTGTTTTAGCGCCATCTGTAGGCCCTGTAAACTCTATCTGAAATCACAGAGAAATAGAGCAGAAGGGTCTGCTATAAGTCTGGTCTGATACTCAACCAGAACTCTAAGTGAGACTTGTGCAGACATTAGAGAATAATCAGTTTGTTTGTAGGAGTTGTGGGGGAGAGCATAGAAGGAATAACCCCTGTCTTCCCAGCTGCTTTGGTCTGATATACAACCAAGGTTGAAGATCTTCCCAAAATAACATAAAATATTTTTAAAATTGAATTAAAATTGTAATTGCCCCCATTAAAAGAGTTCATATGGGATGATTACTGTATCCCTCAGATTGTCTTTGTCTTTTTGCAGCTGAATTACCTCGGCGTCCATCAACCCCACCTAATCCTCCATTAAACAAATTCGTTTTTCAACTTTGTCAACACGCAAAGCGAGTGCCGTAATGCAGGTTTTGAGGTCATCACGGATTGCCTTCACGGATCCCTCTAACAATGCATTTCAGGTCCCCTCGGGCTGCCAAGCTCTCGCCATGTAGGTCGCTTTAGCAGGCCGTATGTTCTGGCTCATATTCCATGTGCAATTATTGCCCTTCCTTATCAATCTTTCTCGTTGGCATATCACCACACTTGGTTTCAGTTAAGTCAACAATTAGGATGATGATGTTGTCTTGTCAGATAAAATAGAAAACATATCAAAGGCCGTACACCTGTCTTCTGACTAGCTTTGCTGCGTAACATGACCTCACAGTACCTGCCTCTTAAAACAGGGATTTAGATACGCAATCCAGAGTCACCTCTTGTCTTATTTTAGATTAAAATTGAATATGTTTTTAATAGGAGTGATTGCACAGCCAGTTTAAGTCATCTTTTGCGAATAATCCGGCCTTAGGGGAAGAATATATTCTCCCAATATTAAAGATTAATTCATAATTTTCTTCAACTATTTTTCATCAGTTCAAAATATGAGAAATACCAGTAAATGCTGAAATTGGCAAAGCTAAATCCAATGTGTTTTGGACATTATTGTATCTTCATGACACATAATTTGAACTGTCAATTTATCAATGAACATATTAAATGGTTCAACACTAAGCATTAGATGCACCTCTTTGGTGCTCGCCAGCAGGCATTCCCTCTAAATCTCACCTGAAAGTACATTAATTCAGCAAGGATTATTAATATAACATACAGAAGTAATACTTTCATACATTATTTCCTGCACTTGGCCATTTTCTTATCATGTGGTCGTACCTGGACTGTGCGTCCCTTGCCGAAGATGATCGTCACTCCATTTACATCGGTGACCACAGACTTGACATAGGAAACTTTCTTATTATTTCCTCTATGCTCATTTTGGGTGTGCACAGTGAAGTAGGGCAAGTCTCTGCAGATGTTGCAAGGCTTGGTCAGCATGTAGGAACAGCTCCCCATGTAATTGTGGGTGTATTTGTCAAAGGAGACGTAGTGGGGATCACCAGATACCGAGCAGATACCATTTCCTGAACAAGAGAGGTAAGAATTTAGCTGAAGAGTGTGGAGTTTGAAATGAAGGGCTATAATAATATATGAATTATGCAAATAGACCACACTCTCATTATAAGTTCAAGAATCATGAAGCCAAATCTGGTTTCATCACAATCATAACCTGAATCACCATAGATATTAAGATTATGGTTGTCTTCCATCAAATCTCAAACATGCACACATTACAGGATTTGAATGTAATTAGGCATCACATATACAGGATTTCATTATAGGGTCTCTGAAGAGGCAGTTCTATAACACAAAGAAACAACTGGCCTAAATTGCAGTGAGAAAACAAGAAAACAGGAGAAAAAAGTGTGGAGGTGCAATTGGTTTGGAAAATGAGGATAACATGGGCTTGTTTGCCCTTCAGCAAGAACTAGAGGTGATAATACTGTATGTAGTATGCCACATAATAGCAGACTAAAAGGTTACTTAAAGCAGCCCCTAGTGAATAAAATATTAGCTATCAGAGTAGTGCCATACAAGATAGATCTCCTCGAGTTTATCCTTATACACCTAAACTGGACTGAATTGGACCAACGGTTAGGAAGTTATCAGAATCAGAATAGGAATCATGAATTCTTTATTAATCCCAGGGGAAATTGGTCTGCTACAGATTCTCCTTTAATGAATGTGATCATATTTTATAATATTATAAGAATATAAGACTATTAAAGAAAACTAAGAAAACTTTTGGTGATAAAAAGTGATTTTTTTTTTGGTAAAGGTTGCATATGCAAGCAACCTTTACCAAAATCAAACCAGTTTTTCCATGAACTATGGTCTATATGGCTATATAAGTTTTATAAAAATCCATGGAAACAATATCTGAGTTATGTCTGGAAGACAGTGGGTAAAATTTGAGCTTTATAATAAAACACAATGTACAAGATAGCGCTCCTCTAGTATATATTAATAAGTACAAATAGCTTTATACACAAATATAGTATTAATATAGTATTAGTGTATATATATATAGCAATAAAAATACCCAAATATACTTTTAGAATCTAAAAGTGGACCAATTTGTTCCCCGAAAGTATTATGATAGTTATCTCTGACTATCATATCATGTTCGTAAATCTACTGTTAGATTTACTAACAGTAGATCTAACAGTAGATTTACTGTTAGTGCATTAATATTAGTAAAACTATTATTAAAAAGTATACTTGGAAATTATACTTGGACTTTACTGAAGTATATTCTAAAAAACAAACTTGAGGTACAGTGTTACCTCCGTTTACGAGTGCCATGCTTTATGATGTATGACCAACCAATTTGCCTTGCATATTGGTGAGCCAGTAGGGCCTTTCTTAGTTTGACAGATGAATAAAAACATTTTGAACACATTCTCCTTTATACAAGTCAGCAATGGTTCACCAACTCATTGTGAGCGATAACCATTCACACGGTGACTCACAGACCAATGGAACAGCCATTGGTATCAACTTGGGAATCTGCCTCTTGCTCACAGATACTTCGACAGCTACCGTTGCCTCCTAGACTTTAACCCCCATCCCTCATATTCATTCTGCTTTGTGTGTGTGTATGTTTAACATACCCAGAGGGCGACAATCATATTCTCCAGCTTGTAGCTGGCAGCGCTCAGTAGTTGGTTTACAGCTGCTGCTGTGACACTCAATCAAACCTCCACTGTGGCAAACACATTTCTGCTTGCAACCTTCCAAGTACCAGTCATCACCCACCTGACAAATACACATAAACAAATGTCAGGTCAGATCATTTCAAAAATCATTATGTATAAACAGTGACTGATTGTCTTACCAGTTTGGGATATTAAAGACAAAAGGATAGAAAATTGATATCAGCTGTATCCCATCATCTCGCCATATTTTCATTTTCATTTGTTTATTTCAAACATAGCAATATGAGGCCCCCATAACCAAATGAATCAGGTTTTACATCATCATGATTTGAAGTGTGTGTACTCCAAGAGATATGCCCAAGTAACTCAGACTGACAAATGTCTCAACATTCACCATGTTATCAGCTACGTTGGTAAAAGATGAGGACTGGTACCAATTGTGTCCACAATGCTACAGACTAGCCTGCTCTTGTGTTCTTCATGTTTTGGTATTCCTGAGAGAGTGTAGTAACTGAATGGAAGCATAGTGTGCAAACTGTATTTATAACTGCAGGTACTGTGAAACCAGCTGAAAACCCATATGAAACATTGTGCTGCAAAGCCTGTGTTTTCTATTTAAAAACTATTAAGTGGCATCTTATTCCCACTTGTCTTTTACACAGATTCAGCCTTAACATTAAAACCATTTATAGCTGTGTTAGAATAACAACCATTATCTTTTGATATGTTAGGAAGCATGTGCATGTTTTGCGCTCAAAGAACCAGGAAAATATAAAGTAGATACACACTAATACTTCCTAGGTAAAAATACATTTTACACAAGCAGCCACCGGCACGGAGAGGGAATTCCACCGAATGGAATTAACATGATGATATTTATCAATGAAACCATGTGAATCTTATCATTTATCTACATTTGAGGCTTGTCTTAAGGACATATGAACCTGGATGACCTGTAATTTTAAATAACTACGGGTATTACATTGTGACAAATTATAACTCCCGCATGAAACAGATTTCTAGGACGGTCTTCTTTAATCTACATAATATTTAAAATAAGAGGCACATTCTGTCTCTAAGAGACGCAGAAAAAAATTATCTAGGATTTTTTTCTTTCTGGCTGGACTATTGTAATTCCCTATTATCAGGCCAGTCCAACAAGTCTTTGAAGTCACCCCAGCCGATCCTGAATACTGTTGCACATGTGCTGACCAGAACAAGTATAAGAAACCAAATCTCTCCCTTATTAGCTAACGTACAAAGCCCTTAATGGTCAGGCACCAATGTATCTTCAAGTGCTCACAGTTCCATACTACAACTATACATTCAATGACGCAGCTTTACTGACACTCCCTAGAGCCTAGAGACTCTCCAATGGAACCGTCTCCGAGTATCGGTTGAGGGGGCAGACACCCTCACTTCATTTAAGAGTAGACTTAAGACCTTCCTTTTTGATAAAGCATATAATCAAAGCTTGCCTAAACTATCTTTCAGCTATGCTGTTATAGGTTGACACTGCTAGGCTTGTAGTGGCTGTTTTCTTGTCCTTGTAAGTAATTGCTCATGGGGGTTAACCATGAAGAATATGGTCTAGACCTGCTCTTTTTGAGAAGCGCTTTGAGAGATACCATATTTCCCGTGAATTAGCGCTTTATAAATATTTGAAATTTCATTCCATTTTACCTCAATGTCTGTTATTATGGATCTCTTGGGATGATCAACCCTGCAGTTTATTAACATCAAAGATGTGTTTGCCTTCAAATGATAATTAAGTCTGACAATGTTAAATATTGATTATTCAAATATTTAAATTGTCATTTAATTACAAATGATAAATTCTTTGTATAGATGACTATTGTTCATAAAAAAAAAGTGTTCTCTTGCTTTATGCGGTGTCTGGCTATAATGCTAATATTACCATAGGGTGGCAGTTGTTGCTATCAATCTCAGTACAGTGCCACTGTACAAACAGCAGAAATGTGCCATAGCTGTCAACTGGTTTGATATGGACCTCCTTCAAATATTGTCCAAACAAACCGGCTCATTACAGGTCTACCACAAAAATGGACAACTATTTGATAGTAAAGCCCCCATCCACAGTTCATCATTGTACTGCTTTGTCAGCAAATGCATTAAGTTTAGTGTTAGACCTCCACGATAAGCAATGGCCCTCGTCTCACAGGCAATAAGCTAAAGACAAGCTCCCTGAAGAGGGTGGTTGGACTTCAATTAAGTTTGTTGAGTTAACAGTCATTTCTAGAATTATGTGCAAATAAGTAAAGTAAGTAAAGTATGGTAAGTAAAGTATGCTGATAATGCAAGTGAGCTGCAAACTCATTTCACGAGTGCTGACAAATTGTCGCTGACCATAGATTAATGATCGGCACTTAAAACAGACCTGTATGTGACACCTGTCAATAAATACTCAACTGGGAATTGCTGACTGCTGTTCTGTTGTGCAGACCAATGCAACGACACAATGATGTAATGCCGAAAACCAAGCAAAACTATTCTTAATCGCTGCTGAACACTGATAATTAAGTGTAAAAGTCAGAGCATGTGGGATTGGAGATCAATGATAGTATTCAAGTCAAGTATTCCAGAGTGACTGTCTCCTTGTATTTTTGCTTGAAATGACCAGCCATACATTGGACTTTGGTGCTTTGGGGGGAACTGACACATCAGTGCACAAAACCATTGAATTGCTGAGCACACAGCGTTTGAAAAGGAAATTTCCGGTTCAACACATAGGGAGATGTTATCATGTACAGGAACTTGCCCGCCTCTCAGTGACGAGACCAGATGGTAATTTGTGATGGAAATACAGGAGATAAAAAAAGGGGTCATACCGATTCGTTTTTCATTAATCAACAATCAACACATTAAGGTTTCCAGATTAATCTTTAGAATTAACATTGACACTCTTGAATCATTCAATTCCTTCTAAAGACAATATTTGGAATATTGACTACTCACATAGCATGATGGTCATTGGTTTTAGATGATGTCATTTCAAATAATATGTTTGATCAATTATTGAAAGTGTTGTACTTCACTTCAATACTCTTATTTTTGTGTTCATTTCATGCATTAACTCCAACCCCCAAAGTCAGCAGTCTTAATGCCCATAATTGACCTTCTAACTTGTTTTTGCTAGTATTATTTTACGATACACAACGGTAGATTTTTAAAAAGCCCTAGGTTTATATCACAGTCAAAGATTTTAGTAAATCATATAGATCCCCTCAGTTGGCTTAGCTAGTATTTTTGAAGTTAAAATCTATCTCCTGGGTTAAAATACTTTGGGCATGTTTGGGTATATTGGCTATGCAACTGTGCCAATTGGAGGTTCCTATGTAGATTAAATTTGATACAGTAGTATAAAAAGTTCTGAGTAAGTTCATTGATTGTTCAGTTTCTTGTTGTTACTGCAATATAATGTTTAGCTTTTTTGATCCATAAAAAAGACCAGACGGATATAGAAATATCGGTATTCTCTGTGTATCATATCAGATGATACTCACACATGGTAACAAGTACGATGTTACTGGCACTGAAAATACATCATTTTCGGTCTAGCATAAATAAATACACCAAATAGTTGTGGAGCTATTTAAAGTGTAGTTTGGGTTTGTTATTCAGCTGAGTCTCAACCTGAAAAAAGCCAGGCAAAGGCAACAGTCAAAGATTTAAACCTACTATTTATCCATGCTCACCATGGATAAATAGTAAGCAACTATAATAAAAATTAAATATTATAATGAACTAAATTGAATCCCTGGGTTCAACTCACAGGGTGATAGGATCCACTTGTGTCCACACAGCCACAGTCTTTCAGTAGCACACACTTATGGTTGCTGAGGATGAAGCCAGGGTTACACTCACAACCCTCCACATACATATCTTCACAGCCAGGTGGTCCAACCACACCTAGACATGTCTCTGGACAGGAAATCACGGACAAGGAGTACGAGCTGTTGGGAGGACAGGTCAGGGCTATTGGAGAAACATAAACAGACTGATGTAAGACTGGAAGGAAAGGGCACTAAAAAAGAGAGTGGTAGAGAGGCAGCTCATTTTGGAAAAGGAATTTAGAACAGACAAAAAGTATGAATAAAGACACAGTCATTTCAAATCACAACAGATAACACAGTCTGGTGGTATAAAGTAAGCAAACCAAAAACATATAAGAGAGTAACTGAGTAGAAAGACAGTTAGAACTAGGCCTATCTAGAAGCCCCAAATCCCCTGCATTGTACAAGCAATTACTCTGATTGACCGGGAATTAACAGTGGTTATGTCTGGAAAAACTGTGTTTTTCATGGAAGGACTTGCTCTCATGAGTAAATATGAACTGTTAAAGTAGAACACAATGTATAAAAGAAGGAGCTCTTCGAGACAATTCAGATGCTACAATTTTGGACTAAATCGGACCAACGGTTAGCACGTTCTGTTTGAAAAACTGTGTATTTATAGAAAGAACTCTGTCGCGTGATTAAAATCTAAAATATTAAGAGTTTAATGTGATATATGAATACATACATTTCCTCAAGTCAATTTAAATGCACTCAATTCGGACTAAATCGGACCAACAGTTGAGAAATGATGTCACAAAAACTTTGGCGGATAAAGCTTCCCCTTGTGCATATATATACATATACATATCAATCCAGTTCTTTTAATGAATGATGGAACACTTTTTGAGTTATCGCTTTGACACGCCCAAATTGCAGCAAGTATTGCAATGACGACTCAATAATATCCCTTACTTTTTGGGGGATATTATAATCAAGACTTACGGCAGAAATCTGGAGTCCTCCATGGATGGACTTTGGCTCCAGCACTCAGGCAGGCATCAGTGTATGCCTGGAGATGGTCACACAGTACATGCTGCTGGCTGTTGAACTGACACATGTCATACACACAGCTCAAGAAGAATGGATTGGGATCCACGATACCGATACAGTCCCTAGAACCAAGACAAACACTCACTCAATCTGCAAATTATCTAATGATGAGTTGTTAATTATCCTCATATTGGTTCAAAACTGGTTCCTTGGAATAATATGGTGGCGTGTTTGCAAGTACATAGAACAACACATCAGGAAGAGCCCAAGACGAGAGGTTGTTATCCCTGAAAAGTATGAAAATGCGTATTATTACATCTGCAAATTATATGCTTGCATGAATTGGGAAAAAGTCTCTAAAAGTTTGGATTTCAAAGAATTAGATACAAAAGTGACTTGATTTTTAAGTGAATATACTGTAGATGCCGATCCAGGACAGTTTTCACTCAATCATTATGAGGCATGATATTTTCACGTGTTTGCATGTCAGTTTTCCAAAAAAAAGATTTTAGTAACTTTGAGTAGTATTTCTGCTAAGTGTTATTATATTGCAATTTTATCAGTTTGGCCTCGTTTGTGTTTGATGCCAAGAGTGTATATGAAGAGTGGCGCTCAGTGCAGTGCTGCACTCAACGTATTTAACTGTCTCATGCCATATCATTGATGAGAAATGGCAAATGCAAGCATACGTCCTAGAAACCAGACGTTTCTCAGGAAAACCCAGTCCTGAAAACATTTACTATTCTTTTAACTATTATTGAGTTATTGTTCTCAAACTGGTCTTGGGAAGTACAAAAGAAGAACAGGAAGCTAAGGTTACACACTGGAGGATTGGATGGTGGCCTTTAACAGGACTATTTAAATTCATATCAAGAAAAATCAAGTAAGAGATGAAATTTGTGGTGAAGTGAGATTGGGATTACATTTATTTTAGACAGTTGGCATGGAATAGATCCTGAGATGAGTGTGTCTACAAATGTATAAATTGGGATATTAATGAAAACCAGTTGATAGATCCACATTGAGAATATGTTAATGGCCTCTCCTCAATTACATGTGGACATTAATACATACAATGTAATGTGAGAGAAGGTTGTGTTCGTACCTGAAAGGTCCAGCGGTGTGATTTATTTTCCCACAATTGTGTGGTTTTAAAACCTCTGCCAGGACATTAGGGTCACAGTCTGGGTCAGTCTCAATGCCTGGACTACATCTGATCAATATATATACACACACACACACACAAACACATACGCAGACGTGTAAACACGTGATATATATATATATATATATTCAAGCATAATCTCTTATTTATGCAGAATTTCATATTTATTTGTCACTCAAATTTTTTGAAGAAAATTCGGAAAAATTGTCAATTCAAAAGTCATCCTGCTGAATTTACATCACTGATGTAAACTCACGAATCATCCTCATCTTCTTCTGTCTGCCAGCTGTTCCCAAATTCATTGATATTTCCTGTCAGAGTGCCATCTGGTTTGGTGAAGTCATTGTCTGGGCTCCCATTGTAGTCACCACATAGACCACACATTTGGTTATAGTAGGAGCTTGAGAAAACAAAGACAGTGAGAACATTGGATTAAAATCCTGTTCAGGTCCATAATGTCATTCAGCAAGAAAAGCAGCAGAATTCAGAAATCTTCTCATCTGTAAATATCTGTAAGGGCATCATCTATGTGAGAACCAGAATTTTCTCATATAAAGTTCTTCGAAAGTCTTATCTGATCTTAATGATCTTGAACTGTAACTTTCCTGGCTGATTTCTTGACACGTATATTCATCTAAACTTATACAGAGAATAAACATAGGACAGTCTTTTAACAGACTCCTCTTTTAAATCAGTTATATATTTATGCAAGTTTGCCTCTTATATCAAACAGCGAAAAAGTTGTAACACGACACGTTTTAATTTGCATTACCCATCTTCTGAATATTGGAACATTGGGATGTAAATGCTGAAACCATAAATATGTGCACTCTTAGTCTGTACAGTTCCATTGTTTCATGGTATGTTGTAACTGGATGCAGAGCAAAGATGCAGTACAACTGTACGTAGGGTAAGCTGTTTAAGAATAAAAAACAACAATGGATATTTGGATATGGATCTACTTTGCTGGTGATTAAGTACCATTCAGTTGGTAGAGTAGTCCTCCACTGATCCGAGGGTCAATACCCTGCAGTCCACATATCCAGAATACTGGAACCCAAGATCCTCCCAATGGTTGTTCCATTGCTGCGTACATGATGGCGTGAATGGTTACCGCTCCCGTTTACCAGGCGGGGCCTCGAAAAGCCGTCTTGGTCATCACTATATGAATGTTTGTGTGAACAGATGAATGCTGGCTTGTATTCTAAAGCGTTTTAAGTGGTCGAGCAGACTAGAAAGCACTTTACCCATTGTATAAATATTAGGTATATTACTTAATTATTAATTGAGTTCACCTTGACTCCTCCGTACCTATTTCGTTGAATTGGCTATTAGGCTATATTTGCTTCCGTTATTATATTAATGTTTCCCTAAATGAAAAGACAACTTAAAAAGATAAATATATTTTCACTTAGAAGCTAAACATCAAGGATATCCAGAAATACTTAAGTATTATCTTTTTTATTGTTAAATATGAACCAATTTCGTATACCTGGGGACTGAGATCTTGGCATAATGGTTTCCATCCCAGCGCACCTGGAGGCCAAAGAATGTCTGCAGGATGACGTACTGGCCAGCCAGTCTGACTGAGATGAGAGGAGAGGGGAAATGAGGGAGAGCCACCCTCAATCCATTCACCTGCAAGAAGGTAGCATCAAAAGGCGGCATCAGGAAAATGTTAAAACAGTTAAAACACTTTCATTTACTATTTTCAGATTGAGTACCGGTTACCCATACTGACCAAAGTCCTCCTGGCTTTCATCAGGGTCACAGAGATTCCATCCACAGTGATGTAGAGTTTTTTCAGGTAAGATACATCTGACAGTCCTCTCCTTTCATTCTTTCCCTCCACTGAAAACCTAGGACCTGCACAGGTAGCAGATGTTTGATCATGTTTTTTCTTCAGATATTGATATCTGCCTCAGAAATCTGGTCATGACTTGGTTATACCAGAAGGTCTGAGCGGAGGTATTGAAACCGGACATCTGTTTTAACTAGAACGATGCCATGAGGAATCACTTTCACTGGGAACATCTTTGGTAAGACTGACATGATCTTATGAATGAGATAACAAACCCCTTAAACCATTTTTTTTTGTCAAAAAGGAACTTTGCATCCTGGGTATTTATAGTAGGCCTACATGAGAAATTTGGTAAATTATTATATATTGGTATGAGAATTTACCCCCATGGAATGAATAAAATATGTTTTTATTGTCTTGCCTCACTACACACGAGCTTTACGCTTAATGAAAACTGTCACTTTCTGAAAACGTGATGAAAACAGGGCAGTTTGATAAAGTTGAATGACATATTCTTCGAAAGAGCATGTCACAGAATATGTACCAGTTGTCTAAGTTGCCCTGACAAAGACTGACAGTCAATGTCTACTGAGAGTCAAATCACAGGAACAATTAAGGAATAGTTATGCTGACGGGATAAGTGGGGTTGGTTAAAATACAAAATCAAATTCACCACGGACACAGAACCTGACAATCAGGCCGCAAAGTCAATAATTCTAAAAAAATAATAATAACAAAAAAAAAGATTTTGAACATGGTAACTTATTCATACACTGGATCACAAAAACGAAGAGAAACCAGGTAGACAGAAAGGTATTGTAACAACAAACAATTATTTTGTTTCAAACTCTTTCATTAATTATTTTTTTAAAGGATGTTTTGCCACCTGTCCTTTGTAATACTCTATTTATCATTCATTCACATAACATTCTGTAATTCTTGACAGAATAACCGACAGGGAATGTGGAGAGGGGACACTTGTAATTTAGAGCCAAGAAATATATTTGAACCCACAGCACTTCTCTCTCTTAACCTGTCTAACTGTCTCTAACTCTAACTGTCTGCTACGTTGGATGAATTGGATTTTGGTTCCACCGATGGTCTGCTTCAGAATAGCATGTTCAAACCCTTATCGTGACTCCCTTTCTACTTTTAGTCTGGAATGGTTTGGATTGAAATGCATTTTATTGATCAACCGGACTCATTCATTTAGATAACTCAAGTCATGAGTGAGATTCTAGTCCTGGTTTTGTTTATGGGGCATGTCAAACTCAAAGCTGAAGAGAACTGTGTTTGATAGCCTGAAAGCCAGGTCTCCTGCAGCAGCCGGAGCTGACATTAGCTGGCTAATTGGCAACACTCAACCTCACTACACAGGCAGTTGCTTGGTTACTTTTAAACCCCAACCGGGCTGCTAAAGGGACAGTGTAGACCTGAAACTCTGCTTTTACTCCTTCTTGTATACTTTTTGTATCTCTTGGATTACCTGAGGTACACAATGTGGGTATTTCACTTGTCTCTGTCGTGTACTTTGTTGCTACGATAACACTGGAATTTCCCCATGTTGGACGAATAAAGTATCATCTTATCTTATCTCATTGTTTCAAACTTTGATTGATTCTGTCAGACGGTTCTTTTTGCATTTGCGTGCTGCTTGTCTGCATTTTCTTTTAAATTCCCTAGTGCTTTCCTTAAGCCGGGGCATCCTGAGAGTAGAGTCGATTTCCAGGATTCCCAGAAGTGCTATGGAAACAAGAATTAAGGAACATGCATTGCTCAAATGATCTAGTAGCTATTTCCTTGATAGTCAGTGCCGTGAGCAGACGCGGCAAAGGCACAATGAAAGCGGTCAGCCAAGTCAGTATGGAGACACGCAAGGACACGTAGGTAGCTTCTGTAGGAGCTGGAGACAGAAGACTGGACTTGAAACTAATAATTTTATAGTCAGAAACAGTTAAACCCAGTTCAAAGACGTAAACACATTCTGGAGTAAAACCACAGGATAAGATTAAAAGAATCCATATTGTAAAAATCTTTGGTAAATCAAAAACCATTCGGGCAACATAAATGTTTGCTAAAATCACCCAGAGTTAAGTCTCTGTCAAAGTTAGGCATAATAAAGGCTAAGGGATCAGGTTGATTCATAGATAAAAGCCGAGTTTGACTTTGGCTGCTTGTAGATAAAAACACAAAATAAAAAAATCCTTCCATCAATTAAAAGACTAAAAGAATAAGGAATTTTTCCAAGTGAGTAATTAGAACATGTTAAAGTATCTCAATGAATTACAGCCAGCGCCACCTCCACGACCTGAAAGCCTTGGCTTCTGGAAATAACTAGAATCTGGACAACAAGCCTCATTCAGAGCAAAGCAATGATATTGGGCTGAGACAGGTCTCATTAAGCATTAGAAAAACTAGATGCGTCAATGCTGCAAAATCATTACAATTGACTTAATTACTGGAGATCTGATGTTCAACAAACCAAACTCTACTGAACTGTGATGAGATGGAAATGATCTGTTCAAAGAGTGATGAAGAAGAAGAAGCAATCTGTGGTCAGATTGTCCCTGTTAGGCCTGTAAGGCAAATTTTGTGTTTCAGGCTGCCTTGGAGTAATCCTGACAAGATTAAGAAATCCTTTGGGTAAGAGGGACAATCCCAGCCCACTGACAGAGGCAGTGCTAATTGGTGCTGCATCAGGAAGCTGGGCATGGTCTTGCTGGGGAAACCATCAGTAGGGTCTAAAAGCAGTAAAGTTAATAATGTTCCAGGTCAGCTTTCCTGTTCTTTTCTTGTTTAAATGTAAACTGTCATGTTTGTCTTAGTCGGGAAGGAGTTAAAGTGACTGATGAACCATGTTTGGTATCCAAAGGTGAAGGCTAAATACTATATATATACTATATATAATATTCAGAGGTTTTGGACATGGTTCCAATATGACCAGCCAGGTCAAAGATTCAAACTCCTAGTGCAGTTTACAAGAGGGTCTGGACTTGATGCCGTTTGTACTGTGCATTATCACAGTGTGAACAGAGGGATGGATGACAAGGAGAGCTGGACTTAGCAGCCAGCTACAGTATGTGACTACACCTGGAAGTTTTAAAACTCTGATGACTGAGTCAGCAACAATTAAATTCTCAGGTTACTCAGTTCCATGGTAAATGTAAATTGAAAGCATTGTTCTGATATTATGCTTGTGTTTTAAGGAGCTGACTACTTCAAACTAAGAAAGTAAATAACTAACTAAGATTAGTTGTAAAACAGTGTGTCTGAGAGACACACACAACGCCAATGCATTTGCAGCACTAAATGTGGAATGGAAATACAAGTTATGCCATTGACAGGACCAAAATAGTGTTTCTGAAGTGAAAAATATGTGAATAAAACATTTAATAGCAAAAATGCTCATTGTGTCCTTTCATAGTGTTGATAATGGTGAAAACTGTGAAACTCCCATATGTCATATTTACTTGAAGTACATACTGTGCGATGGAAATGCCCTTTCTTCCAAATGTTAAAGGAGAAAAGGAAGATTTGACTCGGTTCTTACCTGTGTTGTTCTTGCAGGTTCTGGCTAGTGTGTAGGTACACGTTCCCATGAAGCTGTAGAACTTCTTATCAAACGTGTGGTAGTGAGGATCTCCAGACACCACACAGTCCCGAGAGCCTGAGACATGAGGACAAGCAAAAAAAAACAAAATAACCAGTGAGTAACCGTTCTTCTGCTTTTGGTTTACCCTACCATTTCAGAAAAGATAGATCTTATAATATTACAGAAAAGTAAGGGATGTTAAGGAATCATCATTGTTGCGTCTGGTCTGCAGATTTATTGTGCTAACATGAAATCTCAAAAACTTCGGTAAGGATCACATCATTTATTCATTGATTTTGGGAAATGTTGAATGTATATTTCTGAAGCTAGGTGAAGCTTTATCTCTCAAGCTGTTTGGGCCACTATTCTCATAATAGTAGTAGTAATAGTAATGATTTAGATGATCTGATTTTGCCATATGAATCAACTGAAGTTCTATCTCGTAAATATCATGTTTTACTCCAATAGCTAATATTTTACTCACTATGAGGAGTAAAATGAGTTTGAAGAAAAACAATATACTCATTTTTCCTATATACCTTCCTACCATTGAATATTTAATATTTTATTCACTAGAGGGAGCATTTTACAAAATGTTTTTTGGACATACCTTACTAACCGTTAGTCCGTTTTAGTCCAAATATAACAAATGTGAATCAGTTCAAGGAGAACTATTTTGCAAATATCATATTTTACTCTGATAGCTCATATTTTACTTATTAGCCAACTTTTCTTACGAAAAACATTGTTTTTCAGACATTACTTCCTAAACATTTTTCCGAGTTTAGTCCGAATTCGGTGGGTATAAATCGACTAGAGGATGTCTACCTTGTATGTATCATATTCCGGTCTAACTCATATCTTACTCAAGATATGAGATTCTTTTTTTCTTTTTTTTTTTTTACCAAAAATTGTTTTTCACACATAACTTAATTTTTTTATTTGAGGACTTCAATCAGGGGGACTGGATGTACAATGCAGGAGAATGGGGCTTATTGGGGTATGCCATTGCTATCCGGGTCAATAAAACAGGCCTTGATTTCCTTTTGAAATAAGACAAACGGACATAACCTTTGCTTTATCCTTTACTAATATTCTATGAATATGACTATTGAAAAAATATATGTTAAATTATCACACCCAGGCACCTGTCAGGGCGTGCGCTTACTGCATAAATTTAAGATTCTATGGTGAGTCGCTATGGCAACACAGTTGCTCAAAAAGCAAAAGTATGCACAAAAGATCATCATCGACTTGTGTTGACTTATCCGACCAAATTTGATGTCTGTGGAGTCAACAAGCTAGTAGTAATTAGTCAAAGTATGAAGTTTTTAGTTTCCTGTTGCCAGTAGGCAGCGCTATGGAAAAAAGCTGATTTTCTCATCCAGACCATCCAGAAAAGTTATATTTTGAGATATATCTTAAAGGATGATACTGATTCTGCAGACCTCAGCTGGTCAGGCAGGGAGTTCCAGAGGTGAGGGGCCCTGACTGAAAAAGACCGTTCACCTCTTGTCCTCAGGTGGGACTCAGGAACAGCCAGCAGAGCCCTGTCTGGAGATACTGGTAAGAATCACCTTTTGAAAACCATAAAAATAGCACCTCAAGCCATGTCAGTTTTGAAGAATAATTGCCAAAGAAAGGGTCAAATAATTCTTCACTGGGTAATTGCATTGAGTTAGAAGAGCTTATGGCAGAGTCTGGAAGTGGCTTTACATTCCCACTGCCTGTGTTGAAATCCTGTTTCTTGTCCATTCCAAGAAAGGGGGAAATTATGTGAAGTAAGGTTAGCAGTATCACAATATGAATAAGAATGATTGTGTTTTGTATTTTCAATGAGTGTCTTACAATCTAACACTCATTGGTTTTCGCAATGAAAGTCGTTCTATCTTGCTGTCCCTGTCGTTAGTATTATATAACACAATAATACAGTACAGTAAATAGCCTGCTCAGTTGTTGCTGACTTTTAAACTTACCGGTAGGATAGCATCCCTGCTCTCCATGCTGGTCTTTACACTCATGCAATGGGGGACAATCCCAGGCCACACAGGTAATGAAGGGAGCATTACACCTACACTTGAGCTTGCAATCCCCAACATAGAACTGCTGTCCAGGCTGCAAAGACATGCAAAAAAAAATGGATTGTCCTTAATGTCCATAATCAACAGAAATGATAAGTGTATCACCTTTACCAGAGAGCCTGGTTTTATGAGCTCCAAACAATATTTTAAGAGAACAGTGTATGATCTGAAAAGTACACGCATGCACACGTACACACGCATGCACACATACACACACACATACACACACACATACCATGTGATCTGAAACCATTCTATCAGAATGAGCTTCAGCCTTTTCAGGATCACTTTGGGAGGTATAAAACACTCCGTACTGCAAACACCCAACAAGACCTACAGTTGCCTGACAATCACAATTTTGCCATTCTCAGAGTAACCCAGATCCCACACTCCATTTTCCCTGGCCAAATCAACTTTGAGTACAAAATGTTGACTTATATATATTGACTTGATATATCCTACCCACTGATAGTTGCCATTATAATGAGATGTTCAATCTTATTATCACCTCAGATGTCAGAATATAATCATAATGTTTTGGCTGATCACTGTATTAAACACTTTCTCCAGCCCTAACTGTAATTTATCATATGCAAACACTATGTTTAACTTCAAACATTAAATCCTGATGTCGTCCTTAGGGTTAGGGTTAGGAGCAAGGGTTGCCTAAATTGTCTCACAATGCTGAACACTGAAATACTACAAACAGATACAGACACAGGGACAAACTTTGTTTTGCTTTCAGACAAACTTCACATTACCTCATAATACTGGCCGTTGGAGTGTTTGCAGCCACAAGAACTTCTCTGAACACATTTACTGGCGCTCAGGACATAGCCAGGGTCACACACACAAGCTTCTGCGCAGGGTCCACTGCAACTTGGGGGCTTTCCAGTACATGTCTCTTGACAGTGGTCTGCACAGTGCTCATAGTGGCTGTTGGGGGTGCAGCTCAGAGCTAGAAGTGTATAGGAAGCTGAGGTCAGTGATGAGTAGGGAAGCATGAATCCAATGAAAACATTTCTTGCCAATCTGATATTGACTAAATAATAAACAATATTAAATCTAAATCTAAATGGTATAAAATCTAAAAATCTAAATTTATGCTATTCAATGTATTAGTTTCACAGCTGACATGGGGTTGTAACAGGAAAAACACAGTCTCATTAGCAACAGATGACTTCCATTAAGTTTGTCAGTAACCGTGTAGAGAGGTCAGTATGCTCCAAGTCCAAAATGGAATGCAGCCATTATTAAGATATCTGTGATGATATTTTTTGGTTATAATATATTGTTGCTTATCCAATCCATTTTATACAAAGCTTAACTTATTCACTTTCAAATGGACCATATTGAGCACTTACTTCAGAAAATATGTATTAAATGCACAATTATTATTTTTTGAAAGGAAAATAACTGAATTCAATAAGTACAAGCAGTACAAGCAATAGATTAAGAGGAAGATGCAGAAGAAGTTTAAGAATCTTAAGATGTAAAGACTAATTATTAAAGTAGATGAAGCAGTAGAAGTATAAGAATAAGAGGATGTACAATAAAAAGAAGAAATCGATTTAAAAAAAAATTCTTTTTACTAAACTTATTTGTACTAAAATGAAACCTCCTATATCTTTTATCACCTTCGGTATAGTAAATACCCCTATACTGTTAACCCCGACAGCAAAGGTATATCCTCGAAAAGTTCCCAATCGTCTTGGTTGTGCAAGAAATCCCACTGATGAACTTCTCAAATTAAATGTGAAGTTATGGCCACAAAGCTTTTTGTAGTTCCCCTAGTGATTAAAATATGAACTACTAGAGTGAAACCCGATGTAAACAAGAGAGCTCTCAAATGTCAAATGTCACAAATGCACCAAATGTGGACTTAATCAGATAAACGGTCTAAAAAAAGGCGTAAAAGCGAAATAAAGGTCTCCCTAGTGTCAGAAATATACAACACACCTTTCCCCAAATCAATTCGGTCTACATGGGTTTAAAGTTTGGAAGCCATCATCAAAATTATTAAGGTATGTCAGGAAAACAGTGTTTTCCTTAAAAAAAAAAAAAACTACCTTTACTGAGTAAAATGTGTACTTTTCGGGTAAAATATATAAGAGATAGATCTCCTCGAGTCGATTCATATGAACCAAATAGACTAAATAGAAGCAACGGTTAGGAAGTTATTTGTGATAAATTGTGTTTTTCGTAAAAACATCCCCCTAGTGAGTTAAATATAAACTATTAGAGTAAATCCCAATGTACACGAGTAAGATCTCCTAGAGTTGACCAGGTGTTGAATAAATCGGACAGGCGTTTGAGCAGTTATGGCCTGACAATTTTACAGATAAAGCTCCCCCTGCTCTCACAAATATAAAACCATCTTTCCCAAAAATACTCCCGTTCTTTCCCGCACTACAGACTATGTGGGTTTAAAATGTGAAAATGATCCATGATATATATAGCTTTTGAGTTAATGTGCTAACACGAAGGATCTGCCGAGGCCGCGGTGATGACGATTCCATTACATCCTTGACTTTTCAGGTATAAGTGAAAAGTAGTGAAGTGAGAGCAGTTTTGAAAAGGATGGTGAATGGAAAGACAGTTGGTCCTGATGATACACCAGTGGAGGTATGGAGGGGTTTAGGAGAGAGGGCAGTGGAGCATTTAACTAGATTGTTCAACACTATCTTGGAGAGTGAGAGGATCCCTGAGTAATGGAGGAAAAGTGTATTGGTTACCTCAAGAACCAAGGTAATGTGCAGAGCTTGAGAAACTACAGAGGCATAAATCTGATGTTGCCGTGCACTGAAGGTATGGGAAAGAGTCGTGGAAGCTAGGTCAAGAAAAGAGGCTGACAATATGAGCAACAGTATGGTTTCATGCCCAGAAAGAACACCAACAATTTGGTGTTTGCTTTGACAGTTCTAATGGAGAAGTTCAGAGAAGGCCAGAAGAAGTTGTATGGTGCTGTGTCTGGAGTGACAGAAGAGTATGTTAGAGTGGTTTAAAATCTGTATAAAAGCAGTATGACCACCATGAGGTTTGCCATGAGTAACAAGAGGTTCAAGGTAGAGGGGGGACTGCATCAAGAATCGGCTTCCAGACCCTTTTCAGTTTACTATGGTCATGGCCAGGCAAGGCCAGGCAGGAGCTTCTGTGGATAAAGATGTTTGCAGATGACATTTGAGATCTGTAGTGAGAGCAGGAAGCATGTGGAACAAAACCTGGAGAGGTTTGAGGTATGCACTAGAGAGAAGTGGATTGCAAATCCGTTGCAGCAAAATGGAGTAGATTTGTGGGAATGAAAGGTCGACGGATGGAACGGTGAGGATTCAAGGAACAGAGCTGAAGAAGGTACAGGAGTTTATCTTGGATCAATTGTTCAGAGCAACAGGGAGTATGGCAAAGATAAGAAGAAGCACATGCAGACAGTGTAAAGTGTTAGAGAACACTCTTAGGAGTTATCCGTGACAGCAGAGCGGCTCCAAGAGTGAAGAGAAAGGTTTACAAGAAGGTAGAGACCAGCTATGTTGTATGGTTTAGAGACCTGGCACAACCAAAAGGACAGGAGGCAGAGCTAGAGGGGGCAAAGTTGAAGATGTTAAGATATCTCCTCTTTAGGGGAGATGTGCTGGAAGACGACATGAGGTTGTTTGGTGTGACAGATGACGGTACAGGGGACAGGGCAAAATGGAAGACAATTGGGTTTTTTTCATCCCCTATATGTTTTCCATCGCCAAATGAGATGATAGTAAAGGGAAACAATGTTTACCCTCTTTAATTTGCTGGGGAAAATTGATTGGAAAACTGATTGTATTTGTATTTTTATTTGTATTGATTGTATTACAAATTTGTATGATTTTAACTTAATTTCTTCGTGAAATAATTTAGATATATATGATAAAAACACAGTCCCAGATTAAATAAATAAAACTTTGCGAAGTGGCTCCATAATGGCTTCTATATAACCCTTCATCCTACGGTCATATCTCCATCCCTTCATTCAGACAGCACTCACGACAGAAAGTTTCATTCCTCCAGGGTCCAACAGCCACCCCTCGCTCCTGACATTCATTGACATATGCTTCGATGGCATCACACAATATAGGCTTGGCTCCGTCCAGCTCACACAAATCAAAGACACAGTCCTTGAAATGATTCTAAAAATACAAACACACAGTTGGTTAGATTATAATTTTTAATTTATTTCTTCATTTTAAAACAGAAATTTAGATTCTGGTGTTTTTTTCTGCATTCTTGCTGCTTTATAATTGGGTGGGGTGGGGGGGGGGGGAGGCTAACCTTTTACCCATTTAAGCAATCAAAGAAGACCAGGGATTGAACCAATCCCTAACCCAAAAGACTGTTTGGGCAAGATAATGTAAACCATATAGTCCCTGACAGCTATTTTGTTGATATGTAAGTGTGGGAACAGCACTCGCCCCCGATGAGCCGGTGGGACATTGCATACCAGTCTATATGCATGTGTGAAAAAACTTTGATTGGTCAGTCAGACTATAAAGGCCCAATATATGAAACAGTCCATTTATAATGCAAGAGATACAGCATTCACATGCATTAGTGTTTTTTTTAGTGTTTGCTTGTGTGTGTGTGTGTGTTTGTGTGACTTTGTGTGTGTGTATGTGTGTGTGTGTGAGTGCGTGAGGGTGTTTGCTGTCTTACATTTGGGTTAACTTTGGGATGGCACACAGCAAAGGGACCCATTTTGTCCAGTAGAATGCCACAGTGTCCGAAGCTCTCATACAAATACTTGTCTTCTTCATCACATCCGGGGATGGTGGTGTCGGGTTTCTGATTACAACTGACAGAATAGACAGCGAGTTAATGATATTTTTCTTGGTTTGTTTCATCAGTAATTACATCGACGAGGAATTTGATGGATTGATGGACATATAGAGACGAAAAGTATCAAAAGTATAAAGTATTAAATGGGGGGGAACTACAGCACATACATTCAAAGCAGATACATACAGACACACACTTCGCCAACTCAGCCCGCAGCTCCACGCCACTACCATCATTCAAAAACTCACTTCCTACAAAGCAAAGCATCTCAAACTTACTAGGGCTCTCCTGACCAAATTTGAAATCTGTGGGGGTAATGGACTAGTCACTAGTAGATTGTTACTAGTAGAGTGTAAAACATGACTTCCTGTTGCCCCTAGGTGGCACTATTTTTCATACAAATTTTTTTGCCCAGATGATGCTTCCACAATGATTGATGAGTATTTTAGTATGGTAAAGGTCGCCAAAAGCCAATTCTTTTCTGAAAAAAATTATTATTAAAGCAGCAAGAGGCCTTGAATAGTCCCTTGAAATCTTGTACCAGTAAGACGTGTGCGAACTGAGCGGCACAATCACTAAAGCAGAACACTGTCACAAATGTGTTTCTTAACCACTGTGGACTCTTTGTTACAGATTAGACAATAGAAAGTCATGTTATGCGCACATTTATATCACGGTTAGGTATCATGATACGCCGTGCAGCCCATGCCACAACTTTCAAGTTATGGTTAGGAAAATACAACACTTTTGTTTTACAAAAAAAAGGGTTTACTGTAGGTCATTGTTCCAAGAGGTCTTTTTTGTAGGTCATACAAAGGATCACATGTGATCCAAGTCTCTGTTTCTGTTTCTGTTCACCATAATTTGCTATGTCAATGCGGCATTGGGTTTGATCAAAAAGTCTAAATCTGCTCAACAGTGCATCATCAATTTGCTAAGAATTGTCTGAACTAATTTGAAGTCTCTGGAGCCGAAAGCTAGTAGTAGTTAAGCAAAGTCTAAGGCAAGACATTTCATGTTAACATTAGGTGGAAGTATGGGAAAAGCAGATTTTTTCAACTAGGACTATTCAGGATCTTATATCAATCAAGATGTTTGTTGCATATCGTTCCCTGTAAATACAAATATTTGCTGACGTGCCACTATTACACATTATTCAAAAACCCATATTCCATTTCCAACTTGTTATGGCTTTCCCGGCTCAAATAGAAATGTGTCGGGTTAACAGGCTGGAAGTAGTGCATCAAAGAATAAAAAAACATTTTCTGTGGACCATGTACAGCAGATTTATGATAATTCTGTGTTTTATGGCGAAACGTCAATAAGCGCCACCCTCTACCATCCAGATTGTTCAACAAATACTCAAGCTTTGGATGAGTTTTAATCCTTTTGGTCCTAATGTATTATTATTATTATTAATCCTTTTGGCATTACCAGTAGTGGTATAACCACTGGTAATGCCAAAAAAAAGTACCTCAGATTGCAAATCTTATTCAAAATACCAAACTTAATGTTAGGTAAACTTCATAGCACCAAGATACTTTTTGGTAGATCTTGATATTGCAATCATGTACACTAAATTTCATATTGCTTGGTGAAAATAAGTCCAATGGTAAGGGTCTTTTGAAAATTTCTAGGGTTGTTCTGTCAAGCCATTTTTACGGGAGCAACAAAATCCATCAATTTTAACACATTTCACTAACTGTCAGACAAACCATCATGCCGAGTACGGTTTGTCTGTTGGTAAGTAGACAAATGCAGACAATTATAACATAAAAGGAATTATGAATTGATTTTGAAGTTCAACTATGTAATGTGAAATGTGATTTTATCTTAATTCTTTCCAGTTTCATTGAAAAAGGTTGTCTTTGATGTTTTGTTCTTTCCATAAGTGTAAAGCATGGTTAGATATGTTTTGGTAGAGGTGACTACATTGTCGTTGGCCTATGGAAAAACATGAAAAAGTGGGTTTCTATAGAGATATTAATTTCTGCTACTCACTCAGGGTCAGTGTTCCAGCTGTGCCCAAAGTCATTGACTCTGTTTGTCAATGATCCATCTGGTTTACGGAAGTCATCTTGTGCAACTCCATTGTAATCTCCACACAGTCCACACAGTTTATTTTGATAACTGTAGATCAAAATGAAATATGCAAGTTAGAGAGCAAAACAATTCATAATTATGTGACTTTTACACTATGTCCTTAGTGAGTTGTTTTCACTGCAAACAAGTACATTTGTGTCCACTTATTATTCTAATTATTTTCAATGTCATTTCAAAATTTACAGTCAATTATAATTTAATGTGTACGGTTGAAATAGTATCCAATGACAGCTGATCAATCCTCACTCACTCTTTGTTCACTTTAATGTCCATAAAGTGGTGTCCGTCATAACGAACTGTGACACCAAAGCTCATGGACACAGTGGAGTGTTTCCCTGACTTAAACACAGAGACGCCAGGGGCTGGAGTCAATGGTAGGTTTACATTGGTCCCATTCACCTGTATTGAGGAGCAGTATAATATCAAGAGTGATTACTAAGAAAAAAAAGAATATCAGTAACTGAAAACAAGCCTGTTAAACTGTGCTTGTTCTTTTGCTAATTTATTACCTGAACGGTGTCACCTTTGAAGATGGATATCTTCACCATATGCACAAACACATGTACAGCCTTCACATAGGAGATGGTAAGCCTGTTGTAGCGATTTTCATTATCTGCATGGATCTCAAAGTATGGCAGAGTCGTTCCATTGCAGGTTTTGGACATTAAATAGCTGCAGTTGCCCATGAAGTCATAGTGGCGTTTGTCAAAAGTGGTGTAGTGGGGGTCATTAGATGCTATGCATGTGGATGTACCTACAGACAGAATATACCAGAAACTGTATGTTAGAGTTGTTTTCATTACAACTATGTTACACTGTTCTGATCAATCAGACAATCAGAAATCGCTTAGTCATTCATTCTTTTATCTACAGAATACAGCAAACGGTGATAACATACCCCTGAATACCAGATTAGCTTATTTTTTGGGGGAAAGACCATAATGACAGCTCCAGGAGCGAAGCCAGAGTATCTCAATCTGTCAGCCTAGTATGTCATAACTCACTGTTAGCAGAAAATGTGCCATACATTTTTTCTTTCATTTATGGGAGAGGACGGGATGAAGGAAGCACAGAAAGGGAAGAAGGAAAGGTTATCAGCAAATTGGGGTTAGTTCATTTTAAGTTTCTGTATTAGGATAACGTCTTGAGTTGTATCATCTTGTTTTAAAGGGGGTCCTGATATGTAATTCAATCATTATGTGACAACAATAATGTCTTTGTAGATTCTCATTCATGGTGATCATGGTAATCCATGTGGGTTGAATCCAAATCAACCGGACTTCTGTTTTGGCTTGAAGTTTCACCTCTCATCCAAGAGACTTTTTCATTTTTAACTGGCTGGTGGGGGGTCAGGTATTTCATACATCCAGTAGGTATTGGTACTGGAGGTACTGGAGGTAAGTTATGGTGCATAAGTACTACTATAACTCTAAGCTACCCTCATTAGCTATACACAACCAACTGTCAATTTAATAACAAATCTAAATTCATTCTCTTGTATTTTCTTATATTAATTAGTCTTGGTGACAAATTGTGCATTTTGATTTTAGTTATTTACACAGGAATACTTATGTAAAGTTTTCCGCCATCATAAACCCCCTAGACACTGCATAATATTGGTTTAAGTCATATTTATGTGGCAGATCACAGTTTGTATTCTGTTAACAATGAATCCTCCATGCATAGCAAAGTTACCCACGGAGTTCCCCAGGGATCTGTGCTTGGACCAATATTATTCTCATAATATTTTCTCCCTTTAGGCAACATTATCAGGAAACACTCCATAAACTTTCACGGTTATGCTGATGACACACAATTGTACTTATCAATGAAACCAGGTGAATCTAATCACTTATCCAATTTAGAGGCGTGTCTCAAAGACATAAAGATCTGCAACTTTTTACTATTAAATTCAGATAAAACTGAAGTTATTGTGTTAGGACCCAACACCTTAGAAACAATTTATCTAATGATATATCCACTCTGGATGGTATGACCTTAGCCTCCAGCACAAATGTGAGGAACCTGGGAGTTATCTTTGATCAGGATATGACCTTTGACTCCCACATAAAACAGATTTCTAGGACTGCCTTTTTTTCATGTGCGTAATATTTCTAAAATACGACACATTCTGTCACAAAAAGAAAAGTTACTTCATGCATTTGTTACTTCCAGGCTGGATTACTGTAATGCCCTACTAGCAGGTAGTTCCAATAAGTCTCTGAAGCCCCTCCAGCTGATCCAGAACGCTGCTGCATGGGTGCTGACCAGAACCAGAACCAGGTTAAGAGAACATATCTCTCCTGTATTAGCTTCCCTTCATTGGCTCCCCGTAAAGTCAAGAATCAAAATCAAAATCCTTCTGCTCACGTACAAAACCCTTAACGGTCAGAACCAACGTATCTGAAGGAGCTCATAGTTCCATATTTTCCAATAAGAACTCTGCGCTCCCAGCATGCAGGGTTACTGGTAGTCCCTAGAGTCTCCAGAGGTAGAATGGAGCCAGAACCTTCAGCTATCAGGCTCCTCTCCTGTGGAACCATCTCCCAATCTTGGTTCGGGGGGCAGAGACCCTCCCTACATTTAAAAGTAGGCTTAAAACTGTCCTTTATGATAAAATGTATAATTAAGGCTGGCATAAGCTAGCTCTTAGCTATGCTGCTATAGGTTTAGACTGCCAGGGGATCTCCCATGATGCACTGAGCTTTTCTCTCTCACGGTCACTCTTCATACATCCCTCTCACTTTAATACATGTTACTGGATTAATGCATGTTTCTGGATTAATGCATGTTACTGGATTAATGCATGTTAATGGATTAAATGCATGTTACTGGATTAATGCATGTGACTGGATTAATGCATGTTACTGGATTAATGCATGTTTCTGGATTAATGCATGTTACTGGATTAATGCATGTTACTAACTTGACTTCTTCCCTGGAGTCTTTGTGTTTTCTCGCCATGTAAGGTCACATGGTTGGTGATTGCATCTGCTGCTGTGGACCTGCTCGATGTCCAATGATCACAAGATGCTCATGATGATGATTATTGTTGTTATCATTATTATTCATATTTTGTAGTATTTCCCCATAAGCTATCACTATATGTTACATTAATATTAATGTTATTATCGACCATGGAGATGTTGGAGAAGGTGGATTTTAGCTGATATCTTTGCTGCTTTTCCCCCGTCTGTATCTCTCCTCACCTGTGTCTCTCTCTTTCTCGCTCTCACTCTCTTTTTTTTTCAAACTCGACCGGTCTTGGCAGAAGGCCGTCCCCCCTCTTGGGATCTGCTCAAGGTTTCTGTCAGTTACAAAGGCCGTTTTTTCTCGCCATTGTCGCCAAGTGATGCTCAAGGAGGAATTTGTTGGGTCCTATAGATAATTATTTAAAGAGTTTGATCTAGACCTGCTCTTTCTGGAAAGCACTGTGAGACAACTGTTGTTGTGAATTGGCGCTGTATAAATAAAGCTTGATTGATGGATTGATGACTGTAAGGAAAAATGGTTGTAGCAGTCAATTTTTGAAGACACAATTACCAACTCTAATTTTGATCATTAGTTTTAAACACAATAATAGAACAATAATACATTGAGCTTCTATGTATTAACAGTTCCTTGACAATTTACAAGACATGGTTACCTTTAGGATAGCAGCCTAAAACGCCATCTGCCTCTTGACACTCCTCAGTGGTGTCACAGGAACTTTCAACACATTCTAAGGTGTAGTTCCCCACACAGCGACAGAGCTTGGAGCAGCCATCACCAAATAAAACCTCCCCAGGCTGAAAACAAAATTAGAGTGTTGATTAAAACTGGCAGAATGTTCTGTATGTCACAAGAATTACACAATGCAAGATATCATTTACAGTATAATATACAGTCTTGCCATGCTATATATTTTTAAAACACATAAGAAAATACAATACTGTTGAAGCAAATGCAGTATTGGACCCCTTCCTCGTTTGTTCTGTATTTATGTGGGTCTAATTCTAAATTGTGTCGGCCCATCAAATACGATTTAATATAAAACGAAGACAGCCACACAAAAAAATAGTTTTAAATGATAACTGTGTTTATTGAACCATAAAGGTGGATTAGAATAGAATTGAATGGAATAAAACCAATTTAGAAGATCCCCTCAGGGAATACAAACACACATATATAAGTGTGAATATCTGATACAGATAAACAAATACATGTGCATACACACGTACACACATGTTAATAGACTTACAATTAAATAAAAATAAATTAATAAATATGGGGAAAAGAGTCCAGTCTCCAATACCAAATATAAGTTATTATAGTTTAAATAGTCCAGTGAAGTTGTGGTGAAATTGAAGTGAGTGTGGGGTTGATGGATGGCTGAAGAGTTCAGATTTCAGACACAACACAGTCTCACAATGATTGGTTGTAGATTCTGACTGCCATTGGGTCAAAGGACCTGCCGTTTCCCACTGTGGGTGTAGCAGTCTGCTGTTCAATGCTTGGGAACATTCTCCTCTCACCCACCTCTTCCACAGAGTCCAGGGACCCTCCATGAAACAGCTGGCCCTCCTGAACAGCTTGTTGAGTCTCTTCCTGTACCTCTCTGTGCTTCCTTCACTCCAGCAGACCACAGCGTAGACGATCTCTGATGCTACGACAGAGTCAGAGTCTCCTGAGCATGTGGAGACGATCTCGGCCCTTATTGTACAAGACCTCTGTGTTGTCTGACCAGTTCAGTTTATCATTGAGGTGAACACCCAGGTATTTGTATGAGTTCCCCTGTTCAATGTTCAAACCCTGGATGTTCACCGGTGGGTTCTGTGAGGTCTTCCTGCGTAGATAATCAACAACTCCTTTGTCTTACTGGAGTTAATGAAAAGGTGGTTGACTTCACACCAGTCCACAAAGACCTTGATTGCGTTACTGTACCTCAGATTGTTCCCCTCTTACATGTATCAGAAGATGGCTGAATCGACGGAGAACTTCTGGAGTTGGCATTAAGCTGTGAGGTGTCTGAAGTCTTGTGTGTTTAATCTGAATAGGAAAGGGGAGAGCACTGTGCCCTGTGGAGCTCCCTTGCTGCAGGCCACCATGTCTCTTAGCAATGGCTGGATTGTGTTTAAAGCACTGAAGTAGTAAAAACATGACCATCACAGTGCTTCCAGGGTTCTCCAGATGAGAGAGGGATCTGTGGCAGGTATATGATCGCGTCATCCACTCCAATGCATGGCTGTTAGAGGAACTGAAGTCGATCCTGTTGGGAGCTCAACAGGGATCAAAGGTGCTTGAGAAGAACCCTCTCCATGGTCTTCATCAGGTGGGAGGTCAAGACCCCAGGTCTGAAGTAGTTGGGCTCCCTCCGGTATTTGGTACAGGCACCACACAGGAAGTTTGCACAGTACCGGTACGCTCTCCAGACTGAGGCTGAGGTTGAACAGAAGCACAGCTGCCATAGATAGCTGGTATGCACAATATCTGACCAGCCATCTGGAGCTGGTACCGTCTGGAGCTGATACCGTCTGGAGCAGATACCATGTGGAGCTGGTACCGTCTGGAGCTGGTACCGTCTGGAGCTGATACCTTCTGGAGCTGGTACCGTCTGGAGCTGGTACCGTCTGGAGCTGATATCTTCTGGAGCTGGTACCGTCTGGAGCTGGTACCGTCTGGAGCTGATACCGTCTGGAGCTGATACCGTCTGGAGCTGGTACCGTCTGGAGCTGGTACCGTCTGGAGCTGGTACCGTCTGGAGCTGATATCTTCTGGAGCTGGTACCGTCTGGAGCTGGTACCGTCTGGAGCTGGTACCGTCTGGAGCTGATACCGTCTGGAGCTGATACCGTCTGGAGCTGGTACCGTCTGGAGCTGGTACCGTCTGGAGCTGGTACCGTCTGGAGCTGGTACCGTCTGGAGCTGATACCGTCTGGAGCTGATACCGTCTGGAGCTGGTACCGTCTGGAGCTGGTACCGTCTGGAGCTGGTACCGTCTGGAGCTGGTACCGTCTGTAGCTGCTGCCTTTCTAGGTTTACTTCTCCTGAATGTAATGTTTGGAGAGAATCGCAGTGGAGTAGCAAGAGGAAGGGGTTGTAAGGCTGCAGCTGATGACTCAGGTGTAGCGGGGGAGGAGTTGAGCGAGAGAGCGTCTGACTAAGGCAAACCACACATTCGTCTTTACTCCGGTGAGTGGGTTGGAAACCTGAATCAAAACGATTAAAATGTATGCTCATAAGCCAAACTGTGGGCACCAGATGCTGGACCTCTCTTTCTGCTTTTACTGTGTCCTGAGATCGCCTTCAGTCCTCTCTTGTTCTGCTGCAGCCGTTGTTCCATCTTCATCCTGTAGATGTCCTTCCCCTCCCTTATCTTCTCCTTGTCTTTTTGGATCCTGTTTTGCATCTCTCTGTCCACAGATCTAAAAGCCCTCTTCGTCTCATTGAGAAGGGCTTCTATATCCGGGGTGACCTACAGCTCATGGTAAGGAAAACACCCTACCGTTCTGGCTGGTATAGTGTTTTCCAAATAAAAATGTATGCAATCTTTGATGCAGTGAGTCAGACCATCAATGTCCTCCCTTGATGTCCTTTTTGGTTTACAGAGCACATCCCAGTTTGTTGGCGCAAAATAGTCCCTTAAATATATCCCAAAAATTCGGGGATATTATGGAATTGCCATGGTGTCCGCTGCCTCCTTTGTTTTACCGCGATAACTCCAATACGATTTCATGGATCGTTCTCAAATTTTAGACCTTTGTATGAGGAATATGTCCAAATGTTTTCGGCCATAATTTTTTACCCGCTGGTTGCATGCATACAAAATATTTTGTCCATATTTTGATTCTAATGGTTCATAATTTACTCATTTTAGGGAGCTTTTTTTCTCTTACTAAAATGCAGTAGAAATAACTTCACATTTAATTTGAGGAGTTCAATCAGAGGGATTCCTTGTACAAAAAAGGGGATTGAGGACTTTTCGGGGATATATCATTGCTGTCGGTGAGGACAGCTTAGGTCTAGTCTATCAGTCTATCCTAGTCTAAAAACATCTGAAAAAATTCTTCTCCTCGTCTCCTTTTCAGGCCTAAGTAGCTGTAATTTGTGCCATGAAACATCCCTGTGTGTACTATTTCCCCCCGTCAGTCTATCTGTTTTATTCCACGTCCATGGTACAAAGAGTTCAATAGCACCCTTGGGTGCACCTGGCCAGTCCCCAAGTGTGCTTAAAACCTGGCTGATGCATTCTCTCCATCTATCTTTTTCTTGTCTCATGATCACGCTTGCACCACCAGCCTGGTGGTTGGTTAGCTTCGGCCACATTAGTTTTAGTTTCAGACATTACAACCCTTCACTCATCATTTCACACTCATCCGACAGCAGACACACTGATAACGCTGATTTACGCACTCCATCCTTTTTGCTTTCGGTTAATAAATTGCTTTGAATGTGTTTGTAAATACATTGGCTGCACTTAGTCTAACTTTGGTGCATCGACTCAAGGAGATCTATCCTGTTAATATCATACTTTACTCTAATAGTCCATATTTTACTCACTAGGAAGAAGGGAGCTATCTTACGAAAAAACTATTTTCTTGTAATAACTCAAAAAGCATGTATGTAAAGGATGTTTATATGCACTTGTATATCATTTTTTACTCCAATAGTTCATATTCTACTCACAAGGGGAGCCTTTCTTATGAAAAACACTATGTTTCGAATATAACTTCAAATTTAATTGGAGGAGTTCAATCAGGGGCATTGCTTCTACAACAGAGAGGTTTGGGGACCTTTCGGGGATATACTGTGACCTTGCTGTTGGGGATGACAGCATAGGTCCATTTATTGGAAGAATTTGGTGCAGTGGTAGTTGATAAAGGTTCAAGCACAATTACCTTTGATGTGAGAATATTGTTTCTTATTGGGGATTTAGGTGTAGAATAGCCTTTTACCTTATTAATACCATTAGTATTATATTTTTGTTATTTGTTCATTATTAAGACATTGTAATACTTGTATTTACACAAGTTGCCATTTTCTACTCTACTGTAAATCCCTAAAATTCATCATGAGATACAGACAGAACTAGAATATATGAGGTGGGGGTACAGTACAAATTATGTACATAGGAATAATAAAAAGGACATCTGACCTCAAAGTAGTTATTCTGTTCATCCAAACAGCCACATTTCTCCCATGGTACGCAGCGTCTTCCTTTGAAGACAAACCCAGATTTGCAGAAGCAGCCACTGATACATGATCCAGTGCAGTTGGAAGAGGGTTCCATACAGGTGGGGATACATGCTGGACCACAAGGTATATATTCTGCATTGGGAGGACATTTAACTATGGAGAGAAAGTAAATTAATTAGTTGCTAAAAAAACATACAAAAGAAAGAAACAATTTTGCATGTAGTATAATTTGCGTACCTGGTCCAGGAGTTGTTGGTTTAGCTGTGGTTGGTCCAGGTGTTGTGGGCTTAGCTGTAGTTGGTCCAGGAGTTGTTGGCTTAGGTGTAGAGGGGCCGGGTGTTGTTGGTTTAGCTGTAGTTGGTCTAGGAGTTGTTGGCTTAGATGAAGTTGGTCCAGGTGTTGTGGGTTTAGGTGTAGGGGGGCCAGGTGTTGTGGGTTTAGCTGTAGTTGGTCCAGGAGTTGTTGGTTTAGCTGTAGTTGGTCCAGGTGTTGTGGGTTTATGTGTAGAGGGGCTTGGTGTGGTTGGTTTACCTGTAGTTGGTCCAGGTGTTGTGGGTTTATGTGTAGAGGGGCCTGGTGTGGTTGGTTTAGCTGTTGTTGGTCCAGGAGTTGATATATTAGGTGTAGTGGGGCCTGGTGTTGTTGGTTTATGTGTACTTGGTCCAGGAGTTGTTGGATTAGGTGTTGAGGGGCCTGGTGTTGTTGGTTTAGCTGTTGATGGTCCAGGAGTTGTTGGATTAGGTGTAGTGGGGCCTGGTGTTGTTGGTTTATGTGTACTTGGTCCAGGAGTTGTTGGATTAGGTGTTGAGGGGCCTGGTGTTGTTGGTTTAGCTGTTGATGGTCCAGGAGTTGTTGGATTAGGTGTAGTGGGGCCTGGTGTTGTTGGTTTAGCTGTTGATGGTCCAGGAGTTGTTGGATTAGGTGTTGAGGGGCCTGGTGTTGTTGGTTTAGCTGTTGTTGGTCCAGGAGTTGATATATTAGGTGTAGTGGGGCCTGGTGTTGTTGGTTTATGTGTACTTGGTCCAGGAGTTGTTGGATTAGGTGTTGAGGGGCCTGGTGTTGTTGGTTTAGCTGTTGTTGGTCCAGGAGTTGATATATTAGGTGTAGTGGGGCCTGGTGTTGTTGGTTTATGTGTACTTGGTCCAGGAGTGATTGGATTAGGTGTAGTGGGGCCTGGTGTTGTTGGTTTATGTGTACTTGGTCCAGGTGTTGTAGGTGCTGTTGTAGAGTGGACTGGGCTGGTTGGTTCTGGTGTAGTTGGACCTGGTGTTGTTGGGTTAGGTGTACTTGGTCCAGGAGTGGTTGGTTTAGGCGTAGACGGGACGGATGTGGTTGGTTTTTGAGTAGTTGACTGAGCTATAATAGACAGATATTCATATGAAAACATTTTGTTTCGACTTAAAATATCCATATTTGTGGTGGTGCAGAGAGTAAGTTAAATTCCTTATGGTTAGCTTCTCACCTTTGCATTTCAAGACACACACAGCATCAACGGCAATATCTGTCTGAGGAGTTTCTCCAAAGGTACCAACGATAACAAACTGAAATGCATATAGTATAAAGAAAACTAATTCAATTCCTTGCAAAAATACAGTACAGAGACATAAAGAGTTCCAGAAGTTACTTGAATGGCAGCAGTTCCAAGGTAGTGGACCTCCGCAGGCTTCCAGCCTCGACCCTGGTTTCCCCTGACAGTAAACAGAGAAGGCCCAAGAATTCCTCCTGGAAAAGAGACAAAAACATTTTAGCCAAATAAAACTTAAGTGAATTTCTATTCCTTCACCAAAGGGGGCTGATCAGGTTACCTTTTTCCGTCCATAACGTAACATAGATACATACATATAGTACATACACTAGGATATCCACAATACCTCAATACCCGCCGGAGAAGATTCAATGGAAGATTACGCAAACTTTGTAGGACCCCAAAGGTCTGCGTCTCAGGTTTGCTTTCTTCAGTACAGATTTTTAAGCACAAATTAACTTAGATTGTTTCCATGAAAGCTTTTTTTGTAGTCTAATTTCAGCTGTTTCGCTCTTCCATCCAAAGGTAACAACATCAAGTGCAGTTATAAATTTGAAGATATAAGGGGAGGAAAGATGAACCGATATAAATAGGAAATCTTTTTTTAACATTAAAGATAGGAGTCTCTCTAATAAGTGTATATTTAGTAGCTAAAATCTTCTGCCTCGATTGTTGCGTGTTCCAGAGAGGAGGATGCGATCCTGGCAGGGAACACCTCTTTTACATCACTTTTTGTAAAAAAAAATAAATAAATAAAAGAAAAAGGTGGCAGCGTCGACATTGGTCACAGTACACCACTATTTCTTCCACCTAAGGTAATGAAAACATGGATTTGATGAGATGGAAGGAAACACGGATGGGCATTTAAATGCTCACGTGAGACCTATGATAGTGAGGAGGATGTTAGTAAAGCTACAGCTAACATAAGATTGAGTTGTTAAGAGAAAGACACAGTTGTTAAAAGCTTATTCAAGTCAAAACCCACTGAAGTCTAAGGTAATAAATCTTCGCCTATTCCATTCGTAGAGAAGCTGAATTAGTTGATAAATACGTTAGTGTCAGAGTTGTTTATGAAAGTTAAGGACGCATGATCTGATATGAATAGCAATAACTGATGCCTTGGTGTCATTTGATTCCATTGTGACATCAAAGCGCTCATCTGCAGATTGGGAGCTGTGGTGCATCACAGTTGTTTACACTTTCTTTACTGTGAGATGTTGCACTGATGTTACTGTATCTCTCCTGAGTGACACAACCTGGCTGAAGCACGGACCATTTGGACTGTATCCAGTGTAATGGTAATAGTATTATAACTGTTTTTCTTTTCATGCTTCATTGGCTCTAATTTGTGCCACTGGTGGAAAATGTAATTAAGGTCACAGCACTAAAGCATTCAATTTCTTATTATTATCACCAGGGCAGCAGCACTAAAAGTGCTTTCAGCAGTCAAAAACAGTTTGTGCAAACAGCTTTTTGCAGTTAATTTGTGTTGTTCTTTAATTGGCTTTATCAGTGATATCAGGACAGATAAACATACAATTTGGGGAAAATAATCATGAAGCTGTGAGGATGAAATGTTTTCAAAGTTTTTTCATAACTTAAGGGGTGTGGCCAGAGCAGCCAGAGTCCTGTTCTGAAGTTGTCAATAGGCTATCATATGTCAATGTATTCTGTTACAGTGATTCTGGCCATAGGAAGTAGGCTTCAGGTGACCATTACCAATGTAAAATAGTAAAATGTATGCCTTAATTTCTAATGCATTGGGAGCAAAGTAGGAAAGATCCGTGTTCACATGCTGGTGACTGCGCACCCATTTGCAGCTTGTGCTCGTCCCGTCGTGCGTGCCGGGCCCGTTCAACGCCGCTTGTCATTTTAAAATCGGGGTTATTTTCAGTTATGGAGGGTCTTTGTTAAGTTCATGAATTTTTGTGGACTAGAAGAAAAATACTTTTTTCGCAACTGCCAATGGGAATAACCTGGAAACGTCAATGTCAAGTGGACATTTGTGTTAGGATTTATTTATGAGTGAGCTGTGACCCATGTATGGAAAAGCTTATTTTGATTGGTAATGGAAAATGAAAAAGGGAATACTGAACTGATGTTAAGAACTGTATCAGATTACCTTGAGTAATTGTTTTGGGATCGTAACTGAGGGCTTGTAATTAGATACATATCAAATTGTTTTAAAGGGTAGGGATTCAACCTCCTAGTACATATATCGCTTGTGTTAACAGAAAGAACACTGGCCTATTTCGCCTTATTTATTCTATCACAATATAGCTTGCAGTGATAGATATAATGATATTATCAGATGTAATGTATCACAGCCCTAATGAATTTAGGGATGAAAGGAGTCTTTTACCTTTGGTGATAGTGTGGATACTGAGCTCCATGGTGGTGCTGGTGCCATATAGGTAGTAGTGGAAGGTGAGGCTGAGACATCCAAAGGAGGGGGTGATTAGAGGACTTCTGATTTGAGCCTTGTCTCCAGGGATAGCCTCCATAGAATCCAACAACATGTAGGCACCCACTACAAATGGTAGAGTTTGAATAATAGTAACCAATAATAATAACCTTTTTATACATTGAGTACAAAAGAACAATTCGTGTCATCATGAAGAGGATTCATTCTCTCTATTCTCTATACTAAAATAATGGTAATAGGAAAATGTTTTAATTTTTTTTACCACTGAACCCTTGTTATCAATGCAGATGGAATGTAGAAGTATTGCATGTAGCCTCCTCCTGTCTTAAAATATATGTACTTTAAAGCATCAAAAGGTGTGTCAAAGTATGTTGACAATAAATTAAAGTAAAACAAAATGTGCTCGTCCTGCCCATTACGACACTGATTCAGGAAACAAGTGAGATGAAAAAAGGAGAAGGTAACCTTAAGATTATTGGCTGGTAAAACGCTCAATCTGATCTGATCACCTATACAGAAATTGTTTTCTCTGTATATGTCACACCGTTCTGGTAGAATATGTGACGCAATAAATTCCACGGAAACTTTGGCAAAAGGAACCACTTACATCCAGGTTTGGAGAAGTCATCATCAGGTCCAGTGCCTTCAGTTTCTGTTGATCCAGCCCACTGAACAAATCCTAACAACTCAGGACTTTCGGTTTCAGTCATCCATCCACAAAGCTCGCCGACAGTGTCAAAATCACAGCCAGAGAAACAAGCTGTGGAGTTAGAAGACCACAAATAACAAACAGCAAAAACACAATGTGATCTGATGTTGTCTGCATGCGCATGTGTGCGAACTCACAGGGACAGGCTCCTTCAATAATGACAATGTTGTCCAGAGCTGAGTCACAGGAAGAAGAAATTCCTCTTTCAGCCTCAAACACAACCTACAGCCAGAGAGGGAGGAGGAAAAAAAAGCATCCCATAACATGATGAATATACAATTGAACTATTTGACAAACTCTTGATCCAGTTATACCGTAACTTTGTGGTCTCATTTGAAAAGTGTACGTGGAATGACTATAACAAACCAAAAAGCCGTGTCCTTCATTGTTCAAAAAATAATAAAAATGAAAAACTTTCATTCCGCGTGACTTTGCATTTTACAGATTCATCCAGATCAAAAAATGTATTTTCTCTGTGTCAAGTACCCTTACACCAAGTCATTCAAATCCGTCATGTCATTTTTGAGTAATCATGCTTAAACACCGATTGACTAATGTCCGTGAGAAAATAACCTCTTTCATTTGTTTGTTTAAAAAGTTTAACATTTGGCTAATGTGAAAATATTTTGAATGCAACAAACTACAATGTAAACAGATTATTTGTCTTTTTAATTTTTTTTGACACTTTATTTTTCTCGTGGTTACCTGGACATGTCACGTGTTGATTTTACTGGGAATGCCGTGTTAAGGCTGCGCTGCGGCCCCCGGCCCCAGTTGGCTACCATTCAAAACAATGTCTGTGATTCCACCAGACGCACCACATCACTTCCCGGCTCGACTCGAGGCTCCTCTCCGCCAAAAATACACACCTTACCCGTATTAAGTCTGCTGGTTGTAAATTTCCGACACAAGGGGTACCATCATCTCAAAAAATATTCGGCCCATAATGTCTCAACCGTTGATCCAAATCAGTCCAAATTGGGTTCATGTGAATCGCCTCAAGGAGCTCTATCTTGCATACATCATGTTTTACTTTATTAGTACATATTTTACTTACTAGGCAAGCTTTTTAACTTCCTAATCATTGGACCAATTTAGTCCAAATTTGGTGAATATTACTCAACTCAGAAGCTCTATCTACTAAATATCATACTTTACTCTAGTAGTCCACATTTTACTCCCTAGCCTCCCAAAACTCCGACCGCACCAGGGTTTTTGCTTCCGCAACTGCCAAAGCTGCAGCCCTTCTGGTCTCTCGTTTCCTGCTTGCTGCTTCAGTAGACCACTGGGCTGACCTAGTCCGAAAGGCCTCCATCTACAGCTTAACAGCTTCCTTCACCTCTGGCGTCCACCAGCGGGTTCTCATGTTTCTGCCACGACTGGCACCACTAACATTCTGGCCACCGAATCCTCCAGTCCTACAGTGGACTGGAGCTCCTCCGGCGGTGCGAGTTGAAGATCTGACGAACAGCAGCCTCCGCAAGATATTTCCAGTTTACCCCCACTATTCGTTTGGGTTTACCAGGCCTGTCCTACGCCTCCCTCGCCATCTGATCCAGCTCATCACCAGGTGGTGATCAGTGGACAGCTCTGCTCCTCTCTTTACCCGATTGTCCAAGACATACGGCCACAGATCTGATGTTACACCACAAAGCCGATCATAGATCTTTGGCCTAAGGGGACCTGGTACCAAGTACACTGATGAACCACCTTATGCTCGAAAATGATGCTTGTTATGGACAGTTCATGACTAGCATAGAATTCCAAAAACAAAGCACCATCCTGGTTTAGACAGTTCTTCCCAATCACGGCTATCCAGGTTTTCTCCATTGTTGCCAACATAGGTGTTGAAGTCACAAAGGAGAACCAGGGGAGTCCCCATATTGGGCCCTTTCTAGGACACCACCCAGAGGCTCCAAGAAGGCCGGATACTCTGAACTGTTGTTAGGCACAGACAACAGCGTTCCTCCCTGAAAGCTTAAAACGCATGGAGGCGCGTGGAGGTGACATTCCATATACCTAAAACCAGTCGGTGATGCCAGGGGTTGGCACGGCCCACTGTTCTCTGTGGCCTGCTGTCCGTACAGCTTGATGGTGAATTATCACATTATGTGATTAGCATGTGTAAGAATGGATGAATTCAAGCCCATGATTGATAGCACTTGGAGTATGAGGTAAGACTCGACACGCTTGTATTTAAAAAAAAAAGGTGAGAACCAGGGCAGGCAATTAAATATTATTATTTAATTGCCTGCCCTGGTTCTTTTAATTCAATTTAATAATATTAAAATATAATTATTATTTAATTGAGATGGTTTAATTGAAATTAAAAATTTCTGAGATGGTGAAAGGAGATCTTGTATGTATAGTATGAAGAGAATGGGGCCAAGGACTGATCCCTGGGGGACCCCACAGGTGACGGTGTGTGTCCGGGACTTTGAACTTCCAAGGGAAACGTATTCTGTTTCTGTCAGTGAGGTAGGATTGAAACCAGTTGAGGGCGGTGGCAGTGAGTCCAGTGGTGTGATGTAGGCGGTGTAGGAGTATTCCAGGGTCAACAGTGTCGAAGAAAGCAGACAAATCAAGGAGAATCAGGAGGGAAGGTGAACCAGCATCTGCTGCCATCCGTAGGTCATTTGTGACTCTAAGCAGAGCTGTTTCTGTGCTGTGGGCGGAGCCAAAACCAGATCGGTTGTTGTATTCGAGTTGGTACTGGAGGTGGGAGGCAACTACTATTTCCAGTACTTTTGAGAGGAATTGGATTTTGGAAATGGGCCTGAAATTAGTCATAACTTCTGGATGGAGAGTAGGTTTTGTTGAGGAGTGGTCTGATTATGGCGGCTTTTAGGGCAAATGTAACAAAGTCAGCCTGGAGGGATTGATTTATTACAGCGGTGATCAGCGGACTAATAGAAGAAATGTCAGTTTTCACTAGCGCTGTATGAAGGGGTCGAGGCACAGGTGGAGGATTTCATCGTCCGGATTATATGTCCACAAAATTCAACACATTCCAAGACACAAGCGTTAAATATGAAATTATACACACCAAACAAATACCCATAATTTAGACAAATACCCATAATTCCATCTTCTGTAGAGTAGTTATTGCCTAATTTTTACTGATGAATTTTATTATTATTGTTCCTCTTTTACTGTTTTTTTCCTTACATTATTTTTAGTGGACCATTTTGCAGTGCGGTGATTGTGTTTTAAATGTCGTTATTTATTATTAATTCAGAGCACTATGGGGAGACTGCTATTTCGCTGTTTGCCTGTTCATACAACTACAATAAGGTTTCTTTCTTTCTAATACGAGATCAACCAGCCAACCAACCAACAAACAAATGAACAGGGGTTAAAACATCACCCCCTGAGAAGAGGCAGCCAATCAGCAGTCTCAAAGGAAGACATCAAATAAAAGCATGATACAGGGAAACAAATGGCAATATAGTGCTTGTAAACAAAAGCCTCTTTTAGGCTTTTTCTCCAGCAAATTTTCTAGAAATGTGTTAAATATGTACAGTAAATTTGGATGGTGGTGATTTTTACTTCATAATTTATCTAATTCTGATTGGACTGTTGGAATGTATAAAAAACCTTTAACACCATCGTTTGTGCCAAATTGATAAGTTGATTGTAGTTTGAGTGTAAAATAAATATTCTGCACAATAATAGGAATATGACTTAATGATGTATTATTAAACCATTGCCCTTTGAGTCAATTGCAGTGTGTAAGTTTGGTTGTGTGGATTTAGTCTTTAGCTTCCCCCAACTTTGACCATGGCAACATTTTCTGAACACTCACAGTGACACTCTGACTGCTCGGTTTTGACACTGTGACAGAACCCTTCAGCCAGGATGGACTCTGGATGCCTGTCTTCTTCCAGACTTCCGCCTCACCATCAGGCCTCTTGATCAGAACCCTCAGCATATTCTTCATGTCTACACCATACATATAGTATCGAAACTGGACACATATCTGAGAGGCAGGTGATGAGGTGACAGGGCTCAAAAGACGAGCTTTCTGTCCATTGGACACATTGTCACATTCGTGGTAGATATAATAACCACCTGGAGACAGATTGAGACAGAACAAAGACATGGCTTTTAGTGTAATCACAACATGTCACAATTCACTGCTTCCATAAATTAACCTCCATAGAGTAATAGCACAGAAATGTATCATTTCAAATAAACCATCCCTCTTAACCTACTTCCATCGGGGTAGTCTCCAGGGGGGCCAGTGTTGGGTGTTGGGGTTGGGCCCTTGTGTCGTGTCCAGTCATTGTTGTCTGTGTTGTCCTGATAGAACCTGCAGAATGGCTCAGTGACCTCGTTAAAGTCACAGGAGGTCAGGACTACAGCTGGAAAACACAAATAACAAATACAAGACATGCACACAGATAAATGGAGATTGAGGCAGAGAAGTATGTTAAGAATAATTATATATATGTATAAATAAAATATATATTATATTAAGAACGTAATAGCAATAACCGTAATATCAGTTTGTGTGAGATAATATAACTTCACAATATTTTTGTTTGATGTATGTGATTGACAGGCAATTGAATGACTGATTGTATTGGGTTATGTAAGGAAATCTAAATTTGTAGGACAGCAATGTCGGCAGGATGGGGTTAACATGGGACCCTTTTCTCCTTTCCGAATTAAACCTTTCCGAATTGCAATGTCGGTCACCTGTTAACGTGACTTGTGATCTTGTCCGACCCGATGTTTTGAAGTCGTCGTATTTAAAATGCGTCGTGGCGCTGAAAAAACCTTAGCGGAGCATTACGTCACATTGCTGGGCACGAACAGATACAACTCAAATAGAAAGCTTTCCGATACAGCGTTTAAATGCAGTGACTGGCAATCGGAAAGGCTTTCCGAAAGGATTTAGACTACCTCTTTGCAAAGGAATGAAGTCTCATTCTGAAAGGGGTGTTTACATGCAGCTTCTTTCCCCCGATTAGACGTCTTTTCTGAATCTAATCGGAATTAGGCTGTCCATGTAAACCCACATGTAATGCATATAAAGGTCAACAGTCTCAGGTATGTTGGAGGTATGCTGGAGACCAAGAATGCAGTGTGTGAATGCATGTGGAGTTCGACAGTACTGCAAGTGTGAAAACCAAGAAACGAAAAATGGTTTATGAACCTTGTAGATTTCAGAGTCACAGAAGCAGGAGCTTGGATGAGAAGGATGTACATTTTTGTGGATTGTTGAGTACATTACTAATTAACATAATGAATATAAATTTTTCTTCTGAAAAATCATTTGAATCATAATCAGATATTTATAAATATATTGTTATTAGTTTCACGTGTTAGAGAAGTTTTTCTTTAGCATTAACCAAAGATTTTAGGTTGTTGTGGTTCATGATTTTTGAATATTAATTAAATGATAAAAACGAATAGTATGAGCTAATAGTGTTTATTTTTTTAAGGACATGTGGTGCTTTAAAACAGCTGCAGGCCACGTTCAAGAGGTTTTAATAAAAGACGAAGAATGCGCTGCTCCAATCGTTTCCACTTTTAGTAATACTACCACCATTAAGTGTAGATGAAGTTGTTACCAACTCATCATCATCATTTGAGAGCAAAGCACCCAGCGAATAAGCTCCATCCTCAGCCAACATTTGAAGACAAGCTTTTTTGTTAAAGGGAGTTTATTCTAACGCACCTCAGACACAAACTTACACAGTGAGTTATGAAAAAAAAATTCTGATCCCAGTGTGTGTGTGTGTGTGTGTGTGTGTGTGTTTGGGGGGGATTCAGAGTTCAGAGTGACTAACAAATAAATTTTGATTGAAAAGACGATAAAGGTGTAATAAATGTTAATTTCATTCATTGATTTAACATTAATTGATTAAGTTTCCTACTGTTTGTGTTCTGGTTCTGAATGTGAGTGTCAAAGTGATTAAAAAGTGTGTATGTTGAGACATAACTGCGACGGACACACTGCGTATTCTGTGATCCTGGAATTGTGTAAAGAACCCATGAAATGAGAAAGATTTCGCTCCAGAAAAGGAGGGAACTCCTGGAAGTGATATTCATCTTGACATCAAATTCTGTTTCACCTGAAGATCGTGTTTTTTTAACACTGTGCTTTTCTGTCTTTGACCTACTTTAAGAGCCATTTAAGTTAATATTATTTCACATAAAAATATTGATTGCAGTACTTTATAATTTATCATTTTCAAAGCAGCTCAAACAAAGATATTTTAGTGAGCGCATTCAACTTTAAACGCTGGGGAGACAAAAATATTAAAGGAAAGCAAGAGGCCAAATTTCTGAGCTCATCTGTTGGCTCATAATCTTTAAGGAGCATATAAAGACACATTGTCTGATAGTAATAAAGGATCTGGTTTTAGAGGTCAAGTGAACGGTAGAAATGCTAGCATCTGCTCTTAATGTAGGGTAACATGTCTCAGTTAAACGTACATTATCCACATATGATCTTACATCGGACTGCTTGGACAGGTGAAAGCAACACCCAGTATTATTCCCTGTAAGTTAGGTGTGTAGATACTGTGATTTTACATGTCTATGGGTGCGTTTTACTGTTTATATGAAGGAGCTTTGATGACATGTGTGTCACATCCGAACTGTGTGAAAGAGGCACGGCTAGTTAAGATAAGGTGCTGTAAATGGTAAAGTCCATTCCTCGACTGCGGCAGTCACACGCTGTGCTTATGTCTGGGGGAGCACGCATGTTTAAATGTGTAGTTAAGATGCTCAAAATTCATGAGATAATTCAAACCAACCTACCATCTTCTCTCGGTGTTTTCAGCAAACTGTAAAAGAGAAGAGAACAGAGGAGCACATTCAGTTTTAAGTGTAGTGGAATATATAGTCAAATAGAAGCACTATTCATTTTGTGGGGGCTCAGATTTCCCTTCAGCCAGCAAAGCACATTAAATGAAGCGCTTGCAGCAAAAATGGAGACGATATGGGCAAACATGAAAACATATTTTTCACCATGAAATCTTTTGTTAACAAACCCACAGCAGTAGTAAGGCGTGGCCATCCAAACTACCTTAGATTATTTATTCATGTCTAACACCTCTATGGTCATGTGAGGTCCACTTATATATATATATATATATATACATGAAGTGTGTGACGTATGATTGTAGACGCATCTAAACTACTGCGGTTACAAACTGTGGCTGAAGGACACAGTTGCCACAACTGAGCTACAAAGATTGGGAAAAACAATTTACAACTTTAACACCTGACACATGACATTAAGTAATATAATTAAGTGAACAAGTCCATATAAACTATATGTTATAGGCATTTCATTCCTGGTGTTCATGCGTGATCCTAAAACCGTTGAGAAGCTATAAGTCACAGTGGTGATCAGATATAGGTTTGATAAGTGGTATTTGGGATACCAGAGACATTTTCTAGAACTAACATAGGCTTATAACATTTGCCAAATTTACAAAATTACAAAATAGAATTTGAAGAAGATTTTGAAGAAGAATTTGTCCGAGACAACATTTCACAAAGTTCAGGTTATTTTTCCTCAGAGAAAGAATAAGTAGTTTTTAGCCTGGGATTTTTCTTCAATAGTGATAAAGCCTATATAGTTACTCCTATATGGTTATTCTAATTTATTACGTATGTTTTTGAGTCATCTTTTAGTTCTTCGCACGAGAAGTCCAACATCAGACACACTCACCTCACACTATAGAAAGAATATGGTCATAAGGTCAGGTAAGCTGAGGTCCAGGTACATTCAACATGGCATCCCCCTCAGAACATTTTGACATCCAAACAGCATTTTTTTAAATGATAAATTTATCAACGTTCAATGTTCATAAAATAAGATAATTGATTTGGTGGTTAAAAAGTTATCTACCATGAACGTACAATATCGCCGACTATATAGGTTGAATAATTAAAAATGATTTGTCAATTATTCAAAACGATGAAACAAGTGTGGTGGTTGAGTAACTCACCTTTGCTGTACATGTCCTTCTGTACTGCAGTCACACATCCATAGGAGGAGAATTGAAAGCTCTAACATCCCCATGGTGAAATGAATACAGAAACACTGAACAGGACGTAGTGTTATATGGTGCAGGAGAGCAGTGCTGTAACTAGGTTGATGTGTCGGTTGGGTGGTGTAGACCCTCAATTATTGCATTACATGATGTTGCAAAACATGTAGATAAGTAACTTTGAGCGATAGTGACTGGGTGTGTTCTTCTTTTAATTGTGAGTTTGTAGATATTCTGAGTATGGTTGTGTGGCTCTTGACCTCTGAGCAGTTCAAATGTTGGGTGGGGATGCCCATCACATGATTTATTACAAATAAGAATGTTTACTGACCAATAATTGTAAAGATTATTGTGTAATAAAAAGAATACTTCGATTTGTTGTTTTCCAAAGCAACCAAATAAAGGAATAGGGCTAAACCTGGACTTTCCATAAGCAGCTTGACATCTGTCTCCCTCAGCAGTTAAATTCAAACTGCTGTGTTTTATCTGTAAACCAATCTAATCACTATCAGAAGAACCATTTGTTCTTGAATTGTTGGTCCACAAACTGGAAACAAGGTATGGATCAAAATTATTATAGTGTATATATATATATATATATATATATACATATATATATAGTACTATATTAGTATATATTGTAGTAATTTGAGTGACTCTAACATTGAATTGCTATATTCGATTTGCTGTTTTCTTTTTACGTATTCTTTCTTTTTTCAGTTTCTTTTTTTCAGATACAGTGATGGAAGTGTTCTTGTGTGTGCTGCCAACATACGGCGCTTTCCTCCAGCGGATGCCCATACTTTGTCGGAAAATGTAATCAAATTCAATTTAACCACAATTAAATTTAAAACAAAATATTAAAGGTAAGATATCTGCTTGTTCTACTCAACATTCTGCTGCAAAGCACACAATGGAACAAATTCTCCCTAAACCACGGCCTGATCAAGTTGTTACATGCATCCTATTGCCTGTAAAAAACGTTCCAGCATGCGGTTTAGTCTGGATAAGTAATATTAACAAAGTAAAGAGAGTAACTAATGTCAAACAGTTACTAAAAGAAGGCCAAAACATTGTAATTAAATGTCTGTATTTTAAGCAGTAGCGGACAAGGAATGAATGAATGTTGAGCAAAGCAGAAGGCAAAAAGCTCATCCCTCCATCATCATCATCATCTGATTGGCTGTATTTCTTATTTAGGGCAAGTTAGGTTAACCCAGAGTAAATCATATGGGATACGTTCAAACCCTCTGTGAACAGATTAAGCTGTCGTAGTCAGTGAATGAATTCAATCATAATAGTGTTTTATAGTGGTGTCTGCACAACAAGGCAACACGAATAACTGGTTCAACTGTTTGAAATCAAACAACTACTACTAATACTAATAGACTAATAGTCTTTCAGCTGTAAACAAAGATAATAACATAAATCAAAACGTAGCTCGCAGGCTTACTCAGATATCTTATAGGTGCAAAAAAAAAAAAATGAAAGGTTGTTTAGTTATTTAATCAATCTATGATATGAAAAAACAGGGGACCGCTTCTCAGCAGTACATTCATTCTCTCAGCCTGATTTTCTCTGGAAGATAATGTTGCTTTCCAGGAAAGTAGGAATCGACTACAGTTATATTTATAAAAACTACAGGTCAAACTGGATGTTATCTCACAACAACAACCAATTCTGCCCCTTATACAGGCAACCAGGGTCGTGCATTTGGAAGGGTAGCATATCAATCTATGAAAGTCATTAAAAGGAAATGCATTACTCTTCCGTACACACACTACTTGGCTACTTACAGGTCAACCAAATCATTTTGGCCTGCTTCAGTCAGCTAAGGTCTACATTTCTCAGTCACGCTCAAAAATTCTTCTCATTTAAGATGGGGATGTTGTTGACAGGCCAGCTTTCAACATCTGGAGATATTTTCCCAGGAATATTTTACTAAAGTATAACCTCTTCCCAGAGATAATCACAAATATTTTGACTGTCTCTGCTAAAAAGCCTATTGAGGATTAGACCCGACTTACATCCAATGAAGCCTGCAGGCCGGGAGTCTGCTCACCTGGTCTACGTGTGTTTAGTGGGCTTGAAGACTACATAATAATAATAAAAAAGTGTCACCCTGGGCGAAGGTTATTATGGAAATAAGATCGTAAAACCCAGAAAGTAAATTCATAGATTCCATATTCCATAGATTGATGACAGAGTTAAAATAGAAAATGTTGAATTGATACTAACACAATATTGAACTGTAGAGAAACATAATTTACGTACTATGTTTATCCATAAGATTTTATGTGACATTCCATACAATTTTACAAATTGAATTAACATTCTTGATGATGTCACTTTGAGGCGTTCACGAAGTGGACATTAATGAATTGGACGGTGGTGTAGGCCAGGTCTGAGGCTTCTCAGCCCCCGGACCGTGGTGAGGAGACCTCCAGTATATTATGCTAGCTTGCTTAGCTTAGCTCTGGTTCATGGTAGGAAACAAAACAGACCGTACCCACTCTGACGCAGAAATCAAGCTCCTTATTTCAACAGCCATAAAAAACAACAACCCAGCCTTTCTTCTGAGTTGGCTCCAAGTGACAACAAAAAAACACTTATAAGAGATGGAGGTTCTTCAGCATGCTGTCATGTTGCTGTGGCTACACACTTAGAAAAAAGAAACTACAACTCCCAGAATCTTTCACGCAACAGAAAAATAACACCTGAGACCACGTTTTTAGAGGTACTGACCTGGCTCAGAAACAGAGAACTGGAACACAATCTTTGCTCCAAGTTTAGTAAAGGATGTGTTTGGATAGAAGAGAATAGAATAGAAACCTTTATTAATCCCCAGTAGGGGAGATTTAGTAGTTGCAGCAGCTCCAGCATACAGATATTCTGAATAAAAAAGGTTAGTTAGTTCAAATACAATAATGTGGGTTTGTGGGTTTCAGACACAACACAGTCTCACAGGGAGTTGTTGTAAAGTCTGAGTGAAGTCGGGACAAAGGACCTGGAGGGCTCGTCCGGTGGAGCGGTGAAAGGGGCAAAAAATGTTGGAAAGAAGTGATCTCACTACTGGTACATCCATAACGCCGTGGATGCTCAGGCGGATAGTGCAGAAAAAATACAATAAAAAAACAAAAAGAATAGAATAGGCAAAAAAAAAGAATTTCACGTTCTTCAGAAGGTGACATCAAATGGGCTTTCATTGATGAAGCTTCTGTGACCACTGAAGATGTTCTTCATTTCTCAGAAACGGTGGCACAGCAAACTCCCTATGGTAAAAAAGTAACCTCTTCAACATGTTGTGTAACTTTGCTTTATTGAGCAGAGATAACATATGATAAGATAATTCAAACCTTTATCACAGACGGGAAGGGTAGGGGAAAAAAGAATAATGACAACAATTGTATCTATATTATATTATAATTTCACAATGTGGATTAATAAAGTCTATCTATTTTAGATATTGATTTATTTCGGTCATATTTACATTTCTCCTGTTCTCATGTACTAACACATGCGTTATTTATTTATGTACAACAAACAAACGTTTACATACACATATATACATAGAAATACAATTCATATAATCCTTCCCTTTTTTTTTTGACAGAAAAGGCTGAAACTACAGTTTTCCCATTTTGCATATCAAATTTTGTTTAAATACATTTTCACAAACTAACAAAAGAAAAGACTATCCGAGTATAGTCAAAAAAACAATAAATTGGCAAACATACAAAAAAACAAAACCTTTGTCTTGCTCTTCATATACTATATATATATATATATATATATATATATATATATATATATATATATATATATATATATATATATATATATATATATATATATATATATATATATATATATATATACATACATAAAAGACTCACTCACCTAAACTGTGTTCAGTGTATATGTACTGCAATCAGTCCAATGTTAATATTTTCATTCTATTTCAGTTCTTTCTGTTCTATGATACAATTAAACTTGTTATTGGAGTGGCTGTTTATTTTCTTATATTTCAGAATGGTAGCCGTTATTTGAGCTTATATTAACCTGACTCACAAACGAAAAGTGATTTTGACTTGGAAAAGTGATCATGAGAATCACCTTTTCCGAATTCTCCAATGCTTTCTGCGCCATACAGCGCACACTATGGAGTGTCAAGTTGGAGCGAGAGAGTGGACTTCAACCTCACAACATGAATTCTGTACTACCTCACCCACACCGCAGTCTGTGAGGATACAAGGCTGTGAGTCAGACATCTTTTTGCCAGGATATTGATGGACTCACAGTGTGTCACAGACTACATCAATTTCTGTGCAGAAACCACCACACCCAGCAGAGACATCCACTGCTTTGCTAACAACAAACCATGGATTAATAGCAACCTGAAAGAAATGATTAAAGCAAAAGCATAGAGCTTTCAGGGAGGGTGACGGGGACAAGGCAAAGGAACTTCAGAGGGAGCTGATGTGAAGTTTGAGGAGGGAAAGCAGGCTTTCAAACATAAACTACAGACAAAGCTGCAGCAGCATGGACTGCCATGAGAAAGATTGCTGCATTAGATCAGAGAGATTATCAGAGATGAATTGCTACTCGATGGTGATTATGACCTCGCCAACAACCTGAGTATGTTCTTTAACAGGCTTCACAATCCCACCACCCCTATTTTGCAGTAGCTTGTTGCTAATGTTACTCCTCTCCCCCCTCCCCCTCCATCCCACCTATCGTACTCCTTTCATCTCCGGTTAGGAGGGGAATGGACAAGCTGAAGCTAGGAAGAGAGACTGGACCTGATGGAGTCAGCACTAGATTACTGGAGACCTTTGCGACTCGGCTATGTGGAATCTTCACACACTTATTAAAATTGAGCCTGTGTTTACAAAGTTCCCCACTTTGTGGAAAACGTCATGCTTGGTCCCTGTTCCCAATAAAAAAAACATCCTTTGGACCCAAGAGACTACAGGCGCGTAGTCCTTATCCCGTATGAAGACCCTAGAGACCATTCCTCACTCAAATCAGACCCAGGGTGACTTCATACACGGATCCTCGACAGTTTGTGTATCAGCCCAACATCAGTGTGGATGTTGCTTTCTACATTCTACCTGCTCCAGAAGGCTCACGCACATCTGGACTCAACTGATGCAACACTCGGGATCATGTTCATCAACGTCTAAAGTGCTTTTCATACCATCCAGCCACAGCTGCAGCCTTTTAGGTCACGGACCACCTAACCTACCTACCCAATTGACTGCGTAGCAGGCTGACGTCTGAACAAAAAAATGATAGGAAGGAAGGCTAAATTTATTTTAAAGCCCATTTAATTCATCTCGTTGTTACAATATTTTAATTTCATTCATCATAGCATTTTGATTTTATTTAATACATTTTGATTTCATTATTTAGTTTAAATTGAATTTAGTGAAAGTAGAGAATTTCAGAAATTCCTCCGAGTACCACTAGAGAAAGCCTGCGTACCAATAGTGGTACATGTACCATAGATTGAGAACCCCTGAACTAGACCAACATTGTCATCCCTGACAGCAAGGGTGTATCCCCTGAAAATTTCACAATCCCCTTTTTGAACAAGCAACCCCCCTGATTGAACACCTGAAATTAAATGTGAAAATTTCCACAGTATATTTCATAAAAGAAAAAGAATATCACTAAATTGTGTCAATTATTAACATGAAAACTTTAAAATATAGGTAAAACACAACGTATACATGATAGATCTCCTCCAGTTGATTCATATACACAAAATTTGGACTAAATCTGACCAACGTTTAAGAAATGATGTCGGGAACATTCCTAAAATCAATGAAGTTCTTTCCCGCACTGACATACATTGGGGTGTGAAGTTTGAAGATTATCAATGAAATATTTTTTGAGCAATGTCCGGAAAACAATGTTTTTCCTAAAAAACAAAATTAAAAAAAAACCCAGCTCCCTCTAGTGAATAAAATATGAGCTAAAAGAGTGAAATACGATATTTACAAGATAGATCTCCATGAATCGACTCATATGCACCCGAGTTTCACTAAATAGAACAGATGGTTAGGAAGTTATATCCCAGAAAATAGTTTTTTTTATAACAAGCTCCCCCTAGTGAGTAAAATGTTACCTATTACAGTAGATTGCTTTCAGTCTATTAATGTCATCTAGAGAGGTTTCTCTGGAGCATAACAGGATTTATCTGTGGATTGCACTGATTTTGGGGCAGATTGTCTTTTTTTCTGGGAGTCTGGAGCTGCAGTCCCAGACACAAATAATTCACTGGGGTGACAATACGGACAGGTAAAACCTGTCCACATCTGAAGTAGCACGGCGCCTCAACCGCGCTACTGCAGTAAGATTGCCTTGGCCTTAGTAAACGCCTTGGCCTTAGTAAGCGCCTTGGCCTTAGTAGGCACCTTGGCCTTAGTAGGTGCCTTTGCCTTAGTAAGCGTCTTGGCCTTAGTAAGCGCCTTGGCCTTAGTAGGCGCCTTGGCCTTAGTAGGCGCCTTGGCCTCAGTGCCTTGGAGGTTGGCCAAGGCAACTTCTCTCTCTAGGTGATGGCAGCTTTTCTAAACTTGACAGCCGATTGAATACCTGCTGAAGAATCTTTATGTATTCTTCCAAAGTGTACACTTTGAGGTCATCTGGGTAGACATTACAGTTGCTTCGACCAAATAAAACAGTGTTTAATAATATCTGGAACATGGCTGGTGCATTACACACGCGAATGGCCATGACCCCTGTATTGCAGGAAAGGATCAGGGTTTTATGTTTATCCGGAATTTGGGAGGCCAAATTCCAGATAAACATAATCACGCAATCAGTAAATCGCACATGCCAATAACCTTTACGTAAGTCTAGCTTACTGAGATATTTGGCTTTGTTCAAGTTATGAATACGATCCTCCATCCTCGGTTAATGGATAGGAGTCAGGGACGGTAGCAGCATTTACTTTGTGAAAGTCAATGACAAATCGAAGGAAACCATCTTATTTGGCCTCCAGAAGATATTTTGAACTCCAGGGACTGGAGCTGGGAAGTATTTGGCTTTCAGTAGTTAACTCATGCTTAACAAAGTTAACAGTATGGATATTGTTTGATGGGTTACGCGTTGTTGACATCTTTGTCGTGCTTCCAGACGCTAGTTTGAGTGTGAAAATCACCAAAGAGACATGGGGTATTATTTATTAAATTAGCTATGTCCTTTTGCTCGCAGAATTAGGTAACCACACACACTTGGACGTGATGAGTGGGGCACTTTCAAGTCAATTTAACTGACATGTCCGCTATCAGTATCAGAACACAGCAGTTATTGAGTAAAGCTGCTCTGCAGGTTTCAGATTGTTTTTGTTTTTGATCAACGGCAGATGCTTCACAGGAGAAGTTTTAAATTATTAACGTGGCACAGAAAAGGTTTTCGTTTTTTTTTCTCTTTTGTATGTTAAATTCGGTTTGTATAATTGTGCTAGAATAATTCATATTCATTCATTTCACTCTGTTAAAGCAATACAAATATTTTAAAGTCATATTTGGGAATGTTTATCCTTTAACTGCTCATATTGATGATAATAGGGAGGGAACTTGCCTACCCCTTTTGATTGTGGTATTGTCTCATTTATTCACAGGCGTGAAATTAACTATGCTGTATAAGCGGTGGGAAATCAGCCTCTCAGGAGAGAAGGGGGAATAGTAGTGATGGACATCCGGCTGTGAACACTAAGTCCAAGTCCAAACGTTGTTTTGGACTTAAATTAGAGAATTCTTCTTCTTGTCCTTTTGTTTTGTATTTTTGTCCGAGTCAATGGAGCACTGTAAAAAAAGATCCACTTCGGAGAAGAAAACGCCTACGGAATCTGCCTTCTTATCACCCTCCTTCACACTTTAGTCAAACTATTTTACACTTCCACAAAGCCCTATAGCCCATAAAACTCTATACCAAAGGAAAAGGTATTTCCTTTTCTTTTGGTGTGAAATATAATGTAAGTGCTTGATAAATGTATTTTTAATTAAACCATGTAGAAAACCTTGTGGATATCCTTTGGTAAAAAGGTCATGCATGATTGAATGAAGGTAATTTTCCAATGCCAAAAACACAAATAGCGTAAAAAAATATTAAGCATATGTAGCATTAAAAGCTGCTTCCAATGTGTGGGATCTTAATTCCCACACATTCAACAAATCATGTATGTGTATGATTTATGATTTATGTTACTTGTCTTTTGTATTGTTTTTTGGTTCTGTTTTGCTGTCTAATTGAAATGTTACGCCAGAACAACTGTTTATTAGAAAGCAGATTTTCAATGATAAGTTTTTAGCACTCTACTTTTTGGGGGGCTTTAAGCCATCCACACAGGTTTAAGACTGAAAAGACCAAATTGACTTTCTAGTCACAACCGAGCTGGAGCAATAGGTTAGGTTTTTAAAGGACTGGATCAGGTCTACTGAGGTGCCTAAAAAATACATTTTCCCTTCAACTTTTGTCTGTCCCCACAAAAACTCTCTGATGTCAGACAGGAGTTGAGAGTCTTTAACATTAGATTTTACTTGTAAAAATGACTATGACTCATGAAGACCTTTTGTAAGAGTTTTACAGTGAAGTCCACATGGGGCTTGGTTACCAGACCCACTCCAGATAAAGTCATGTATGGTGTCCATGACATTTTGCTGGTCAAATCACAATTGAATGGATATTCAGAAATCTATATTTAAGAACCATATATATTCAACACATCAAAAGTTACATTTCATCAAACAAAAACTCATTTTAATGTCCAAAATACTAAGGTTGATATAATTCCTACTGCATTATGTCTGTGGGGCGGCTCCAGCCTCCATTCAATGGAGATTTTAATGGCTTTCTAATTTTACACTGATAAAATATTGAAAACTAAAAAGTATGACGTAAAAAGGGAAATCTTCCCCTCACCAATCTCTAATGGTGGGCGGTGCATTACGGTGCTCTTCCTTGCTCTAATGTCTACATAGGCTTAGAATTTAAAGATGAACTATGAAATAGTTTTTGAGTTATGGTATTAACACGAATACACCGATCTACCATAACATTATAACCCCTTTCAAGTGAAGTGAATATCATGGATCCCCTGGTTAGCATGTCGACATGTGTGAAAGTACATGCCATTGATGGATACCACCAAGAATCTGGGAAATATTAATTTGGATGAAACCATTTAATTAATCGATCAAAATTGATCAAATTATTCAGTCAAACATCTGAAAGTCAGAAATTCTCCTTTCATTTTATCTTCATCAAGGAACAGACAGGGAAATGGAATGGTTTAGATGGACATATATTTATTGGACAATGCACTAACCATGCAGGGTAAATATGAATACATTTTCAAAGAGCGTCGTTTCTGTGTCATTGTTTGCTTGTTGCCCTGTGCAGCAGTTCGCTGGGCACCTCGTGACACCTGCCTCATTCGCCTCCCCTACGAAGACATACCAGAAGGCGTGTTGATATTTAATTCTATTGTGGCAGTAAATCAGAAGTATTTATATCCTTACCTGATGTTCAGTGGGTTAGAAATGATGCCATCCAGTTTAGTAGGCCATCAAACTTATTTCTGCCTGTCCTCTTCCTCGCAGGGCAAAAGAATTCCCCGGGGGCTCTAACACTTTTATTAGTTCTGGGAGGGAGAGGCCAAGAAGTAAGTGGGTGGAGGGGAGTGAGGGGTGAGTATTCATTCACAAGGGTTGAGAATTTAAATATTTATGGAATTGGGTTTATATTTTGGTAGTGGTTTAGGTAAATATTTATTGTATATTCATTAAGATCTGATTATGTTTGACTGGTTTAATGATACAGGCCATTAGTTAATTAGGAGGGACACTTATAAAAGGCATTCAGAGTGTGTTTATGAGGGTGGATTGTTGATTGGTGCTGGTGGTTGGCCGGATGTAACCTCTGCCTCATCTTCTCCTCATTGGTCGCCTCGGTCGCTCGAGCCAGTTAACGAGGACCACGCGGTTTTCCCAGAACTGTCCAGGTGGAAGTAACCTGGCAGGAAACCAAGCCGCTTGTTGTCAGCAGACTTTCTTGGCTTGATGCCTTCCTCACCACAGCTTCACATGGGGATGGCTTATAAGACACTAATGTAACTGAAAGACTCAAAGACTTAACTTCTGGAGAAACTTCATGGCCATACCAGAGATTTGAGGAGTTCTGCGGTGCAGATTATGTTTGTCAAAAAGCAGTCGATGTGATGAAGATTACATCATACAGAGAAAAAAAAAAGTTATAACTTATAAAGTTGAGAATTAAATTACATGTACGCTTTTAAGGTCCAGAAGTCCGCGCAGACTAGCTGTGTGAGATTGTGGAGCACGTCTTCAACTTGAGTCTGAAGCTGGGGAAAGTACGACTCCTGTGGAAAACCTCCTGTTTGGTACCTGTCCCCAAGACACCACACTGTCAACAACTACAGGCTGGTGGCATTAACATTCCACCTGATGAAGACCCTGGAGCGACTGGTCCTTGGTCATCTTCGCCCGCTGGTCAGCCCGTCATTGGCCCCCTTTCGGTTCGCCTACCAGTCGAACATCGGGGTGGACGACGCCATCATCTTCCTGCTTCACCGAGCTCTCTCTCACCTGGAGAAGCCTAGAAGCACCGTGAGGATCACGTTCTTTGATTTCTCCATAGCTTTCAACACCATCCAGCCCACGCTTCTGAGGGACAAACTGGAACTGACCCGAGTAGATGAGCACCTCGCATCCTGGATCCTGGACTACCTGACCAACCGTCCACAGTATGTGAGGACTCGGGACTGTGTGTCGGACGTGGTTGTCTGGCGCCGTTCCTCTTCACCCTACCCTACACTGCAGACTTATCCTACAACTCACCCACGTGTCACCTGCAGAAGTTGCAGAACTGATGACCCTGCAATCTTTGGTCTCATCACAGACGGGGACAACAAGGAGTACAGAGGACTGACACAAGACTTTGTGCACTCGGCCAGTGGAACCACATCCAGATCAACGTGGGTAAGACCTAGCGTCGGACTTCCGCAGGCACATCCCCCCTCCCCCACCACCACCAAACCGGTGAATATCCAGGGAATGGACATTGAGATGGTTACATCTTACAAGTACCTTGGTGTTCACTTGAACAATAAACTGGACTGGACTCACAAAAAGGATCAGAGCCGACTCTATCTGCTGAGGAGACTGAGGTCTTTTGGAGTGCAGGGGGCGCTCCTGAATACCTTCTATGACTCTGTGGAGGCGTCGGCCATCTTTTACAGAGAGCAGCATCTTGGCCACTGACAGGAGGACACGGGACAAACTTATCAGGAAGGCCATTTCGGTCCTGGGATGTCCTCTGAACTCAGTGCAGGAGGTGGGAGACAAGAGAATGATGGCCAAGCTGTCATCTCTCCGGGAGAATATCTCCCACCCCATGCAGGACAGCATCTCTGGACTGGAGAGCTCCTTCAGCGGCAGGCTGGGGTGAAGGAGTGATATCGCCGATCTTTCCTTCCTGCAGCAGTCAGACTCTACAACCAGCACAGCTACTAACACTCACACACACACACACACACGCACACACACACACACGTCTCACTTGCACTTTGCACTATGGGACAGTATAATATTCAACATGTCCACATTTCAAACTGCACATTTAATTTAATTTAATATAATGTTATTCTGTTATATTCATCTGTGTGCTCTTTGCTGCTGTATCCCTTCAATTTCCCCGTTATGGGACTAATAAAGGTTTATCTTATCTTATGTCGAAGTGTGCTTGAGCGAGATACTGAACCCCAAGTTGCTCCAAATGGTCATTCTATTGGTGTATGAACGATGGCGTGAATGGTTATTGCTCCTGATGTGCAAGTGGCGCCTTGCATGGCAGCCTCTATCATCACTTCATGAATTAACGGGTGAATGACGGCTCATAAAGTAAGCACTTTGAGTGGTTTAGCAGACCAGAAAAGCGGTAAATAACTACCCTCCATTTACAATTAACTAATGTAAAAGAAAGATGCGCAAAGTTTCTGAAGAAGCTTTGTGACCAGAGGAGGGTTTCTAGTGGCTCTGCAGTGCGAACTATAGCCGTCAAAAAGGCACATGATTTAATCAAGGGTCAATGTTCCAGAAAAACATTAACTAGAACTTGGAAAGTTAAGGAAAAAATCCTTAAAAAAAAGCCCTTTAAGAAGAATGTTTGTCTTTTTCCCCAGTAAAATGTGTTTGTGGAATCTTAGTGATTAAAGTGCTTTCTATGCTTAGGTCCACACCTACACAGCCAACAGTTTGTTCCTTGCGTTTAGGAAAGTTGGCGTATCCACACATGCACAGATTTGAAAGCACCTCCATCCACAAGAGAACGTTCACATGCACTGTCACAATGATCACACAGTGTAAACAAACTAAGCCCACGCTTTCAATGATGTCATGTCAGGGAAATAGTTAAGCAAACTGTAACGTCACATCAAGGCTATTCCAGCGCATACTGGGATGTATCATGCCGACAGCTTCAGATGAACCCATATGCATGTCAGCAACTCAGACGGACACTCAGTGTAAGAACCATCACACAAACCCGCTACACTTGATAAACGATTGCTTCATAATGAAGTTCATACTAAGAACAAATTTCATGGGTGCTAGGAGAGGGTTTTCTAGGTTGCTTAAAGGAATGGATCAAGAACGTCAAGGACTAATCGGTGGTGAATTTGTAATAAATGTCCCAGCAGCAAGCCACATGGGTGGACTTTGGGAGCGCCAAATTCAGACTATCCGAACGATCCTAACTGCCATGCTCGACAAGTCTGCCAGCAGACTCGACACCACAACTCTCAGGACATTTCTTTATGAAACAATGGCCATTATCAACAGCAGGCCACTACCTGTTGATCATCTTCACAATCCTACTGACCCAGAACCCCTCACTCCCAACCATATTCTAACTGAAATCATCAATCATACTGCCCCCTCCTGTTCACTTCTGTGAAGAAGACCTCTATTTGTGTAAAAGGTGAAGAAGATTGCAGTTTTTAGTCAATAAATTCTGGCAAAGAGACGGAAACATGAATACCTGCTGAACCTCCAACAGGGACAAAAATGTTAGAAACCATCACGGAACTCACAAGTGGATGACATTGTAATCCTACAAGATGACAATTCTCCCAAAAAAAGGAAAATAAGCTTGCCAGGGTTGTAGAAGATCACCCTAATGCAGATGGCATGTTGTGAAAGTTGAAGTTTGTGGTTAGTGACACTACACTTGATAAGAGAAAACCACATACCAAACCGGTTAAGCTTCAAAGGCATACTCACAAAGAAGTCACTTTACTTCAGGCCTGAGGTTCACATTCATTCAGAGTTGAAACATTTGCAGACACTTCCACAATTCTTTTGCAATAAGAAAATCCCACATTCCAAGTAAATGGATGATTTTGGTGGGACTGTAAGTGCCGTCACACAAATCCACAAAACTAGATAAATAAGTTACTGCTTCATAATGAAGTTCAAACTTTCAATTATAAATATATATATAAATAATTGTATGTATTGTTAACATTTAAAATATGATTTGATGTTCAATGAACTAATTTGTTAAAGTTTAAATGAAAGACGGAACAAAATTTTCAAAACGTTGCAAGGGGACACTATAGTAGCACGGACACTGTCTTTGGTCCCCGTAACTGCCAGCCTAGGTAAAGTGATGAGTGTCCCTAGGCGCCAGTGCTTTTTACCAAGCTTAAAGTTCAGGCACTGAAGGGGAAGTTCATAGTAAAGGAACATTTAAATGTCTAAAAACCTCTTTTCACGAAAAGCAGCCAACCAGTTCTTGTGGCGTTGAAGGGCATTACGTGGCGTGATCTGGTTTGTTCAATGCAACAAGGAATGTGATTGAAACCAGCCATTCCAAGAAAATAAACGGCGGTTAAACTACACTTCTACACTTTCTGAGTGTTGTCAGAAACACTCAGAGAGTCTGAGTGTAGCTCCTGGACGGAGTCTTTCAAAGTGTGGCTTGATGTTGACAGTTAAAGGGGTTTGCATTTGGACAAAAGGGCCAAAAAAAGAAGATAGAGAAAAAAGGCATTTTTGTGGACAATCCTAAATAATTTTATGGATATTCTTGAACAACCAGGACAGATTAACTACACAGGTGGTAGAGTGAACAACTTTATTTTCGTTTATCTCTTCTGTTTAAGCTGTTTTCTGTTGTTTTTTTCAACTTGTTCACACCACAACAATGAAAAATGAACACCAATCAAGAGAATATAGTGGGAATTATTTATTGTATTTTCTTCTAATGTTTTAATAAGAATCCGTTTGCATATAAACCCTCCTGCTCTATTCTACTCAGACATATTGGGCTCCAGTTGGTTCTATGGATATTAAACTCATAGTGCACTGAATACACACTCAAACACACAGGTTCCAGTCCAGGATGATCCACCACTCCTGCTGGTAGGTTCGGAACCTAGTGTAGTCTCCTTGTAATCCAAAACATTTGAAAATATGACCTCATAAATATAAATTCACAGACATCCACATTCATACTACCTGAAGTAAAATATTTCTTCTAATAAGGGCAAAGGTCACTGAACACAAAGAGTAAATCATACTTTTAATGTTAAATAAAAGTGGTTTATTTTTAATGATTACAAATAAAGATACCAAGATATCAAACTTAATGCCATTGTTAAAAGAAAAAAGAGCTTAACGTTGATAATTATAAATATGCTGTAATCCATTGGTGGTTGTAAGGTGTTGGCAGACAACCCCAAACCCGTTTGGCCCATTGGCTGGTACTGTAAGTACAGAAACACTGCCAGCTGTTACTTACATCGTTAGAAATGTTTTATTGGTAGAAGGGCACCAGCTTAATGATGTTTAAGTCTTATTACTTGGTGCATTTATTTTAAAGCCAAAAGCCCAGCTTTAGATAACATACACATGAACACACTAACTACATCCGGACGTCACTAGCGGACAGCGACATCGGAACCACATCCAGCAAGAGCCTGATCTGAATGTAGCTGACGAAAGGTCCTGCCAAATGAATGTAAAAGGACAAAGCGGCCAATCAGAAATCCGAAAATTCCGGTTGGAGTGTCAAAACATTCTTGGGCCTTTTGTTTCTCAGTGTCTGGTTAAACTCCGCCTCCTTGTTTACTCCAGCAGCCATTGGCAAGAGGTTTTATGGAAACAAAGCCAGGATGCATCCCTTCGGGGGGGTAGGAGGGCTACTGTGATGCTTGGTCCTTGTGGTTTTGGCACAGAGAATTCAATGAGAATAACAGCAATCAAATGAGCTTGTGGTTAAAGAGTACAGCTTTAAATATCTCTCCTTTAATGTTGCTTCTGATGGAAAGGTGGCAGAACACAAAGGGGACCACAATGTAATGCTTGTGGGGCGGCGTAGTTGCAGACCGGTCCGAGTTGCGATGCTGACCCCTGCTTACAGCTGAAAGGACACATCAGCATCGGAACTTGACCACGAAGCAAAGGAGGAAGGTGGCCTAGTTCGATGAATCACGTTTTCTTATGTATCACATTGACCACATGCTGCGTTTGCCTTGCTTACCTGAGGAAGAGATGGTGCCAGATTTCACTATAAGAAGCTGGCAACAGTGTGACGCTTTGGACATTGTTTTGCTCGCAAACCTTGGGTCCTGCCATTGTTCCTTTAACTGTTAGCACCTACCTTTGTAAACCGTGATGCACACTGCAATGTACACTCCTTAATGGGAGTGGCCTCTTTTAGTAGAATAATGCGTCTTGTCAAACTGCAGAGAAGGTTCAGGAATGGTTTCAGAAGCACATTTAAGATTTCAAGCTGTTCACCGGGCCTTCAAAGCTCCCAGATCTCAATCCAATCAAGCACCTGTGGGATTCAGGCTCTCTCCCTGACAACTTCCTGGACTTAGGTTCTTTCTGTCTGACCGTGTGGTGCAGAACAGAGAAATTCTGTCACTTTTGTGGAGACATATTAGGATTTATACTGCTGACGTGATCGGATCAATCGGGTCTGATATAATACATGGTCTGATATTATGCATGGTTCTTTCACCTGAACTAAAAAGGAGTTGCCTCCTACACTAATAATCAAATGACAGAACAAACAAAAGACATTGTTTATATTACACAGAAGCATAATGAAGTCTAGGTATTGTTCTTTTATTAACCGAACCACTTTGTCGTCCATTATGTGTTCTGACTGATGATCTGATATTTCTATCAGCAGCAGCTTATCTTTTTTCACCAATTTATGTGACAGAAGCTCTTCTGCAGTATCAGAAAACATGGGCTAGCCTGTGCTACCTACACGTATCAATGAGCCTTAGGCCCCCGTGACCCTGTCCTGAGTTCAGCAGACGTCCCTCCTTAGAACACTTTGGTAGGTAATAACCACTGCAGAACAGGAACACCAGGAAAGACCTACAGTTCTGGTCTTATGCTCTGACTCATTAATCGAAACATCTCAATTTGACCCTTGTCAACATGTCTCAGATCCGAATGCTTGACAAGTTTTCTTCTCTCAGCTAGGGATGGGCAAAGACTTTAAAATATTGAAATATTCAATTTGTTATTGAAAAATCCTTTTGTCATCAAAATGTTTTTACCGGAACCTGGTAGTATATATCACCAGCATGTGGTGGCCCATATGCAAGTACTCTTAAAAAAAAAACAACAACACTCTATTACCGCCACCACCGGGCATGTGTTTGGACCCAGAGACACACTGCAATAAACTATTTGTTCAGTGTGGAGCTACTTCACAAAAGTCCATGCAGTGTCAACTCTGCCCGAAAGAAGTTTTTCCGCACGACGTAAAATGTACAGAAGAAACAAAGCAAAACAACTTCTTTGGGCTCTTTCCCTTTTGGGCTCTTTCCCACCACAGAGGATCGTCTTGTTCCGCATATTGATCTGACATAGGTTTTTGCGTCAAATTTCCTTCCTGACACAACCTTCCCATTTATTTGGGAATTGGACCGGCACTACATGTGGCTGAGTAGGCTGGTAGCACCAAGAACTTTGCCTCAGGGTCCATACTGGATTTCTGCCACGCCCTCCTTGGACTGGGATTTGAACCCCAGCCTTTTGGACCAGCAGTGTAACCCACTTAGCCATCCAGCCGCCCCAGATGTAAAAGAACAAATGCCCGACTTTTTCACAAAAATGATACACTGCTAAAAGAAATTTAAGGAACAATTCAATCACAGATTGGATTTCAATGAAAGAAAAAAAAGAAAAAAAATTTGAAAAAAGTTTAAAATCTTCATTGATATACATTTTATCATTTTTTGTTGAGAACAAAGTAACATAAAAACAGTCAAACCCAAAATCAAATAAGAAAAACTGAAATCACAGTCTGGTCCAACTTGTGACGTCATAACATTTCCTAACCTGCCATAGTAATTGGTCTGGCCTCCACGTGTCTGCATGAACGTCTGACATTATTTGGGTTGTGCCCCTGATGAGATGGCAGATGGTGTCCTGGGGAATCTCAACCGGAACTGAATCAGGGCATCAGTGATCTACTAGACAGTCGCTGGTGCTACTTGGCAGCATTGGATTTACCGATACATAATATCCCAGAGGTTCTGGGATGGATTCAGGTCAAGGGAACATGAGGGCCTGTCCATGCCATCAATACCTTCACAATCCAAGACTATCCACATGAATTCTGGATTGTCCTCTACCAGGAAGACCTAGGGGTCCATTTCACATGTGGGCAGGTGACTACCGAATAGTATTTTCCCTTTGAAATGCCCATCCCTATACTTCCAACACATCAACTTCGAGGACAACATGTTGCTGCTTTATATATCCAGTTGCCATTATAATGGGAGGCTCACATATATATCCAACATCATCTGTCAGTGATCATAATAAAAATAAATTATAATAACGTTATGGTTGACAGTTGTATATACATGCTCATGTGGCACCTGATGGTTTTTATTATACAAAACATTCCCATTTCCAAGTAATAAGCATGTTCTGAACTTGCAATACTCCTCACTACTGTACATCCACCAGCAGGTGGCGTTTTTCACTGAATCATGGGGAATCCTACAGGCTGCACTTAACTAACATGGACAAGGAGTGCGAAATCAGTTTAATGACAACCGGGCAAACTCCATGTGGTGTAATTAATCCCAACTTTCTCATTATAAAACTTCCTTTTCTAAATCAAAGTTAAATGGTAAAGCTTTTCTTTATGCTGACGTAAGAGAAAAATGTGATGATGATGATGTGACTGAACATGAAAGACTGGGCAATATCTCCGGATGCCAGCTCTGTTCTTTACAAGACTAGTAACACCTACTCCTTGTGGGGATTAAAAAAGGTTCCATCTTTCCATCTGTCTGGTGTCAGCAGAAAAGCAGACCATGACTTCACAAATCTCTGAGTTAGCACCACGGCCCGTCTCAGACACACACTTGAAACCTCTCGGTATGTGAACACACAGAAAGCACAGGAGGGCTGTTTACTGCGCCGGGGTACAGCGGTGGCTCTTGTACGTTCCCAGATGACGGAAGCTGCGTCCACACTGCTGGCAGCAGTAGGGTGTGGCCCCACTGTGAATCCTCTGGTGGGTATACAGATTACCCAACTCCTTAAAGCGGCGCCCGCATTGAGCACAGGCATACGGGCTCTCGCCGGTGTGCACCCGTTGGTGTCTCTTGAGTCCCGAGAGCACTGAGAAACCTTTCCCACACTGGGTGCAGGGGAAAGGGCTCTGGGCTCCGCTATGTACCAGTCTATGACTTTTTAAGCGGGCTGCATGTCGGAACCTCTCCCCACACTCTGGACACATGAAAGGCTTCTCTCCTGTGTGGATACGCTGGTGCTGTCGCAGGTTCCCAAGGTAGTTGAAATGGCGACCGCAGTCACCGCACTTGTACCCTCCTTCAATTTTAATCTCCTTTTTCAAAGACCCCGCTCCTATGCCGATGCTATCGCCAGCTCCGTCTCGTGAACCAAACTCGTTGGGCTCACCTTCACCCTTCCTGGAGCCATTACTGCCATCCCCCATGGCGGGTGCAGCTAAGCATGTGGACTGGAGGGCCTGGAGCGCCTGGAGCGCCTGGGCGTCAGCAGAGTCAGAGTGAATCAATTTAACGTGCTCCTCTAGGAACATGGAGTCAGGGCAGAAAGTCCCACACAAGGAGCAGATATAGGTGTGGCTGGGGAACTGCTGACCTGAAACCACAAAAAAATAAGGTTTCAGCAGGTGATAAAAGCACATTAAAGCCTAACCTGTGGCCATTGTCTGCGTCCAGAACACACACACGCACACACAAACACAGTGAATACAGACCGGCGTTAGCTGGAATGCAAGTTTGAAATAAAGCATTGAGACTCTTCTTCCGTCCCGTACTATACTCCACCGACATTCGTACTTAAGTTTTAGAAAACAACAAACGGTCACAACTTTCTTATATTTAAATGAATCTATCTTATTTCCAATCATATCCAAATTTAACGTCCATAATGGTTCCAAAATGCTTTTTTCATATGCCGATGTTGTCACCACATAAGAATTATCAATTATTTCACACTTTTACACAGCATGGAAATGTAATATGTCTTTTTTACTGTAGACATACAGTATGATCTGTATTTGGATTGGAGTTTCCTTTGATTGAAATGGACTACAGGGGCTCACTGAGGGTCCTGTCAGAGATCAGTAAGTAACGTCTGACATGTGACTCAAAGTGCATGAAAAATGAAATAGTGCGAAGGGTCCATTAATTATTATTCTCACATTGATTCTCGCATCTAATAATTGACGAACTGTGACAGTTTTTAGCAGCGTCTCATGGCTGACAATGCCGTTATCATAACCTGAGAGCAGAGCTGCAAATGATCTTTTTAGCGTTTGCCTCACTTTTTACATTTAGCTTACATTAGCACATAATTTAGGTATAAGTATATTTCAAGCATCTGATATCATAAACATTGATTGTCTTTTAACACATGAAGTAAATGAAGGTAAATGTGAGCAGAAGTGCGTATAAATGTTTTGTTAAGTAAAGTTAGAGCACACTCAACAATAACAAAAAGATCATCAATTATATATGAAGTGTATGTTTTCATGCATACAATAGATGACAAAAGAAAGGATCCTGAGAAATAAAAATATGCCAGGAAAATTCAGCATTTTCTGTTATACAAATAGTCATTGAAAATAATTTTAAAAAAGGACAAAATACGGGCACATAGGTCAATATTACCATGAATTCATAACTACATCCATACATGTCCTCGTTCTGGAGGTGGTCCATGAAATTATCCAAGGTTCCGTGTACAACATAATAATAATAATAATAATAATAATAATAATAATAATACATTTAATTTATAATGCACTTAACATTTTCATCAAATCTCAAAATGCTTCAAAGTAAAAGCAGATAAAAGCATCAATAAAAAAATAAATAATAACTATATAAAAACATGACCAAAAAGCAGCAATGTTAGTTAAAGTTATAGGTTCTGCTAAATAGGAAAGTTTTAAGTCCTTTTTTAAATGTGTCAGTCGTCTGTGGAGCCCTCAGATGGTCAGGGAGGGCATTCCACAGACGAGGGGCAGCAGAACAGAAGGCCCGATCACTCATGGTGCTGAGCTTAGTCCGGGGAAAGAGGAGGCGGTATGAGTGGGTAGAACGGAGGGATCGTGTTGAGGTCAGTGGGGTGAGTAGTTCTTTTAGGTAGGGGGGTGCGTTACCATGGATGCACTGGTGATAACATATCCCTTACCTCCAACCGTCGCCAACATCACCTCATATGATGTTGTTTCGCTCAGGCGTCGCCTGTGTGGCAGACTTCAATTGTCTTAATCTGGCACTCTGGCAGCTGTGATAATGTCCACCATCAGAAAGGAGAGACTTTTATGACTCTGGAATTTCTGTTTTCTCCCCCGAGAGATGTTAGTGTGTCGCCCACCGGCAGAGTCAGTCTCGACCAGGTACCCTCAAATTCTATTGCTTGAATCTGAATGGTTTTACAGTAGGACATTCCCAAAAGGTGAGTCAGTCTGAACTAGATGTTCTTTCCATCTAGTGTTTGGCTGTGTTAGTCAAAACATCAACTATATAGTCTAACATCTGATGAGCCAGGTCCTTGTTTTTTCTTTACACACATCTTATTCAGTTTGAATCTGGGTTTCCTACCTGCCCAACGAAAATCTCTGTTGAGATGTTTGTATTGTTTAGAAATAGTCAGGTATGCTAAGTGGCAGCATCATGGACGAGTAACGCAGTTAAATTTGATGGCTATTTTTATTTTAAAGTCATAGTTAAACCTGAGATTATTACCACGTAATGTCAGGTTTAACTTCTCCAACATCTCAAAGGTTGTATTCATGAACAAGTGGGTCAAAATTCTGGGTTATTACATCATCTATGTCTGGGCTAAGTTTGATACCCAGGTACATAACGCCTCTGGAAATCCATCTGAAATAATTTTAATGCAATTTCTTTTGAACAACAGCACTTATTGGGATTAAGATTGATTTGTTTCAAATGACCTGATAACCTGAATGTTCAAAATAGCAATGAATGGTTCTCATTAAGGATGGTAAGGAGGTTTAAGCGTCACTAGTCAGCAGATGGATGTCCTCCACATAACGCAGTAGCTTACGTTGCCTCCCACCCACAACAACTCTTTTGGGACGACAGGGGTGGGGTCGGGCTCTTATGGCGACCGCCGGTGGTTCCAGTGCGATTGTAAATAATAACGGTGACAGGGGGCATCCCTGCCATGTGTTTTGAGAAGTCAAACAAGGTGAAATCATTTATCATGACAACAGCAGCTTTAGGACTGCTATGCATCAAATTTATACATTTACTAAAACTTGGACCCGAAACCAAATCCTGACAGCGCTTCGTGTAGAAAACTCACTCACTCTTTCTTGAGGTGCCCTTGAGCGGTGAGACGGCACTGGACGAGTTAAGCTACGTTAAGTGTTAATGACCTTTCAGGTTATCAGTAGACGATCTATCCTATTAATTAAAGTCTACTTGGTAAGAGTGTTTGAGTTGTGGTGAAACCGTGCCCAGTACCAACCCAATTCTTAGCCAAGATGTTACTATCTACATTTAAATTGACATAAAATTTGCAAGGTCAGCAAAAAAATAATGGCTTCATTGTTGGTGGGATTGTTCCAGTTTGGAAAGCCTCTGGAAATACTTCTGTTTATTTCTGGAGCAGTTATCATTACATCTCTTTTATAGTGCTCAAGCAGGGATCCATTACTTTCAGGTGATTAACCCGACTTAAAAGCCAGTTTTCTCTAAAGCCAGACTAATAGAATGTTGTCTTAAATCAATACACGGAATATTCTAACTTCTTGTTGTAGATATGGATTTTCACATTTACATTTGCAAATATTTTTAAATATACTCTTAGAATAATATTTGGACAAATCCTTTTCCATGTTCTGTAATTTTGCTTTCAATTACTTAATTTCATGTTTAATACAATATATTTTTCTCCTAAATGTTTATGTTATAATTTTCCCTCTAATATAGGCTTTATATAGTATAAATAACACCTTTAACCTTATGGAAGAAGGATGGATCTCCTTTGTAGGGAGCATATAAAGTACACAAAACTAATTGTAATAAATAATAATAATTAATTTATAATGCACTTTACATTTGGATCAAATCTCAAAGGGCTACAAAGTAAAAGCAGATAAAAGCGTCAATAAAAAATAGAATAATAACTATATAAAAACATGACCAAAAAGCAGACATGTTAATTAAAAGTTATAGGTTCTGCTAAAAAGGAAAGTTTTAAATTAATGAATTTATCATTACTATTATTATTAATTAATTAATTAATTGTATGCCATTTATTATCGTTTGTACAAATCAGTCTGCCATTTGTATCTTTAACAAATCTGCCAAAGCCAATTTCTTTGAAATGTATTAATTTCAACATATGGAACATATTTGTCTCTTGGATAATCACTTTGTCAGTTTGTAGGTGTTTCAGATATAAAAGGACCTTTTTCCTTTTTCACTGGATTCCCCCAATCATTTATATTCCAGAACTCCGACTTAACTTAAGCATTGTTTGTCATTCATCTATAATAAAAAATAAATAAAAACAGTTCAAATATAAGGCATGTGAGAAACAAGGGGAAAAAAGATTGTGTCCCACACTTCTGGATTGAATATGAGTTAAACATTTGTACCACTGCTGGAGATGTTCAAACGACAGAACATTGACAGAACCAGCCAACCAGTCGACACAGAACACCTCTCGTCAACCGAGGAAAAAAAATATTAAAGTAAAATGGCCAGAAAAAATCAACTGTGGATCTGCTTCTCATTATTAATCAATAAAAAAAAATTCCAAAAAGAATGAACGTAGGTTGTGTGGAACGCCCAGTATTATGTTTACACCCACCTGCCACTGGTCTGTCTGTGCTGCCCTCCAGGGGACTCCCTCCATCCTCTGAAGAGCTCTGGTGCTCCACGGAGAAGTCAGAGGGCTGGACTCGTGAAAGTGGGACATGTGCCTGCTCCAGTTCACCTCTCTTCCTCTTGGAAGACTCTTCCTCATCATCATCCTCTGTGTCACCAGTCGATGTGATGTCGCACTCAGGTTCCTTCATTACTGGAAAAACATGACCACACAAAAGTTGGTCCTTGGGTTAGAGTACTGTATGAATGTAGTGTTCACGGTTCCCCACACCAACTCTTTCTTTATTGGCACTTTATAGGCGTGTTTCCACAAAACAACTGACACTCTGATGTAAAGATAACAATGACAGGGTTCAGAACGGAACGGCTGCTGTCGTTGCTGTGTGTTAGAAATGTTTTTCTGCTACCACGTGGAATATTTAGTTCAGAGACAATTTTATTACAATTTTACTTTGTCAGTGTTTTCCCATTCTTGGCTCTCCCACCCAGGTAAAGTAAGAGCAGGTAGATGAACACAGACCTGTGGTACACAAAACGTTAGCGTTTACTTTGGCGGATAAATATTCAAATGAATTAGCACTTGGTCTGTTAGCTTAATGCTAACATATAATGGGAATTGCCGTGTAGATTTTAATGAGATGTACGGCACAACCATAATCCAACAACAAACAAGGTTACACAAATAAATGATTTCCCTTTACATGTATTTGTCAGTTAAACTTGAGAGTGTTTGTAAATGAGACACGGTTCTGAATGTTTTTTTAATGCTAAAGGGAGGGGAACTACGGATCACCTGAAGTCTCTTTGGAAAAAAAAAATATTGTGGGCTGAACTTATTATCCTGTGCACACAAGATTAATTACTGTTAATCCATGTGCCCCTCATTTACATAAACACTTTAATAGTTATTAATTACAGGGGTTTGTTTTTAAAAATAGAGTAAGTGTAAGATATTTCTTTTGAGTGTTCATTCATCACAAATTGGAAATGTATTTTGATGTGTAAATATTTATTTATTTATGTTGAAATGAGATTTATAAATGGATTAATTGTTTGCAAATGGTAATTTATTGATAGAAAATCGAGTTTGAGGCTTATCTAACGTTTCGGCATCGCAAATTTCCATGTTTCATCCTGAAACAAGAGGTTGTGTTAACAAAGTCGTATATCTATGGTTAAATATGCCCCAGACGTCACATATGGAGTCCAAACCTAAAGACATTTACATCTCAAAATACTACAATACTTTATAGTTGTGGCAGTGCAGCAAACATTAATGTTTCGCTATGGAACAAAAACATGCAATACTTCCATGTCCATCGTCCAATCTTCCCGAAATCTTTCATTTGGCTAGGAGTCGGTGCCTGAAACCATCCAGTGTGATAACATCAGTAATAGTTGTAGTGCCATCTCCTGGAGATAGTGCTGTTTTTTTTCCGATTGTCCCTGTACAATTGATCAAGATACCTCCAGATGTTTTGAATGGATTTCATCAATATTTTGTACATTTTGTGACTCTATGACTAGAGCACAATATAGTAAGGCTCATCCAGACTATGGGATGAATCCATGAGTATTTTAATGAATCCTAGAATGGTGTCAACTTGACCTACCTCACTGCATCCCACTGGCTCATTAAATTACATGCTTCGCTTATGCAATTAATTAATTTAGTAGCACAAAAAGCAACGGCCTTGCAGAGCAAACAGGAGATACTTAATGTGCCAAAACACAAACTCATTGACGACGTCCCCAAACGCTGAAACTCCAGCTATGATATGGGGGAGCAATACCCTGAGCAACAAGATGCTATGTACTCAGCACCAACGGAAACGACCCTCAAGAAGCACTACAAAGACAAAGGAACTACTTTGCCTGACCAGGATGTGAGAATGGCAGATGATTGAGGTCCTTAAACCCCTAACAATTGTCACACCACTGACATCCGTTGTAACCACATCATCAATTTCAATGATATTTTCTCTAAGAACCATGCAATGTAAGAAAATGATGAAGGTCAACCAATTGTGAAAGAAGTGAAAGCTGCCATCAGATGGAGATCGGCGATCTGACGCAGAGATATTGCTCTTAAGGACCTCCTTCATAAATGCCCAACTGTAGACACAAGGTTCAAGGCCCTTCCTCATGTGGAGAAAGCGCACCGAAAAGATCTACAACAGTATCCTCGCAGAGATGGTAGCTCAGTGGGTGGAGCAGCCGTCTCCCAATCAAAGGTTTGAAAGGTAGCCAGCGTGAGCCCAATCAAGTCTTAACGTCGTACGACCCTGGAACCCCGGAGTCCCCAGGCACATCAAAGGGGCTGCCTATTGCTCCCTCAGGAATTGGTCGAATGCAGAGAAACAATTTCACTATGTTGAACTGTGAATGACTGTATGTGACTAACAAAAGGATTCTTAATTATTATTATTATTATATGTATATCTACGTCTATATCCTATCGTATTATTAAAGGACAGTTTTTGAGCCTTTTTGTAGTGTGCATAAAAAGCATTGCTTTTCATCATTTCAAAAATTGTATTGCTGCTACAATATGTTAATTGCTCTTTTAAAATAGTAAAATAAATAATTTCATTTCAATCTGCCAAGAGAGGCCGCGGGGGCAACTTAAGCCTTGTTATTTACAGGGAGTGCAGACCCTCCTCCAAATGTAAAGTGCATTATAAATTAAATGTATTATTATTATTATTATAATGCCAGCCATGGGCGAAACGTTTGGTGAGCTTTTCATGACAAAGATGGGAGACTTTGCTGCTGGAGAATGAAGAGGTAGTAACCTTATACAAGGTTGCGGAATTCCCCTCACTCGATTCCAAGCCCCTTGCATGATGGATTACTAATGTTCATTAGTAATCCACCATGCAAGGGGCATGTTGCCATTTTAGCAAAACGCTACCTGGCGGTTTCTGCTACTTATGTCCCCAGCCAGAGAGTTCCCCACAGCTGGAGATATAGTTAGTACCTGCAGCATAGCACTCTCTGCAAACAATGTGGACGTTTAAATTTTTGGGAAGAAAACCATGAAAATAGGGTAGTGACACAGTTCTGCAGTTTATGTTCTACATGCTGGACCTCAACGTGTAGGCCCCTACATTTTATTTTTATTTCTTTTTGGAAAATATTGAAGTTGCACAAGGTGAAAATGAAAGCTGGCATCCAAATTAATGAAGAAAGTTTGTTAGTTCAGTGCAATCCTACGCATTTAAACTGCACCTATGCTGCAACTCATTGGATGTATGTTGTATCTGTGACAGAATTTAAGATGCATAGTCTTAATGTAAAGCTAGACGGCAAATGGCTCATTTGAATACAATAACATTACAATATACATACAGTTAATTGTATACATGCTGAACTGTAATGAATATTTTTGCTATTTTTTATTGATTTGAGTGAATGTCTTATTTAATTGATTATTACTTTATGCATTTAAGTGAAGAGAGAAAGCCATAGTATGTTGAGTTTCCTGTCCCTTTCTTTTTCCCTGTACTGGAAACGTACCAAACCCTGACTTCAAAACCGAGGTGCCCACCGAACCGTGATTTTTCTTTTTACGGTTACATCCCATAGTAGTAAAACGTTTGATGCTCCACGCGCACACATACACATACAGACAGTTTCCGTTCGTGTGTTTACACCTTTCAGGTCTGATGCGTAGTCCATCGGTGCCACCCATTCATAGTCATACATCCGTTTGCTGCCAGAGGGAAGAATGCCGAAGATGTCCTCGGAGGTAGATCCGGATTCTCCGTGCCCAGGCCCCGAGTCAGACACCTCGCTGTCCGGCCACAGATGCAGAGGGTGCGGGTTGAGCTCCTGGCGAGCCTCCCTGTCTGTAACCGGGCTGCTCTGATCTCCGTCCATTTCAGCACATCCTCGCGAGTTCTTGTCTTTCATTAGATAATTGCAGATAGCATCTATATTCTCCTTTTTGACACCAGGTAGGGCAGCTTTGGCTCTTCGGGAGTCCACACTGTTGTGCTTGTTTAAGTAGTTGAAGTCGTCTTTCTTGAGGCCAGCGTCAGGCGGCTCCATGGTCGTACCGGGGAACGGATCCCTCCCATCCCGCTGAACTGGGTCCAGTCTCGCCTTCAGAACCTCAATTTCATCGCTTTTCTCGCGCAGTTCCATTTTAAGGACCCGTATCCTGATGCTGACCATTTTGCGGATCTCAGACAAGGCGGTCTCCAGCACAACGGTTATGTTTCTGCCTAGGTGCTCGGTGATGTCGCTGACCGAACACAGAAGCTCCTCGTCGGTTTCCAGCTCCAGGAAATCGCGATCGGCTTGGCTTGCTAAGTCATGAGGCTCCATGAGGGCGCTGTGTAGTTCAGAAAACGGACTCGTTTCTGCGTAACTATGGTTTCTTTTGAGACTGATATATGGCCTAAGCTATGGTGTATATGTTGAGGCTCGTTTTGGCTAGCACAAGGCTAAAGAGCAGGCTAATGTTTGGATGATAGTCAGGTTAATTGTGTGAGAAGGAGTAATACCGGAAGTTACCGGAGGTTGCATTCAAAATAAAGGCATTTTACTCAAAACAATTACATACCGGTTTCTTTGATAATGAGTTGTTTTGTTTTGAAGGTAGCAAAAGGAAGTATCTATTTTGTGTACACTGACTTGATGGAGGCAACAGTCACAATAAAGGCTAAATCGGACACTTAAGAAGTATCCTATTTTAATCAGTTTATTGCGACTTACAGTGACAGTACGCAAGCACACACTTATTCACTGTTTTACTTACCGTGACCGACAAGGGCGGGCGTGCGTGCTTGGATTGTAAGAAAACACATGCCAATAGAGAAAACACTTGCAAATTAACAAACTTTCTTCATTCATTTGAAAACACATGGACAGAATATGGAGAATGCGCTGCAAATACCACAACACAATGGAAATGTTTCTAGAGGACATTTAATAGTGAGCCACACATGACACCGTGTGTCACTGGAGTTTACTTTCAGTAATGTTGGAAAATGAGCTAAAATTAAACGTATGATCACAAGTCAATGTGAACTAAAAATACTTGGTGTTGTGCCTCTGGATGCTTCTCCGTTTTAGAAGATCGGACAGGGATACGTGGAGGTGATCCTTATCTCATCCTACATGGGGCAGGATTAAGGATCCATCAGGATACAATCAATCTGTAACACTAGGGGAAGAAATTAGGCCCACCTTGTAAAGCTGGCCAAAGAAATACTTTTACAGTTTATTTTTTTGCTAATTTATTATAATGCTTACATGAGGACAGCAGTTGTTTTATAATTCACGGGCTGTATAATGGCTGCTGACACATTACTCAACTTTGGCACATTTCCATACATGTAAAGCGTCTGAGGGTGTTGGTTTTACTTTGCAGATCATATCTCACATGAAGGAGTTTAAACAGCAGGAACATAACGGCAGATATTACTCTAATCACAACTAATCTCTGCCTGAGCCTCCAAATCTTAAAAACAAATCAGCATCATTCTGTGGAAAATATGAGTAGGACATTACTCGATGCAACAATCTTCTTTGTTCTCTGCTGTGGACATTTAGGGGATGAGGGGTTGACTGCTGCAAACTTTCAGCTCCTGCTCTGGGAAACAGCTGTACCTCGGCTGTATTAAGGTTCTGAACATCCACTCACTCACACTTACGCAGATGAAATGATTTCCTGGCGAAATGATTTTATGTTTCATGCAATAGAACCCCAGCAGATAAGATTTGGTCTGTGTGCACCAGCTGTTAAGAATTTCGGTTTCAGATGTTTAAATACCTAAGTATACGAAGCCCATAATTAAAACATACATGCTGTCAATGTGTGATTTATTGAAGTCATTTTTGTCAAAAATAAACATTGTCTTTTAACTCTTTGGAAGCAAATTAAAGACCCTTGGAAAACCTTGACACCTACTTCAAAAACCAATGTCTAACAAGTCAACTTTTTTACTATCTGGTAATCCCAATGTGTTTCTTATTAATGATTTAAAGCTAATCTATGAAGCCACTGACGTTTTAAACATCCATTAAAGCACAACTTACTTACTTATGTAAAGGGTTACATTTATACTTCCAGTTTGTGATCGCAGGAAATGACGAGGGCTTGGCTCAGATGCTATTTTTTCAGCTCACCGTGCTTCTTCCAGTTGACAGAAAAAAAATACAAATCAGATCACAGAGGTCAATTTAAACCTGTGCATGACTGAAAACTGACTATTTGTAAAATATCTGCAGGGATAGGACAAATTTTTGGGGAACTCACGTAGAGAACATTACACCACCCGCTCATCTTACAGCTACTGTATTTGGAGTAAAAGTGTGATAAAAGGAGACAGTGTGATAGGGTCATGGCACCATGCAGAATGTTTATTGCTGAGCCGTCATGTGTCTTGCTTTGTGTTTCCTGTGATTATGCCTTTGCCGCTGCTATAAACCCTGACTGTTGCAGCAATTTTACAGAACTAGAGCTGTTGCCTGAATGCAACCGTGACCTGACAGAGGAACTGACTGGAGGAGAGGAAATGCTGAGTCTGTTCCTGTAATGTTTGAGCGAAAACATACCATGGCTTAAAAACTGGCCCAAAACCCCCACAAAAAAAAAAACAAGGAGAGAGGGTGGAAACGGTTTACAGGTTGTGCAAAAACATTAGATTTATTCTCTCATGTTTGAGAAATCATTCTACAAATAATAAAAACAAATGTATCAGGCTCTCTCAGCCCTCATTCAGTTACTGATTTGATGAAACTGTATTTGCTCAATGAGAATGATTAAAGGAAGTTCAAGGTCCCGGACACACACCGTCACCTGTGGAGTCCCCCAGGGATCAGTCCTTGGCCCCATTCTCTTCATACTGTACATGCTCCCCCTTGGCCGTGTCATCAGTCGATATGGACTCTCATTCCATTGTTACGCTGATGACACACAAATGTACATAAAAACTGACACATGTTCCTCCGCAGCCTCTCCATCCTCATCGTCATCATCATCTCCCCTGTCAACTCTCCGCGCTTGTCTGGAGGAGATAAAGGTGTGGATGAAAAACAACTTTCTCCAGTTGAACAGCTCCAAAACCGAAGCTATTTTAATTGGCATCCCACATCAGACCCAGTCTTCCTCCATAACCAGTTTTACCTTCTCTGGTCAGGACATTCCCCTCTCTTCATCAGTCACCAACCTTGGTGTAAGATTTGACCCTCAACTCACTTTTGAATCCCACATCAAACACATCTGCAAGATCTCCTTTCACCATCTCAGAAATATTTTGAAACTCCGTTCTTCACTCACCTTGAGTGATGCTGAAAAGCTGGTCCACGCGTTCGTCTCCTCCAGACTGGATTACTGTAACGCACTTCTCATTGGGATCCCTGATAAAAGTCTTCAAAGACTGCAGTATGTCCAAAACAGTGCTGCAAGGATCCTGATGAGAGTTCGTAAACACGAACACATCACCCCTGTTCTTCATTCCCTTCATTGGCTTCCCATCTCCACCAGGATTGATTATAAGATCTCTCTCCTCACTCACCAGTGCATCCATGGTAACGCACCCCCCTACCTACAAGAACTACTCACCCCACTGACCTCGACACGATCCCTCAGTTCAACCCACTCATACCGCCTCCTCCTTCCCCGGACTAAGCTCAGCACCATGGGAGATCGGGCCTTCTGTCTGCTGCCCCTCGTCTGTGGAATGCCCTCCCTGACCATCTCAGGGCTCCACAGATGACTGACACATTTAAAAAAGGACTTAAAACTTTCCTTTGTAGCAGAACCTATAACCTTAATTAACATTGCTGCTTTTTGGTCAGGCTTTTATATATTTATTATTTTATTTTTTTATTGATGCTTTTATCTGCTTTTGCTTTGTAGTACTTTGAGATTTGATCCAAATGTAAAGTGCATTATAAATTTAATGTATTATTATTATTATTTATTATTTTCTTAACTTGTACTCTTCAGAAGAAATCTACAACACAATAAAACGTTCATCTAAAAGAAAGCATGCCTAAAGGCTTACGATCTCAGCGTCCCCCTCTACACATCCCTACGTTTATTTATTAGTATGTTTCCGACTACCCTCTTTGTTAAGCTTCCTTGCGTTCATAGAAAGGCGCTAAATAAGTCCAATCTACTGTAATTATAATTATGCTTATCGATTAGTGTTGTGGCGTTTGACGACGAGACTTTTATTTTGAAGAGACGGCAGGATTTTATTGTGGCGACACTGACGCAGCAGCTAGGAGCGCGAGCTCAACTGTCTTCTGCCGGCGGCGTGTCACGGATTAAAGGAAGTTTTAATCACGGATTCTCTGGACTGGACTCACTAGATCCGGACGGGTGTAGGAGGGAGAGTGCAACCGACATCCAGCAACACCGGATATGGCGGAGAAATCAAACCGTCACAACAAAACCGGTAGTCTGTACACTTATTAATCTTATTATTGCCTGTCTGTACTTATATTATTGTAGTTAGTCGATTCTAATATTCTTATTGTCTGTCTTTAAAGATACACTGCTGAAAAAAATAGGGGAACACTTACTTATTTAAATAATGAAATAATCATTTAATAGTTATCACAGTCTGGGATGTGGATAGGTTCAGTGAAAAAGCTTTAAGCGACTCTGGTGAAGATGAAAGTTACCCCCCCCCCCACCCTAAAAGGAATAGTTTTGCAGGTTGTGGCCCCAGGCCATTTCTCTCTCTTCAATGTTCCTACACGACCACGACACCACAGACGTTCCAGGAGCTCATTATCAACCTGATCCAGGTCTAGAAGGAGACCCCCAGGAGTCTCATCAGGAGCATCCAGATGTTGTCAGGTCTTCATGCAGTCATATGGGGATCAAAGACTCTACTGAGACACATCATGAGTTGTTATGAAATTAGCCCCGGTTCTTTGAGCCTATTCACTTTGATTTTGTGTTATTTATAATCCTGTCCTCAGTGGATTCATGATTTTGTGTTATTTATAATCCTGTCCTCAGTGGATTCATGATTTTGTGTGTTATTTATAATGCAGTCCTCAGTGGATTCATGATTTTGTTTGTGTGTTATTTATAATCCTGTCCTCAGTGGATTCATGATTTTGTGTTATTTATAATGCAGTCCTCAGTGGATTCATGATTTTGTGTGTGATTTAGAATCCAGTCCTCAGTGGATTCATGATTTTTTTGTGATTTAGAATCCAGTCCTCAGTGGATTCATGATTTTGTGTGTGATTTAGAATCCTGTCCTCAGTGGATTCATGATTTTTTTGTGATTTAGAATCCAGTCCTCAGTGGATTCATGATTTTGTTTGTGTGTGATTTAGAATCAGGTCCTCAGTGGATTCATGGTTTTGTGTGTGATTTAGAATCCAGTCCTCAGTGGATTCATGATTTTTCTGTGTGATTTAGAATCCAGTCCTCAGTGGATTCATGATTTTGTGTGTGATTTAGAATCCAGTCCTCAGTGGATTCATGATTTTGTGTGTGATTTAGAATCCAGTCTTCAGTGGATTCATGGTTTTGTGTGTGATTTAGAATCCAGTCCTCAGTGGATTCATGATTTTGTGTGTGATTTAGAATCCAGTCCTCAGTGGATTCATGATTTTCTGTGTGATTTAGAATCCAGTCCTCAGTGGATTCATGATTTTGTGTGTGATTTAGAATCCAGTCCTCAGTGGATTCATGATTTTGTGTGTGATTTAGAATCCAGTCCTCAGTGGATTCATGATTTTGTGTGTGATTTAGAATCCAGTCCTGAGTGGATTAATGATTTTGTCTGATATTTAGAATCCTGTCCTAAGTTGATTCATGATTTGGTTGTGTGATTTAGAATCCAGTCCTCAGTGGATTCATGATTTTGTATGTCATTTAGAATCCTGTTGTCAGTGGATTCATGATTTTTTTTGTGATTTAGAATCCAGTCCTCAGTGGATACAAGATTTTTCTGTGTTATTTAGAATCCAGTCCACAGTGGATTCATGATTTTGTGTGTGATTTAGAATCCAGTCCTCAGTGGATTCATGATTTTATGTGTGATTCAGAATCCAGTCCTCAGTGGATTCATGATTTTGTATGTGATTTAGAATCCAGTCCTCAGTGGATTCATGATTTTGTATGTGATTTAAAATCCAGTCCTCAATGGATTCATGTTTTTGGTTTACGTTGACTGTTTTTATTTCATTTTGTTCACAAGGAATTACAGTAAGGAATGGCCTTACACTGATAGAATAAGAGAGCCAGAGTGATATGAAAACAGTATAGGTTAAATAGTATTGAAGCTATTACAAATGAATGATATTCATTCCTTCAGCCCTTAATGACAACATCTTTCTCACTTTTTAAGTAAAATTTTGCTGCTACCACTAGTAGCAAACTTCATGCATTCCTATATTCTTCTGAAACCAAGCTTTTGCGTTTGTTTTGGAACATCCTTTGATGCCAAGGTTCCAGGTTCTCACTGATAGAATACCATCTTTGTTCCAGATTTCTTACCACTTGATGGAATCTTTCTAAGCATCTACATACAGAAATTTTCCAGAACCCTTAACTCAAGGTGGGATATTGGTCTCAGAACATGCCTCACGCTTCGTCCTCCAGACATACAACTTCATGGGCCTGAAAAGTTTCACTTTTGATACATCACTCCTCAAACTCCCAGAATTTCTGTAGCTTATCTACATGGTTTTGAACGTATTTTGACTTTTGTTGTCCATCTCAGTCAACGGTGGTGGCGTCCTTGAGTTTTGGCATGAAGCCCTTATGGATATATAGGGCCTAAATAGAATAAACATCTAGGATTGTTTTGCATTTTAACAACATCTGATTTACAAATGTGTGCTCTTAAAACTTTTACTATTGAGGGTGTTGCATAATTTGGGCAGAGTAAAACCAGTAAAAGCAAGAATGTGTGTTGAATGTGGAAAGCATTGGTAACTTCAGAATAACTTTATTGATCTCTGTGGAAAATCAGTTGGTACAGGTTCTCCTTTCAAAGTATGCATACATATAATTATATATAACCTATATACAGTGCTCAAGAAAAATTAAGACTTAAATCACAGAAAGGGATGTGGAACCCTAGACAAGCTGAAAGGGTTTTCACATATTCTCTGCCAGAACTGATTGACAGGTACGCATAGCCACATAGCTTGCATATAACAATCTTTGTGTTCCTTGTGCAATGATAAAATAGTTTGATTGTGAGAGACCCAATATGAACCTCTCCTGTCCTATTTAATGCGTCCCGTGAACAATGCTGTAATGTAAGAGCTGTAGGTTGGTGCATTTGGTCATTTTAAAAGGTATTACAACATTTTTGCACCCAGATGTTTTGGTCTGGTTTCATAGATATTTCTCCCTCTTGGAAGTTGGGAGATGAACTACGCATCTGTTTTGGCCACTAATACATATATTTGCATACCAATTTGGGGAATGAGAAGTTCTGAAGTTCTGAAGATAAAGATCTAAAAGTATCCTAGAAAGAAGATTTAGGTCCAGTTGCAGTAGTCCAAATTTTAGCTGGATTATGGATATAAATTGTACAGATTCAAGGAATACTTTGCTGCTTATTTCAAATTTTTTTCACCAATTCTTGTAATAGGGTGAAGTGGATAATTTCCAGAGGTTTTACCCCTTTATAGTACCAAGATGAGAAGTTAAGCCATTTTTTGTGTCGCAGATTAGTGTGAGTCTGCATGGGATAAGTGAAGACCTAGTTATTTTAAGAAGTTCTCACCAGGTTGTCAGGGAGGTGCTGACATTAATGATTTTAAAGGGGCTACGACGTTTGACAAGGGACTGACAAATCTGAGATTTGGATTTCATTGCAGAATATTTGTTCTGCATCAATCCATGAGTGGTCCAGTGAATTGATTTTGATCCATTTTAAGACATATTGCTGTCTGTTGGCAAGTAAATAATGTAACACGTTTGGTATATAAACCACTGACTTTGGTACTGGGGACTGGGATTAGAATCCCAGTCAAAAGAGAGCATTGCAGAAGTCCAGCCTAGACCCTTAGACGAGGTTCTTATTGCTACCAGCCTACGCAGCCACAACTAGTGCCAGTCCCAAGTCCTGATAAATGGGAGGATTGTATCAGGAAGGACATCCGGCATAAAAACGTATGCCAAATCAATATGCAGATCCGCTGTGGGAAAAACTGTGCCCTAAACAAAACCCAAGCTGGTTGGGAAGTGGGGTTTAGTTTAGTCATGTATGGTCTGACAGCCTGGAGTAAAAATGAATACCTAGATATCTCACGTTTCCTGACTATAGCTGTATGGATGAGGTACTCTGAAAATCGGAGCTGATAGGTAGTACAGCTATTTAAGATACATCAAGATCCATTAAAATCCCCAAAGCTGTTCAGCATTTTCCAGACAATGTCCATCTTCCTTTCTTTCTTTGAAAATAGCACAATGACAGGGTTGAACAAGACACCTAACATGCTAGTGCGTAGAGTTGATGCATGCTCAACTTCCGCTCAATACTGACACAGGGATTGGCCAGCTACCATTTATTAGCTCACTTTACATACCATGGTGTGTCAAGGAACACACCCAACATGAAGAAATTAATATCTGATTGTTAAACAACGTCACAATCAACAAGAATTCTCCCGAATGTGTGGAGTAGATTATCCAGCAGGAGATAGCATTTCCTATGAGAAGATGTAAACTACAAAAAGTTGAAGGATAACTCCACTTTTGTGGTTTCACAGAATTATAAAAATCATCTAGACTTCATGATAGATGGGCGCTTCATGAAAGAAGTGTTAAAGTTGTCATTTAAAACACAGTTCTTCTTTCTCTGGTTGTGTCTTTGTGTCTTTTCTTAATCTGAGTGAAAAGATCTAAAACTTTTTCACTAAAACAGTGATTACTCTTTGTTTGAGATTTCTCATTATTAGCCAAACTGAGTGATGCAGCCCCAAATTACAAGTCACTTCTTGTGAAGCAGGATATTTTCCGGGCAGGATGACCATTGCATACATAGTAAATCCAAATCTGTAAGGGGATATTGCTAAAGCGTAATTTTCTTTGGCCAGGGTTACGACAATCTAACATAGACCTGCCACCATCTTGGCTTTCATTTTCATTTTTTCATAAAATGTATTATTTGTTTTTGAACATTTATCCTAGTCAGGGCCACTTATTTGGGCGCAATGTGTTGGTGTGGAATGACTTATTTTTAAGTTTACTCAAGGGGAAAAAGTCTTATCTCTAGAAAATGACAAAATCATTGGATTGCAGATTGTTTAATTAGATAACTATGGCACTTCTGCAAGGAAAACACTGCTTACTATTAACTCTCCTCACTTTTTTCCATTTGAAGAGATTGACTCACATGTATTTACGTATAATAGTATTCTAGGATAGCGCCTGAAATGATGTGATGTGAAAAGAGTAAAACATGTGGTGAAATGTTACATGTGTGACTTCAACAATGCTCCTCTTTTTTTTTTTTACAGTGTCTGGTTTCTCCAGAGATGCTGCAAGTTTGAAGAGACCTTTGGCAACATGTGAGGGAAGTTTCCCAGCAGGTAATCACATGTTTGACAAGCCAGTTTGTGTTTGTTAGGCTACATGGTAATGGCCCAACTTTCAGTCCAGACTGACTAAGATCTGATGAATGTGTTATCTTAAATTCTAATGAACATATCTATTGTGCCCAAAGGATGTATCTTAATCATTTTATCAACTATTTTCATTTAGCTGCACCAACAACCAAAATTGCAAAACCTTAAATTACAGTCCCAGCTATAATATGTGCTTTATGCTGATTAATTAATGTTTGCATGTTAACACTCTAAACTAAGATGGAAAACTGAAAATCACCCTAAAAGTTTGTCCTAGAGAACCCTAGCTCAGCTACAGAACTTTTTTATTAACACGCTGTGTGGGGTTTATTCAATCATGGAGACCTGGAAGAATACACGGAGACTGTAGTTGTACAGATAACGAAAGTATCTACGTGTTCCTCAACCAAAAATCCTGGGTGACGAGTGAAATCCAGATACTCCTTAAAAACTGTAACAATGCCTTCAGGTCAGGTTATAAGGTACAATACAGCATTTCAAGAACCAGCTTTAAAAGAGGCATCAAGGAGGCCTACATGAGGAGGATGGAGGACCTACCTGACGGATAACAACCTCGGGAGGGCTGGGTGAGGGGGGAGGGCAAGGCATTAAGGACATAACCAACTCCAAAGGCAGTACCAACAGAACAGTGTACGCTGTCCCCTCGCTGAATGAGAAAATGAACTTTTTAATCACCCAGTTTCAGGTTTATAGACCTCTTACAGTCTCAGTACCCCCACCAGCCTCTAACAGACACACACACACTGCAGAAACAGGAAGTGAGGCGTGCACTGAGGTAAATAAATCAAAGAAATGCGACTGAACCTGAAGGAGTCCGAGCAAAGTACTCCAGACATGTGCTGACCAACTAGGGGCTTTATGAAGATCTTCAACATTTGCCTGTCACAGGTTATCCCACCACCTTCCTTAAAGTCATCCGTCATTAAATTTGCCGATGACACAACAGGCTTTTTTCAGTGGGTGACTAGTCAGTAAACAGGGACCAGATCCAGAGTCTGTCAGCGTAGTGAAAGGGTGTTGGGTATTTGGAAAAGAGTGTTGACCTTTTAAATTCCTGGGAATCATCATCTCCGAAGACCTCTCCTAGATGTCTTGCTCTTATTTGCAAATAAACTCTTATTTGCAACAAATAAAAGTTGCACATCCAATTTTGTGGTATTCAGAGCTTACAATGACACTAAAGGCATTCAGAATTCAGAATTCTCTGAATGTCTTACCATCCAGAGGGCAGGAAAGGGGATATTTTGAGATGTCCGAGATTTTCCAGCTGCTTTTATAGCATCAAAACCAGGAAAAAACTGATATTTTCATAACTTATTTGAAGTTTCTTGTGCCTAAATATGATCAGATCTAAGCACATTTTTTCACCATATAAAATTTACATTCAAAGAAAAGAAAGAATAGTTCTTGTTCTTTAAAGAAACTTTAAAGACATTGAACCAGAACTACTGGTGGCCATGCAGTGCTTGGACCCCTGACATTAGATAGTCTACGATGTAAGACAAGAAACAAAAAAATGATCTTGATCTTCATCATGGGATGATAGTTTTTTTAAGCGTAGATTTAAAAAAAAAGAAGAAAATAGTTAAATTTAACTTGAAGTTGAGTTCAGTTGTAAATAGGGATTTCATCTACTGTATTATGAATTATGAAATACATTTATGGATGTGCTCTCCAGCTAAAGCCACTCCCAAACATTATAGGGTTTTCTCTGTCACATGCAGAGCCCTCACACCAGCTTTCATGAAAACTTGTGAGTAGTAGCCAAACTGAGCCAGGCAAACATGATGGGAGACACTATAACGCAGATGAAAGTTGTGGATTTGCACCAAAATGCAGTTGATCTATTTCTGCTCCATGTCCATCCATCAACAAAGTTCAGTGGAATTCTGTTATGTAATATCAACTGATCAACTAGCAAACAAAATTGGAAAGGTCTTGGAGAGCAGATACCTTCACCAATGAAAGTGGCTATGTTGTGCCATAAGAGCAGGATCGGCCCTAAACAGCAAACACTGCCAGATTTATTATTTATAAATGTACAAATCAAGAACATTTATTGAAAGGAATACTAATAACTAAAAATCAAATATGAGGCACGGATCAGACAATAACAGTGATGCCAATCTATGATAATTGTGAAGAAATTCGAGTGAGCAACATACTTATAGTACAAGTACTGGTTAAGTAGTATTTCACGGTCTAGATGCAAAAATGTTATGAAAATACAACAGCAGCAAAACGCCATTGAAATGCCACAACAATTTCTGATATTATGAAAAATACACATCTAAAATATAGTCATGAAAAGATAGTCAAAGTCACAATCAAGCTGAACAGAAATTATATGCATGTCACAAAAGTGTCGCTCGTAATTACAATAATTTGCAATCACTGTATTGTACTGTATTTGATGTGTGATGTGCTGCAGAGGAAATGTTGCTTTCAGTCATGCGGTCTTCCCTGGCCGAGCTCGTAAAGGCAAACCTGTGATCTCGTAAAACTTCAGTGACCCCAGTGGAAAGTCACGTCTGAAATTTTGAACCAGTGAATTCCTCTCATGTAACTTATTAATCGGTGAGTCTTTCACATGGGGGCATAATTAACTCAGATCACAAGTTGATGTTTGAAGTCTGATCCAATTTAAGCTTTTAACTATTAGTCACACAAATCAAATAACAGTAATGTCATAATTTGGTCAGAAATGTTTTGTATCTAACTGTATAATAGGTAAAGATTTTGAATGAATGTTGATAAGTGCTTAAGACGGTTCACTTTAATTGTTCCTTTGGTGATGGATGTTTGCATTCCATTTACAAACAAAAACTTAGCACATCTAAGACGGGGTTAAGTCGCAAAAACTTGCAAATACGGAAATCCTGTACACTAAGTAACTTTCAAACAATTTGCATTTATTGCAACATTTTGAGGCTAGGCAAAAAATATTTTACCTGATGAAGCAAAAAAAAAGGTTTGCCAAGGTAGTCGCTGTGCAGGACTTCCTTTTTTGCATTCCAGTTAACAAAATAGGATTGAAGTGAACAACGTTTTCATGTAAAAATGGTAAATCTGCATGGGAACATGACATTGAATCCTAAGGGCTTATTATCTCCCGCCATACACAATATGACGAAGAAAATATAAGAATAGGTCTACCTGTCCATCAGCTTTCGTGTCCAGTGCAGAGCTTTCAGCTGAGAGCCCCTTCTGGCTGAAAGCCGGGTCAGACCTAGCAAGGTCAGGTCAATGACAAGACACCCATTTAGACCTACATTCATGCCTATGTTCAATCTAGAGCCACTAATAAACCCACAGCATAAAGCTTGTTTTTGGACTTTGGAATGAAGCTTTAGCACCTGGAGGGAACCAACGCAAAAACACCTTTGCAGAGTTATTACAGAATCATCTAATCACAGTTTGTGTTCATTTAAATGATTATTGATAATTGTTACAATCCCCTCCATTTGTCTGCAACAACTATTTGAAATGGAAATGTTGCATTTCCGTCTGTATCCCCAGTTTTCCACCAGCTGGCGTTTGATTGTCGACATTATTTAGTTGCACTTATTTTGCTTTGAGGACAGAGTTAAATGATCCAATAGCACATCCACCAGTTTATCTAGCAGCAATAACTTTGTGGTGTTGAATCGTCAAATTTGCTGCAAAAAGGCCGTGGCCAGAACTGCTAGTACTAAAAATCTACCACGCCCTCTTCAACACATTTAAGTTAGCTGAACTTTGACAGACTGATGACAGCTATAAGATCAACAAGGTGCTATAGCTGTGACTGAAGCTATAAGACCAGAGTCGGAATTAAACATTACTGTCTTTCTGCAATGTCACTGTTTTGCCACAGTAACTCAAAAACGGTTTAATATGTTGGATGTCATGCCAGCTATGTTTCAGGTCAATCCTAAAATACTGATACTGATCCACCCATTCTCTAAAATGCTGCCTCCAATCAAATATTTTTTTTCACTTTAATGTACTGTCTGAAACATTAAACAAGTTTTTTATTTAAACAAACCTTTACATCCCATTTCACTTTACCAGTAAAACATACTGTATGTACAATATGAATTTGAAACACTTTTTTATTGAAAAAGCCCTTATAAACTTTTACGATCCATAGTAAGAAACATAGTAAATTTAAATTTTATAAATTTATATTCCATGTCAGTGATAAAAATTCCCTTACAATAATTCTGAAACTCTATACTTACAGATCAAAATAGTCAAAATACAGAATAGGAAAATTACTCAAATAATTAACAATCTATAATTAGCTGTAAACCTCATCCCTGCTCACCCTTGTTCTAGGAGGTACACAAATACGCTACGACCTTTCCCTATGTAAAACATCAAGTGAGGGGAATTTTCCGTTAGTTTACACAAACATGTTCTGTTAAAATGTATAATGAGTGCTTTAGTTAGCTAAGTAATACCTATTATAATGAAGAAAAGTAAACAAAACTTCATATATGAATATGATTGAATAAGATGGTGGAATTGATCTACAAAGAAAAAAATTTTTGTATCTAAAACGTGAATATATTTTCAGTGTCTTTCCTTCTAATCCATTCATAAATGTCATATTTTCTTCTTTACTCCATTGTGTCTTATCCTGTCTTCATATTTGATGATTTAATGATTTCTCTTCCTCTCATAAACCTGTTTATTTTATTTACACCTGCTTTATAAGATACAACATTGTGTCTTCGATCTTCGTTGTTTCAAAAAAGATTCCAATAGGACATATTTTCTTTGTATCATAAGTTCAAATAGCACGATTCAACAGGTTTGCATTTCAATTAACGCAGCTTGCAACATTAGCAGTAAAAGCAATGCTTTTATTGCTAAAAAAGCAATTTTGTGATGCACACTAGAGCCTGTGAGTAGGTATGCAATCACGAAACCCTTCTCATTACTAGAATAGAAGCCGAGTGTCCGATCTTACAATAAAACTAATATAATACAATTTTGGTGATGTTAATAATAATAAAATTTGAATAAAGTTTGTATGTACTAGTATGTAGAATTTTGAATGCCCTCACTTCTGTACTGTGACCAACATCCTGTAAGGACATTCTTCAAATAAACTTGACGTCTTCTGTGTTCTGTGTTCTGTGTTCTGTCTTCTGTCTTCTGTGTTCTGTGTTCTGTCTTCTGTGTTCAGCTCTGCCTGTGCTCCTGGATTTGGTCAGGAGTCCTGAGCGTCTTCCTGCAAATGAAGAATCACAGGAAATGCTAAGAAGCAAGCTGCATATTCTACAAGCTGACAGCACCAAAGTCAACTCTCTGTTCAGGGTACAATTCAGAACACACTCTGTGAATCATCTTAAGATCATCTACAGTCCACGGGGAATTTATTGGATGCCCTGCTCCGTTATTTGCCCACAACCTGGGTGCAAAGTTAAGTGCAGGATGAAGGGTCTTGTATTTAGGCATAACAAACAGTAAACGGTTCAAAATGACATCTTCCATTATTTCTTTAAAAACAAGGCCCACTGTGCTTTCTGCTTTCTGTCTTATTCATATATGTATGCTAAATGGAGGTATGTGGTGTATGATCCGTGACTGGTAGACCATCGGCCTCCACTTTCTCCCAAATCTTCTGTCCCATCAGAATATCGGAAGGTGAGGAAGATGAGAGGAGTCTTTGTACATCTTTGTGCGCATAGACGATCAGGTGATATTGTTGCTGATTTATTTAGCACTAGTGTGCAACAAACAGCAGAAAATAGCCCGTGAAGTGGCCTGGTGCAAATATTGTGTCTTCAAAATTATATGAAAAGTTCATTTGCTATGGACATGTGTGCTGGGCATAAAAATGGCCCCTGCATCGTTCAAACACAATAAGTACATTGGGCCTTAGACACCGTTTAAGGGGGTAGATGAAGATGGCGCCATCGATGTTAAAAATATTATCTTTGGATTAAAAAGATACTTTAAAGCAGGATACGGTTGTATCAAGTTGGACCATTCCCACACATCGGCATTTGTCAAGTAAAAGAAGTTTTGACATGAGGAAAGAAGGTATTTAAGTGTTTGTCGTTCAGGCATTCTGTCTGCTCAGCATGTTCCACACCCATATTTCACATTTGACGTCAACATGGCTGAATACAAAGGTTACATGTGTACATCTTAAACAACGTTTGTCTCAGGACAAACTGTACCCATCAAAAACATAGAATGATGTCACGAGAAAAAGCTCAAATAAAGAACAAATAACTATAAACTTAGTGCAATAAATAGCTATTATGTACAGTGTATTTAGCAAATCACGTATATGAGAACGGATAGCAGCAAATTCCAAATAGCAGTGAGGTCAGTTCAAAAGCCACTAAGTGTGTGTACTGTACGCCTTTAGCGCAGAACGGACTTGGATTGAAGGATCTGGACAGCTTTTGTCCTAGTTATGGTTTGTTCAATTACCCCACTTGTTGAAGCAAACTCAGTGCGAAGTGTCTGCAGTGGAGTGTCGATAGACCGAACGGATCAACAACAAATGAAAAACAAACTAAAGATGTTAGAAATGAGCGCAGAGTCCCAATCAGGGCCACCAGCAACACAACATGATTCAGCAACACAACATGATTCAGCAGAACCAAAACCTGCACTTGAGGTTTTAAACCGGGTCCTTTGTGAAAGACCAGCTTCCGGAGGAACATCATCTCCTGAACAGGAGGAGACGTTGGTGAACTATATACTACCCTGAAGATCAACAGAACCTGGTAAGTTTTATTTTCCACATTTCATCTCCTTGAAATCAATAACTTTTACTGTTTTGATAAAGTTAGCTGACGTCAGCAATTATCCTCCAGCTAACAGTAACCAAAGTCAGAGGTTTTCCTGCTAAAGCTAGCTACACACTAGAGGATTTTCAATCTTAAGTGATTTTAAAACCATGGGAGACCACAGACACAATGACAGTGTGAACCGATTTTTAACATTATAATCGTGCACAGACTGAACGATTGAGCCAAACCGCGAGACCACAAACCTGCCGTTGTGGTAACGATTTCACAGTGGCAATACCACAAACACGAAATCTCACAGATACTCGCGTGATCCAACGTGACTTTGGGAAAAAACAAATATGGAGGACAGTCAACGTCCTTGTCGGTCCTATTGTGATAAAAAAAAATAATACTAATAATCTTTCCTCTATTTATCCGGTTACGCAGTACATACAGTACAACGTTGTGAAATTTATCCCTGCATTTAACCCAACACCGGGGTAGCAGTGGGAGAACCCTGTGAAGCACTCGGGGAGCTGAGGTTGCTCAAGGACCCACGGCCTGTGCATCAGGGTCGGGGCTGAAATCCTGGTCTCCCAGTGGAGGGACGACTGCTCTATTCACTGAGCTAATGCCGCCCTATACATCGTGCATGAATCGTAATAAAGGACCTTGTGATGTTGCCATAATCTGACAAGCTGGTCTTGTTTTTCAATATTCAACAGTGCTGGGGTACAGCTTTATTTTGGTTTCTGTTCACTGCCATGTTTGTGATCTGTAAAATTAGGCTTTCCCGACTTCCCGGTCCGCTCGCTCTTATCGGCTATTGTGGGTATTATAAATGAAATGTATTATTATTATTATTATTATTATTATTATTCCCATGGAGGCAAGTCAATCAGGAGTCCTAAATACCATAAATATTTGGTGGGGCACTAAATGGGACAACTGTGGCTCAGTGGGCAGAGCAGCCGTCTCCCGATCGGAAGGTAGCCGTCTCAAATCCCATCAGGGTTTAATTGTCATTAGGTCCTTGAGCAAGACCCTGATACCCTAGCTCCCCGGGTGCCTCACAGGGACCACCCGCTGCTCCCTCAGGGATCTGTCAAATGAAGGGAAATAATTTCACTATGTTGTACTGTGTATGACTGTATGTGACTAATAAAGGAATCTTTTTCTTCAAACCGGATACTAAATCAGGCCTTTTATGCTCTGGTGTGTGGCTAGCTTAAAATGACAAGTGTCTCATTTAACGCCACTTGACCTCTGACTTCACATCAGGTCTACATTGTATATAATCTGTCATGGACAGATTAGCTTCTCAAATAATTGTTGTATTGTTTTTGTTGTGCATAGATGTCGTCCGCCATGATGTACGGTTGAAGCCACCACTGGACTGCAGCTAATCGCACCAACGTGAAGCTCTGAGCTCCATCTTCATCTTCATCTTCATCTTCATCACAGGTAACAAGCAAGGGTCAGATAAATTCTTTGAACAACAGTAATTCAGACTGAACTGTTAAATATCATTCATTAAAATAGGCAAGACTAGTTACCTTGTGGATGTATATGGAGTGTAAAATAATACAGTACATATGTAGAGGGTTAAGATTGTCTAGTATCAAGTAGGTAGTGATTATAGTGTTGGATCTAATATAGTATTAGGTTAAGAGTGAAAGAGTTTTATATTCAAGTATAGAGGTAAATGAAGTGTAAAATGTTTAAACTATACTGTTAGTGTTAAATTGTACAGTAGCATACTGTACAAGTACTAATTACAGTGTGGATTATAATAATACAGTATATAATTTACAGTTGTGTCAGACGTGGATGTATTTGTCATTTCTCCGTCAAGTGCACAGGAAAAGATAATCAACAATACCGAGGAGCTGCTGTGATATCTGGATACAACAGACCCAGCTGAAGAAAACAAAAACCTAAATATAGTTTCAAGATTTTCATTTAAAAACTTAATTAAACATATTTACACAGCTTCCACTTTATTATTGTTGTTAACTTTGTAGTTCCTGTATGATAGAATGATCTTTGTTTTTGTAAATAAACAATTTTTTCAATGAAATTGTCTGCTACAATATACTTGATTTATATATATTGTGTTGGAGTATCAAATCAGAAAAGGTTGTATTAAAAGCAGAAACAGAAGGAGCCTAAAAACATTTCAAATGTTTGTTTTTTTAAAGAAAAGACTGAAAATGTTGGAGAAAATGATTGTGTGTTTTTTTAAGTTTCTTATATTCCCTCCAACGTAATCGCTGTTCACAGCTGTCCAGACAAGCGGATGATTCCGCTGAAGCAGTCATGTTTGGACGCCATTGTTGTCACGAATGTCCAGCAGCACCACCTGCAAATAGACGCCAGCCGCCATTGTTGTTTAGCACTAGTGTTGCTGGGTGCGCTGAGACATATACAATACGTAAGTTGTGACACAATGACGTGGCTCTCTAGCCAGGGGGAAGGAGAAGTGTTTGTATTGAACCAACTGAGAACCGGCCCAGTCCCAGCACCTAGTTCTATGTTGGTGGGAACAAGGGGAGAATGGCTGGAATGTGTGACACAAAACATCTACAACGAATTGGCAGACAAGGGGTGGTGAGCAGAGACAATACACAGGGTTAACCTGACAATGAGACATGGCTGGAGAGAGAACACAGGTGAACATTATGGAGAGTCACACAGGAAGAGGGAAGAAGGAAGACAGGAAAAGAGAGACGGGAAGGGAAAAGGACCATTAGTGAACATACACAAAGACCACACATAGACAAAAGGGAATGAAAGGGTAAAACAGATTACAAAGAAACAACACAGGAAGTGTAAAGCTAACAGAAACACATGGAACCACACTTTGAAAATCAAATGAGAGAACAGGAAACAGATCAGAACAATGACAACCTTGAAAATTGAAAAACCAATAGAAAAATAAACCAAGAAATTATGATTAGAAAAAAAATAACTGAACATAGTCATGACATTGTAGTGTTTCCTATGGGATGGATGCAACTGTGAATTAAATAAAGTGTGGGAATTGTTTCAGAAAGAATATTGTAATTTATTGCACATGACACAATATATAATATATTTATTCAAGTAACACAAAAAACGGTAATATGAAAATAGAATGTATTATACTGTCATCTTTTCTTTGTCTCTAGGAGTTATCCGCTCATCTCATCTCTATCAACAGTGAAGAAAAAGCTATGTTTGTGACATTCAAAACATTTGATGAAATATGGAAATTTTCCACACATTACACATTAGGTAGGTGTGGAGATAAGTCTAGTAGTTTCCAGTCACAGACATATCTAACCTTAAGTAATAACAGTAATGCATAACTGAGGTTTATAACTATTCAAAAGCTGAATAGGTTCAGCATTGCATAGTTTTTGATCTACAGGATATCATGGTGCATTCACATTCAGTACTGGAATGCTCTTTTCTAAGGATGATGTTCCAGTAAGGAGACACACACCAAAGTGCTATAACTGCCACTACTTCTTAGGCAACCATATATATACTAACGATTGTATCGATATATATTTAGTTTACAATATGAGTGAACCTTTTTGTTTAATGCATTCCTAATCACCTCCTTTCCTTCAGGTTTCTTGGGTCTGTGTTTGGAAAATCTGTTGTTTGACCAGAAGTTTTGGCTCAGTTCTGTGGAAGAAGACATTTCCCTTGAGGTTTTCATTCAGGAGGACATTCTTAATCTTATCTACAAAGGCATTCTCATGCAAGAAGGTTGGTAATAAATTGCTGCAGAGAGGGTGATAGTATGCCCTTAAGTGTTGATGTGTACATGTCAAATAGAGGGCAGAGAAGTGTTGGGGGGACCAAGCCGGACATAAGGTTCGGCTCACCTCTCAGGATGAGCCCCTTCAAGAGGAGTCCTATCCTAGCTTGCTCCTTGTTGTAATTGACTGATTGATATAGAAAAAAATCATTAACTTCACTTCAGTGAAGGTAAAACTACCGTCCTCCCTGAATGTTCACGCTGGGGGTGGGGGTGGGGGTGGGGGCCAATAAACTCCAGAAGAGTTCTCTCGGATCCCCAGCTGTTATATACACCCCCGTGACCACCTGCACAAACTCAGAACTTGTTCTGCTTAGTGGATATACACCTTCTCATGAGTGTCCTTTTTATTTAGAATGTGCAGAACATAACAGTATCTATGCCAAACACCAGTTATTCTACAAGTGAATAATATACAAACTAATAAAAAGGAGTCAGAGAGGGAATCATCTCTACCAAGGCACAACAGTACCTAAGGTTTAGCAGAGATTAATGCCAATTTCTCCATAAATATCTGAGTTATTGCCAGCCTCTTAATCTACCGACAACTCCAACAAATTTTCTGAGTATCTCTCAGATACTCTGTAGCTGCTGGTCTCTTGCGCTTTCCACTTTAGTGTCTCTGTTCAGCCCACTGAGCCCCCGGCTCAGCCCCCGCCAGCCTCTAAATCTACCGAAAACTCCAACAAACAAACAATCAAAGGAATTCCTGAAACTGAGCCCTCAGTTCCAACCCCAATGAAACATCCAAGGAATCAAAAGCCACAATATCCACATCGTGACATAACCACTCCAAAATGGCTTATTACTCTATTTTATTTTATTTGAAATGCTGTGAAACAGGTAACGTCACCAAAATTCTATATCCTCTAGGATATGGCATAGTCAACCTTCCGCTAAAATCTCATGCAAATTCGTATGAGTAGTAGTTTTTCCATAGCCCTGCTCACATACAAGTAGACATACAATAATACAAAAATACAAACAAAAAGACAATTACAAAGGAGTGAAAACATAACCTCCTAGGCGGAGATAACTAGAAAGAGCACTTGGAGAATGTATTCTTCCGCCAAGGCACAATAGTTCCCTGTAAACCCACAATGGTAGATTAATGTGTGAATAATTAACAGCCTATAGCTCTACCGAAAACTCCTAGGGTATGTAGTGATCTTAAAGTTGAGAACAATACAACATAAAACTAATAATAGAAGGAATGTCATAGAAATTTGCATTCATACACACCCACACACACACACACACACAAACACACACTCACTTACTCACTCACTGTGTTTCACTCTTTTATGTCCTCAGGTTCATTGTTTGCTAGTTGTAGTGCCAGCCAGATGTTTGACAGCTCCACCTCTGGAGGTGACCTGTACTTGGAGGATGGCGATGTAGCCCAGTTTGAGCCTCCTTTCCTGGGCTCAGGGTGGACTGTTCTCTGCTTGGCTGATGGAGCCCGAGGAACCTCAACCAAACCAGCTCTAGAACCAGTCATCCCTTTTCATCAGTAATGCCTAGTCACACATAGGGCTGTGTGGATTTGATGAATGCAGTCTCATTGATTTGAAAAAGTCTTACTTAACTGTAACATATGGTCATTGGTCCCATCTCTCCACAGATGGTTTCTTAAATCGAGTGCAGAGAGCCTTTTGGTCGGTGGTGGGAAACCTCTCTGTGACTTCCCTTTGTCATTTGGTAAGTGTGGAAAAATCAGAAAGCAATTTTATCCATCCATCCATTCAGCCAGCCAGTAGCCGGCACGTTCATGGTCTTGTTGGGGGATTACCCAGAACTCAAGATCACAGTAGAGGGTGTTAATTTAGATTATCAGGTAAATCGATAGTTTGGCCTTCTGAGTCAACTCCCTTATGTTCCTCCCCACCATGTTCTGATAAGGACAATGTCCCATGGTACTAAAAGAGAAGGAGCACTTATTATTACCTCCTGCTCCTACTATTGAACTTACATTTTCTGGCAGAGAACCATGACCTTAGATCTGGGGGTGGTGACTGTATGTGGCTTCAAAATGTTCCTGTTTTTCCAGAGACATAAAATTTTTATAACGCATGGGAGTTGGGAGTTTTCTCTGCACTTATATTTATGGTTTATGCCAAGAATGGTAGAAAAAACATTTTCTAAAAATACATGCAGGTTAATCTTGCAGCAGATAAGCTATTTTTTTTTTCTGTGCCTGTGTGCTTGTGACCTACAACCAGTGGCTTATTTAGCTATAGGTGATATTGGCGGCTGCCCAGGGCGGCATCTCACCCAGGAGCAGCATGGCACATGCATCAATCCAAAACGGAGTCCCAGGGTTAGAGGGGGAAGATGTTGAGGGGCCACGGAGTGTTGTGACTCCATGTAGCCTGATTTGCCGGTTAATGAACTATCAGAACGTATAAACTGATCAGCCTGGATAGACTGGATTTGCGTCCACATAGCTGCTACGCCACACCGACCAATCTCCATCTTCAGAGGATCATAATGTCACTGGAATCAGACAAATATTTAGGAAGTATGAGGAACAATAACGGGAACACAAACAAAATTTATGAATGTATTTTGGCCTTGTCATGACAACATGCGTTCTAGCAATTCGACCTACTGGGCCTTCCTCAGAGATAAATTTCTGACCAAACCACTTAACATAATCAAATAATATGCATTCATTTATTGTATTATACAAACAATGGGTTTTATCTTCCTATAAATGATCAATCGGAGTTATGGGGTATACCATATATTATGGCATGGTACTGACACTAAAAGTGAAGAACTGAACTTAAATATAATAAATGATAATACAATCTAAAACTATACCAGTGATTGTATTTGTAGTAATGGCTTAATAACAAGCAATTTTAAGATCTGATTAAGCAATTAGATCAAGGGGTAGGTTGGCTGCTTGAAACAATTGTTTCCTGTTGTGCGGTGCTGGGGATCTGGTGTATTCCTTTTCTTGTTTCGGGGGTCGAGAGGGGCGTGTTGAGGGGGTACACCAGACCTTCTTTAGAGACTAGTCTATTACAATATTTGGAACTAATAATGACAGATGACAGATGAAGGCCCGTTCACTGCCTTGATGTGTTTTCACTACACGTTAACTGAAGCAATGAAGAGCACTAGAACAAAATAAAAATGCTCAGAAACGCAATGTCCGTCCAGCAATGTTTCACTGAAACAGTGTTTCCCTACCCCACTAATAATTGCATTCTCTCGAACACACATGCGTTTCCCCTGTTGGACCCACAAAAAGCAGTAAGACAAATAAAAAAAACTGCTTCAACTCTAAACAGTCATGATGAAGACGATAACCACGTTGTTGTTGACTAATTAGTTCATGTTATGAGAAGTTTTTCTAAATAAACGTCTCAAATACCTCATCACTTAAAAGGATGATTGATTGCAGCTGTAGATAATAGAATAACATTATTTAATTATTCATTAAAACCTATCCTGTCCAGCTGCCTGGTATACAGAATGATGATATGTCTGCCTTGCAGTGCCAGACCGATTTTAGTCTGCAAGGGAAGAGTCTGTCACGCTTCTCCAGTTAGGTGAAATGCATTTTATTTATTTATTTATTAGTCAAAGAAAGTGGGAGGAAAGGGAGAAATACAAAGGGAGTCGGAGGAACAAAAGAATTAAAACAAACTTCTTCAAGAAACGCAACAAAAACAACATTTGTAGCAACTATATATACATAAATATGCATACATGTACATGCAAACACACATATCAACATTCCATTCATAACTTTACTTTAGAGTTTGTCACTGGATATGGATTCAAGTGGTCATCACAAATCCGCGTGACCCCCAACGGTAGGCGGAGAGTCGTCCCAGCACCCCCAGGGGAGGGCAGCAAACGGGGGTAGCCTGCATCCCCCACATCTCCCTTTTAAGGTCCCACACTCGTTGACATGCTTTCCCTACACTTAACCAGCAGACGCGAGAGTGGTAAAGCAAGTCCCGGTGATCGGCATCGGTTTCCTCAAGGAACTTGATAAACTGACGGTGCTTAAGTCCCCTCGCGGAGTGGATGGCCTACTTTGACAATTGGAATTGGTGCAGTGGATTTGGTCCCATTAAAAGAGTAGTCTGAGATGGATGAGAATGTGTCTATAATGAAGTTTTTTCAGAAGGAGAAGTTTGTGAGTTTTGGAGGAAAAGTAGTACATCATCAACATGAAGTCTGATCATCTGACACACGTTTTCTGTTTGACTCCCTTTAATATTTTTATTTTGCTGGATTGCAGCTGCTAATAGTTCAATGAATATGGCAAAAAGTGAAAGAGGGAGTGGGCAACCTTGACTGGTGCCCTTTTTAAGACTGAATCTCAGATAGATTTAATCATTTGTCCTAACAGAGGCGCTGAGCGAGCTAAATCATATTCGGATCCAGGATTTGAAGGGATTTCCGAATCCAACTTCATGTAGCGTGGCAAAGAGGAATTTCCAATGAATCCTATCAAATGCTTTTTCAAATAACTTTCCTTGATTTGCATGAGCATTCTGTAGAATGTGGATGCAAGTGTTGGCGAAATTGCTATGTAGAACTCGGTGTGGAAACCATCTGGACCCGGGCCTTTGCTACTGGGCATATGCTGAAGAGCGTCGTGGAGTTCAGCCAGAGGGACAGGTTGATCTGTTCATTGTTCATTTTGGTAAATCTATGGTGTCTAGAAAAACATCTATCGGGACTAGCTGGAGAAATCTATGGTGTATATAATTTTTTGTAGAAATCTCTGAAAGTTTTCTTTTATGCTTCAAGCATAAAATGAGTTATTTTCCCAGCTGAATTCTTAACGCAGGAGATTGTTGTCTTATTCTTTATTTAGTTTTAGTTGATTGGCTAAGAAATTGATGAATTTGTTGCTATAATCAAAGTCCTCCAAGTGAAGTCTTTGCAACTGGAACCAAGTTTTTTTTTTATCAGTTAGTTCATTGAGTTTGAGTTTGAGTTTTCTTAACTTCCCGAGCTTACGTTCATCTGGAGAGGCAGTATGGTCACTCTCTACAGTTATAATCTTCTGTTCTAATTCAGATACCTATAATCTTTCTTTCTTGTTCTTATGTGAGGAATAAGAGTTTATTATACCGCCCATGACTTCCTTTGCTGCCTCACAAAGAAGACATAGTGAGGTTCCTGGCAGGTCAAAAATCTCCAGAAATTGTGTCCACTCTCTTCCCAAGTATTTAACGAAGTCTGGTTATTTAAGCAATGATGTGTTAAATCTCCAGTTTCCAGTCGGTGGTGTGACTGTTTTTGTAGTCCAACATAGAGACACTGTTACGTGGTCGCTGATAATGATTGGGTTGATCCCGGTTTCAGAGATGTCCCTCAAGACTGTGCTGCTGGTTAAGAAGTAACCTGATCTATACGGGAATATGAGTGGGTGGTCCTGGGAAAAGTAGTTGTATTCCCTGAGAGTGGGATGCACTTAGCATCGCTAAGACCAAAATCACTCATGTATTGTTTTAGTGTGTCTGTGGATTAACAGTTCTGACACTTACCTGCGGTGTTGAGCCGATCAAGTTCTGGGTCACAAACAAAGTTGGAGTCCCCTCCTACTATAAGTGCTGTGTCTGAGTGTGCAGACATTTAGGTGAAGAAGGTGTATTGCTAAGTTACTAATAACATGTCATTTCCAGTTTCATTCCAAGTGACAAACCTTAATGTGGTCATAGTTGGTTAACTATATGGTCTGAGTGTGTATGTGTGTGTATGAGTGTGTCTGTGCAGGTGCATGTGTGTGTGTTCCTAAGAAACTGATAATAGCATAATGTTGACGCTTGAGGACTATTGTAGATTCGTGGATAAAGAGGGGTGAGCGAAGTTTCGGTACAGGTTGCAGTTTGAAACTTTGCAGTGAGACACCACTAAATTTTACTACTACACCTTTATGGAGAAGCCCCTCCCATCTTGCCCTACTCGGGTGGTGGAAAGCTAACAGCAACATCTTTATCACCTCCTTACTGAGGCTCTTTTGGAATGGTCTTGTAGTGGCCTTGGTCTTGACTTCTTGATGGGGTCTATTGACACACCTCCCTCTTTCGTGAGGTTTAGGGGAGTAGAAGGCACTATTATCTTGACCAATACTTCCTGATTTTTAGGAAGGTGTTTAGAGGACAGTTTTATGGATCCACCTCTCCTAAGATGGTAGGCTGCTTGCTGCCACCAGAGATATTGGGAATCTTCTGTGGCCAGCTAAGGGGTGTCCTGGAGTTTGTCTCAGTTGAAGGGACATTTGGGATGTCCCTTCAGGCGTTGTCTGTTTCGCCGTTACATTTGGACAGAGAATTTTTTACTTATACTGAATAACTTCACATTTTATTGATTTGATCCAAATGTATAAATAAAATGTCCTATTATTATTATTATTATTATTATTATTATTATTATTATTATTATTAGTTAAATACACATGCTGACAAAAAGCAATTGGCAAAAAGATACAGGTGAAACCAAGAGAAAGTTGCATTTCAGACATAACCTTAAAGGAGAGATAGGATAAAGATGACCTAAACATGAGACAATGAATAAAAAGGTAGAGACAAAAACAAGAAAAGGTTAGGTGAGAAATCTAATATGTAGGATTTAGCTTTCAAAATAAAATGGTAAGCAGTAAACACAAAACCCAAACCCATTACAATAAACCTTCAAAGTGAAGTTGAAGAACATCAACTAGGACCAAAACCTTGATGTAATTATATTAAAGGCAGGTTATATGATATTTAATTTCAGTAATTGGTATTTGAATTAATATGTATGATGGTTTTAAGTTCACAAATTACATTTTCTGAATATTTTGTACTTCGATTCATTATTCATTACACATTACAAAAGAATATAGGGTATCTATTTTCATTTTATCTTCCTCTTGCTTTTGCTCAGCCAGAGGAACCTGTGTTGCCACAAAGGAATATGATGCTGAGGGCCCAGATGAACTGAGTGTGGCACTGGCTGATCGCATCTTCATAGTGGGCCTGCTGGTGTCCTGTTCTGATTGGTTCTTAGGAAAGAAGGAATCGACAGGAGAAGTAGGTCTGGTCAAGACAAGCTTAGTCGAACTGTGCACCGATATTAACAAGTGAGTGTGTCACCTGTGACTGTGTTAGCCTTTATAACTTTATACCATTTCAATTATTCTGTAGTTGAGTTTGTGTTAATGTCTCTTCTTCTTATATTCTTTGCCACCTTTCCAGCTCGACAGGTATTCTTTCAGAAGAAGAGGATGTGACTTTCTTCAGTGTTGAAGAGGACAGAGTCATAGAGGAAACAACTGCCTTATTGAAAGGGAATTCCCAAAATGAAGCTGGTCATAACTACAAACTAGGTGAGACAGACAGACGGAAAGGCTACCGGTGGGCTTCATGTATTTCTTGTTGCTTCACCTCTCTTGACATGGTTAGGGTATGATTGCTCTTTGTTTGTCTGTTAGTTTGTAGAACATTTCATTTTAGATTTTTCAGATCACAGCAAACAAATATCATTCCTGCAGCAAAAGTACTCAAGACTGATAGGAAAACATCAGATTTGTGTATTGTCAAAAAATCAAACCAAATTATCTCAATTGAATGACAAGAAACAGATGAAATGTAACTATATAATACCATTGCCTCACCCTGCAGAACGTACACCTCTGCCACATCAGTCAACAATCCTTCACAAGTCACTTTTGCTCACCTTATCCATACCCCATCACTCCACCAGGATTTTAGACATCACTTCCGCAGTTTTTACCTAAGCAAGGAATATGTTGAAAAATGCCTTTATATGATCTTAATACCTTTAGGAAAACCTTGATCTGCCCTTTTATATGGATCTACACCAAAACCAGAAAATGTCTGTTCTTTCCTAGCCCATGAGACAGCGTCTTCCATCATCACATGATGACATCATGTCCCAAGATGCCTTTTCAGCTACAGTGCATCATTATGCAATGTGATGAAATGTCTTTTTTCACCCACTCATTTGAAAGTATTACAAAAGCAAGGTGTGAGAATTTTAAATTGTAAATGGCAACAGTCTTAAGACGCAAACATTGGGTATCAGGGGCACAGGGCATAATACTAATACTAGTAATAATAATGATAACAATAAAACTTGATCAAAAATGTGTATAGCAGAAAACACCAGGCACTCTATAAGAAACATATTTAAACACAGAGGTAACATGAATAAAGAAACAACATTATTAAGAGAAGGCAGTCAACTAATTACGTAGGATAGCCATTTGCAAGTACATATATCTACATTATCATTTATACTGTTTGATTTTTCAGATGAAAATAAGCTTTTAATCATTATTGGAAACAAAGTCTTCATATACGATACTCTAGAGGTGATGGATTTATTTTACACCGTGGTATCAACTTTTACATTTTCTTGCTGAATTTGTCAGGCTCCTGATATTTTCATTTTTTTTGTCTATTTTATACTGTGCGTTTACAAACTTAAATTAAATAAATGAATGAAGGTGGGTCATTTTTAAAAATTGTATCTAAATTTAACCTAATTATGGCGTGAACTATCAGGCCTATAGATTGTTCTCTCATTACTTCAACTTTTTCATCTTCAATCTCAGATATGATCACTTACCAAGAGTGGGAAGAGAAAAGATCACGTAAGTATCCATCTATATGTTATATTGTCATGTGTAGATGTGTTTGTTTTGGAATAGTAGATTGTCCCTTGTGTATTTCAATGTTTTTGTCCCATTAATCTTTTGCAGATAAATCTTCACTTAGAGTTGGAACTCAGCAGTCGGACCTTAAAATAAGTATTCAGAGGATTCTTGATCAAGGGAAAGACTTAGTTTTGGATTCTGATGTGAACATGACTCAAGAGAACCCTGTTCCTGCTAAAGATGTCGAAATCCCAAGCCCCCCTTGTTTCAAAGTTCACTCAGTTGGAGAAGGAAATAACAACAGTGACGTGTTCACTCCTCTCTTCTCTTTTTTGGAGGGACAAGACTACAAAGTGGAGTTTGCCTCCTTGTACAGTCTGAGTTCCGATCTCCTTGCTTCCACCATCTTTACCGGTCACTCAGATGAGGATGAGCTAATCGCCTTTCTGGGTTTAGCTAGGGAAACCTCCAGGAAGAAGCGTCTTTATTGGTTGCAGACTCATTTGTGCTTCCTCTTGGGTAAGTTCTGTGCTGGGAGATCAAAATTCAGCCAAGGTCGGGTTTACTTTGAGGAAGCCCTCAGTGTACCACGGGAAGGCTTCAGAGATCTCAGTCTTTTGGCCAGCATCTATTCCAACCTCGCAGCTATTTATCATTTGCAAAAAAATACTGAGCAATTCTTTGCTCTGACAGAGCGACTTGCTGCCTTGATACTAGGAATTCCAGACTGCCTGGAAAGTTTAAAGGACAATACAGCTCTGAAGTACATCCTCAAGAAAGCTGTTCTGTCTCACAACATAATGGCAGAGGCCTGGGCTTGTCAACTATTGGCAAGGTACCACTGGACTCACGCTGATGGGAGTCAAGTCATTCCTTATCTCGAGAGACTTCTTGTTATATATGATGAAACTCAAATTACAAGGAAAATCTCACCCAGTCATGGATACCTGACCTTGGGAAGGCTCTACAGTGAACTCCATCTTCCCTACCTCAGCATCAGTTCAGCGAGGAAAGCCTTGCTCCAGCCATCAGCCACAATGACCGACTGCCTATGTGCCATGCTTCTAGTTTTGAACAATGTCAACAGAGAACATGGTATCACAGAACAGGAGGCCTCACTCCCACCTCAAGTTGCTCCATATTTCCATAAAGCTTTATCTTTTGGCAAAGCCCAAGGAGAGGCACAAGACAATGTTTTGACCTATCATCTCACTTTCTGTCTCTGCCAAATGTTTTGCAAGCATGGCATGGTTGGACATGCTGTTGACCATATGCATACTCTCATCAACAACAATCCACCTTTTTTGCATTACCCAATTTCGGTTCAAGAAAGAAACAGTGCCCTGATCTGGCTGGCATGGATTCACATTGACAACAATCAACCCTATGATGCTTTGGAAATCCTGGACTCAGTCCTGGCTTCCCTGCCAGAACACTGCACGACCCCTCAGGAAGGTCTGTGAACTTCTATGGTGTAAAGCCTTATTTGAAAAATCTAAATCACCTGATTTGAAGTGCATGAGTTTTGATTCCATACTAGATTTCAACATGTCAATTTCAATGTATTATTTAGAAACATTTTTAGAGGAGGATTCTGTTTGAGTTAATCAACAGCTGGATTTTTAAAGCTGCACTACAGCTATGTTATTATCCATGGGTCTGTGCCATTTATTTACAAGCCACAGCAGTTTAACTTCACTATTGTCTGATCATCATGCTCATTACATCTAAAGTCAATTAACCATCTTGGTTATTGGACACATCTCAGAGGTCATACACATGTTCCAGGTTCATGAATTCACTATGTCCACACTAGTTCTTCTGATGTGCCCGTTAAATAGCTTGAAACACACTATTATTTACAGAGACGGGTTTGTGATGGGAAAGATTACAGATCAGCCTCAAGACAACCACACCTCACAAATGCATAATCTCAGTGCAAACGGATCACACTTAGTTACATCAATTTATTCTGGCCTTGTCATATCAACATGTGTTGCCCACTAGGCCCAATTCATCAGAGCTCAAAGGTTGGCTGGAACTCTGACAGTTTATAGGGCGGTACCTTCTGAAGTCACAAAAGAGTTCTATGAGCCCGGTTGGCTTTGAGGGTTGATTAGAAGGAACCACGGCTCTGATCTTCTGGTGAGAGCATATTTGTGAAATGTCCATGTGACTTGGAGTAGTCTGTTGTCTTTAGTTTTGTCAGTTGTAGGTTTTTGTCCTTTGTAGTCAGAGATATCCCATCATATTTCTGCTGATTGTTCTCACTGAGTTCATCTCCAAACATTTAAATAGACACAAACGTTGCTTCCAGTTCTTGATCGGTGAAGTAAATGATCTTCAGATGAGGGCATGAAGTTATTTCTTTCGTCTTGTAGTTCCTGATCAGTGTAGTAGACTGTAGGTTCCCTCAATTCAGTCTGTTGATGTCAGATTTCCTATCAGACTATTTTCACAATTTTGTTTATTAACGCAAAGGTGTGGTCCTCAACATGCGTGGTGTGGCACTTCGATGCATGGGTGACCTCAGGGGGGCAACAGAGAGCTACCAGGCAGCTGTTGACATTTGCCAGGAGTATGAGGACATGGCAAACTGGGCTGTGGCTGAGGCTAACAAAGGTAGGTTAGAATTTGCTCAACTGGTCCTCTATGAGTTATTGTCAAACCAAGTGTCAAGAATATATCTGAATGCTTGACTTCTAACCTGACATTCCAGAAACCATTTAAGTTTCTGGAATCTAACCCTAACCCCTACCATTTAAGGAATATTGGCAGAAAATAAGCATTAGAGAGTTTCCATGATGCTCAAGCATTCATTTACTTAAGTTTTGAAGAAACTGGTCAGTTTTATTCATTTATAAATAGTTGTTTAGTATTTGTTGTAAAAAATACAAAAATAAATATATATATATATATATACATATATTTCTCTTTTCATTTGTTTTCTTCCTCATGTAGGACTATTATGTCTGAAGACTGGAGCTGAAGGACTAGCACAGAGACACCTGACTGGGGCTGTGCACCTCTTTTCTCAACTGGATGAAGGAGATCATGTGGAGACCTTCATCACAGTGCTGCTGGAGCTGGGACAAGACTATGTGCAGCAGCTTCAGCTGGACTACGGGAAAGGATGCTTTGAATGGGCCTTGCTGCTGTCGATGAATGCCAACCTATTAGACAGTTAGTGCCATACTCAGGGCCTACGGTTTGCGGGTGATCTACTAAGAATAATCGCGTTAATGAGGGTTCTGCTGGTTTCCGCCATTGAGAGTTTGGATGGAAAGCAGAGGGACCTCAAGTGCAATATTGAAGAGTATCTGCGAGAAAGTCACCGCTGTGGGTAAAATGAAAAGAAAAACAGATGAAAATAGCTTTTAATAAAACAGTTGGTGGCCGGAGGAAGACATACCTCGGACCCCTACTGAGCAGCAGGTGCAGCTCACTTTCTGCAATGAGCAGACCTACACAATAAGATACATACAAACAATTTATTTACCATATTTTCCAAATCAAAAATGAATTTGCTTCATATTTAATGTTTTGCTGAATATATTTGAGTTTTAGTCTTGAAGATGGATTCATCCATTGTGCAGGAGAGGAGTGCCCACCATTCAAGCTTATCAGCGCTGGATCTGGTCTGATGATGGCCATCAGTACCCTGGAAGGAGGGATGGGAGATGGGTTAGAGGCAGTGGGTCTACCAATCTAAGTGGTCCCACAACGGAGTATTCGGTGAACGGAGAGGGAGGAGGGCGCACAGGAAGAGCGCAAACAGCCACACATGTGGCCAGTAGTCACCGCTTCCGCCACCTCCTGCTCGAAACTGTGATGTTTGACAATGTTGTGCAAATAACGGTCGAAACAAGGGAACCGACATTTCAGTATGCCGAACTACGTCTCCCACAAACTAACGCTGTGCCGATTAGTACCTTTCTTTCAAACGCAATCACAAGCACCACATTCTTCATTCAGGCTTAGTAAATCACATTGCGTGTGCTTAATTAACCGATTTTCATCGACTCCCAGTATCTTGCGTGCTTGGGTAGAATTTCCCGATGTTGCATATTCATTAAAGCAAACGTACTCAATGGATAGCGCATTTTATTTGGCCGTTTGACAGACGTAATCCTCAGTGCTCACCGTTAGTAGATCACCTCACTCATTTTATTTTCACGCTTGCAAACCTTAAGTAAATCAGGACCTAAGGTTCTTTTTTTGTATTATGTGCTAATTTTGTTCTTTAGTTTTTAACTTTTAATAATTAATTTCCAGGTCAGCTCACTGCGACCAGATATCTTTGCCTTCTCTATGGGTGTGAGAGTCCAGATCAGGCTCAGTGTATCATCTACAGTCAGCACCAAGTCCAGCTTCTAAGACGCAAAGGAGACAGAAAACTAGAGGGAGAAGCTCTGGAAGCCGTTAGCCAGCTCTACCTCACTCTTGGCACAGAAAGGTATGTGTGTGCATGTGGCTGTAGAACTAAATAACCTCTAAAGAGCCTCAAAAGTGTTTCCCAGAAATCTCACAGCAGGAGGTTGAGGTTATCATCAGGACAATGAAGCCCTCCACCTGTGCCCTCGACCACTTTCCTACGGCCCTAGTGAAAACTAACATCTCTTCCATCAGTCCCCTGATCACCGCTGTAATAAATCAATCCCTCCAGGCCGGCTTTGTTCCATCTGCCCTAAAAGCCGCCATAATCAGACCACTCCTCAAAAAACCTACTCTCCATCCAGAACTTTTCACTAATTACAGGCCCATTTCCAAACTCCCATTCCTCTCCAAAGTTCTGGAAAAAGTACTGGACTCACTGCCACCGCCATAAACTGGTTTCAATACTACCTCACTGACAGAACAGAATACGTTTCCCTTGGAAGTTCAAAGTCCTGGACACACACCGTCACCTGTGGAGTCCCCCAGGGATCAGTCCTTGGCCCCATTCTCTTCATACTATACATGCTCCCCCTTGGCCGTGTCATCAGTCGATATGGACTCTCATTCCATTGTTACGCTGATGACACGCAAATCTACATAAAAACTGACACATGTTCCTCCGCAGCCTCTCCATCCTCATCGTCATCATCATCTCCCCTGTCAACTCTCCGCGCTTGTCTGGAGGAGATGAAGGTGTGGATGAAAAACAACTTTCTCCAGTTGAACAGCTCCAAAACCGAAGCAATTTTAATTGGCACCCCACATCAGACCCAGTCTTCCTCCTTAACCAGTATTACCTTCTCTGGTCAGGACATTCCCCTCTCTTCATCAGTCACCAAACTTGGTGTAAGATTTAACCCTCAACTCACTTTTGAATCCCACATGAAACACATCTGCAAGATCTCCTTTCACCATCTCAGAAATATCTCGAAACTCCGTTCTTCACTCACCTTGAGTGATGCTGAAAAGCTGATCCACGCGTTCGTCTCCTCCAGACTGGATTACTGTAACGCACTTCTCATCGGGATCCCTGATAAAAGTCTCCAAAGGCTTCAGTATGTTCAAAACATCTGAAGGATCCTGATGAGAGTTCGTAAACACGAACACATCACCCCTGTTCTTCATTCCCTTCATTGGCTTCCCATCTCCACCAGGATTGATTATAAGATCTCTCTCCTCACTCACCAGTGCATCCATGGTAACGCACCCCCCTACCTGAAAGAACTACTCACCCCACTGACATCGACACGATCCCTCCGTTCTACCCACTCAAAACGTCTCCTCCTCCCCCGGACTTAGTATGTATTATTATTATTATTATTATTATTATTATTAAATACATAAAATAATTGGATTAACCTGCCATAACACTATACCTGACCATATCTCCCCAAAAAATCCTTTTATTTTTTTTATTTTAAGGCTCTGCGATAAAGTGCTGGATGTCACACAATATCCTCAACTTAATGAGAACAAGTCAGAAACAATTCTCTGTCCTCCCCCGAAGTCCGTCTCTGTCTTGAAGAAATATCTTGGACCATCGTCCTCTAATATCTAACCTCCAGCCAGAAACCAGGGTGTGATGTTTGATAGTGAACTTTCTTTTGAACCACAAATAACTCATGCTCTGACTGTTCCTGAGGACGAGAGTCAGGGCCCTTCAGCTCTGGAACTCCTTGCCTGACCAGCTGAGGTCTGCAGAATCAGTATCTGCAGACCTCAGATATATCTTAAAATATATCTTGTTCAAGAAAGCTTTTTACTAATCTCATGTCCCAGTTGGTCCTTATTGGTTCTTGTTACTTGTGATTGTTTTTCTATCATTGTTGGTGTCTTCTAATTCCTTGTTTTATCAAAGATAAGCACTTTCTAACTTTCTTTTGAAAAGTGCTACTCAAATGGTTTCATTATTAATTAATTGTTATTGTTATTGCTATTATTATTATCATAGCTGTGAGTCTCTCAGTCATTATCAACTCAGTTAAGAAAAGATCAAATTTCATCGATCCCGAAGGAAATTCTTATGCCACAGATAAATAAAGTAAATAAAGTCTACATTACATGAGTAAAGAAAATAGAATATAAATTTAAATTAAAATGTATAATGAAAGCGTATAAGAATAACCAGTGTCTAGGAATAATTATGCCAATGAACGTAGTTTTTTGCACTAAAACAATATTGCACATAATAATACAATAAGGAAATGTTGCAAATGATAATAAATGTAATGTTGTACATGATTATTACACTGAAAAGTAATATTGCACATGATAATGCCTGATATTCAATGTAATATGTTGCCTGGGTAAAGACAATGATATTTCACTGAGAGTAATAGTGCACATAATATTGTATTATTGTTGTATTGGTATGAGGATCTGATGTTTCAGCTGTCCGTCTTCCATAAATGGGGAGGAGTTATGCAGTTTAATGGCTATTTACACTTCTGTAGTGTTCTGTGGTGGTCTTTGGTGGTCTCAATCCACCACCAATGGTATTCTGGCAGAATTCCAGGAGGGCATTCAGAAGGTGAGAGGCGTTGTCCATAATGCTGAGGAATGTCCTTAGCATCCTCCTCTCTGATACCTAACCACCGACTCAGATTCCACTCCCAGAACAGATCCCGACTGATAAAACATGCCCGTCAGAATCTGCATGGTTCCGCAGACACTGAAGGTTTCTTTTCACCCGTTGGGGAGTTCATAGGGTTTCATGCTTGTCTTATTTCCTGCTGTTTATACTGCAGTACAGCAACGAATTATGAATCCAATTATTTTTCTAAGACAAAAATACAACAATTCTGAAAATAAGTAATGTCATCTTTTTTTTTTAAAGGCGTTAATGATGAATTTAGCTTTTACTTAAAGCAGCAGAGCTTAAGGTTTTGAATCTTTCCAGGGCATACCGGGCAGCTCTTGACTACACCAAGAGCAGTCTGGGTATTTTCATCGACATGGGCCGTAGGCAGAAGGAGGCGAATGGCTGGCTCCAGGCGGGGAGAATCTACCATCTGCTGGACCAGACTGAACTGGTGGACCTTTATGTTCAGGTCTGAACAGCTGCTAAAGCATCACAACCGTCACTTTCAGCAAGTAAAAATTAGAAAATGTGAATGTGAAATTGCAAAAGTAGTTTTGTTATTATTACTACCAGCTTATGAATACATTTCTTGTCACAAGACATGGCAGCAATATACACTTACACACCCAACTGTATCTTGTGTTTAGTGAGTTCATGGAGAAGTTTGAACTAGTTTACTAACCAGTTCAAAGTTTAGTTTCACTAGTTTGAAGTGGCTTGTGCTGACATATATTCATATCTGATACATCCTTTGATTAACACTCTAAACACGACTCCACATTTAAGAACAGAGTTGTGTTGGTGGCACAAGATAGCAATGTACCCGCAATAAACCTAAATCCAATGGGTCTTCAGTTTGACAAAAGTCCACTTCTCGAAAAGATTAGGATCATAGTTAATCATCAAAATATAACAGCAAGTTAACTAAACATCTAGTATGTCTTTAATTTATAAAGTTTATCTATTCTGTTCTATGTCGATCGGTCCAGTTAGAAAGCTTTAAGCATTTGCGAATCAGTTTCTGAAAGTGGCGACAGGTGGACAGAAAAGGCAACAATAAAACCGCTCAGAAAGGGTTCTGGGTCTGGAGGTGGTGAGACCGGATCATTTCTCTCTCCTTATCTTTTCTGACAGATTTTTCTCTAGTTTTGCAATTTGCTTGTCTTCTTGTCACTACTGATAGCAAGTCTATGCATATATACAGTATATGCAGCCCATTCCAGCTTCAATGTGGCAAGAAGTGTTGCTGTGTCTCCCCACATTATCCCAGCAGCAGGAACGGTATCTGCTCTTTTGTGTGAGGCGGATTAGGAGGAGCACAAGCAGAGATCTGCAAAGTGACTATCAGGGAGCTACTGGTGTGTTGTTCCTGACCAAACTCTCAGAAACAGACTCCATGAGGCTGGCGAGAGGGCCAAACACCCTTTGGTGGGACCGCTGCTCACAACCCATCACTGTACAGCATGATTGAATGGATTAGCTCCCACCTCCGTCACTGAGCTGCTCCACCCATATGAGCCTGGGTGCGGACTCAGATCTCCAGACGGAGCTCTGGTTGTTCCTGAGGACCAGAGGTGAACGGTCTTTTTCAGTCAGGGCCCCTCAGCTCTGGAACTCCCTGCCTGATCAGCTGAGGTCTGCAGAATCAGTACCATCCATTATATATAAATTCAACCTCACTACAGAAGAGCAGAATGGGCAGGTTCACCCTTGGAGCCCTGTTCTCCTCACAGGTAAGGGCAGGTCCACACTGAACACATGTGACAGACAATGTGAGAGACTTTGGAGATGATGTGGTTTACCGATGGGTCGCGGATGGTCTTGGGTCTTATCCTTTAAGGATCACATAGATCTCTGTGTGATAGCCAACATTATCCTGACTGCTGTTAGGTACCAGGATGAAATCCTTAGACCCGTTATCAGACCTTATGCTGGTGCAGTGGACCCTGGTGCCGGACAATCTCAGCCTTATGTAGCCAGAGTGTGGTGGCCGTTCCTGAGGATGATGACATGATACCATTGACTGACCCTCACATTCCCCGGACCTTAATCCACCTGAGAATCTCTGAGACGTTATGCATTGGCACATCAGATGCCATCGAGTAGGACCACAGACTGGAGTTCTGGGATTCCCTGATCCAGGTCTGGAATAAGATCTCCCAGGACACCATCCACTGTCTCATCAAGAACATGCCCAGACGTGTTCAGGAGTTCTTGTAGGCACATAGGGATCAGACACGCCGCTGAGGCAGACTATGAGTTGACCATATGAGTTGTATGGTGTGAATGAAATTCACACCAGCTGGATCAGCCTGTGATTTCGTTTTTTCAATTTGATTTCAGGTGTGGTTTGAAATCCAGTCGTAAGTGGGTTCATGGTTTTTATTTACATTGATCTTGTATTATTTAGTGCTAATCGAATTACAAAATATGTGTAAATGAAGATTTTAAACTGGAATATTTGTTGTCTTTGATATCCGATTTGCTGCTTAAATGTTCCCCAAATCTTTTCTGACCAGTGTACATCTGCTAAACAACACTGACTCTGAGTCACAACTGTTACATTGTTGCTCTAAAAATAATACTTACACTGCACTAAAGTTAATTTGCAAGTAATCACTGGGTAAGATATTTGACCCCGTGTCTTTAGCAGAGAACCGGAGAGTGTCTGTGGTGAGTGTTATGGGACAGTGTTTTATCATATCTGACGGATGAAATGATCTAGGAGAGAAAAAGGAAAGAATGCAAGCTTTTATTTCTCTTATTTCTCTTAATATTCCTTATCAGGTAGCTCAAGATGTCGCTCTAACTACAGGAGACACCGGGTTCATCCTGAAGCTTCTGGAAGCTGCAGGAGATATTTTCTTCAACAGCCGCCAGGACCAGCACAAGGCTCTCACCTTCTACAGGGTAAAGTCTAACTAAAACCATTTCAATATTCCTTGTTTTTGTACTATATTTATCATTATCTTTTATCCGCTCCTCGTACATTTGTCGTCATTAAGGCCTTTACTTTTGTGCTAGAACAATGAACACGACTACCAGAAGTGATAGCTAACTAACTAAACAAACTACTGGAGTTGTTCATCCCTTAGAAAATAATTCAATACTTATCTAGATACACAGACATAGATATGATTCAGGAATGAGCCATTTCTGTGCAACAATATATTTGATGCACTCTGATTCCATTTAATTTGATACAGTTATTAACATTTCTTTAACGTGGCCATCCGTTTGGCACTGCTTATACCGTTATATAAAAATAACAGAAGAGGTTGACATTGTGAAAAGAAACTGAAAAAACACACTAATGTTCAGGGGATTGATTTTGGCAGGCAGAAGGAGAAATGTAGTAAAATGATAAAAAATAATGAATAAATCTTGTCAACACTTAAATTCCGGAACCTTTGAAAACTAAACTTATATTACATTTTGCCCTAGGGCACTAATTTTCTCTTGGTTCCCCCCTGATAAAAGTAATGAAACTCAGGAGGGAGACGAAGTTAAATACTATTAGACCCCGGAGAACAGAATTTCAAGACATGTCCTCATGTTCACTGGAGAGCGGTACGGTAACACAAGAGTAAAACATTTCACTGATTTAGGACATGGTTCTTAAACTCCCAGCGGGTGTAGATGTGATACTGGCTGGTTTCAACACATACAGTTCATGTTTAACTTTGTTCTATACTTTCACAAAAATCCTACTAAACACGTCTAATAGGTATCTTGTTCATAGATTCTGAAGTTTTATGAAATTACAATGCAACGTTCCGAATTCCTCTTTATGTCCTGTCAATATAACGGTCAATTATCTGAAATGATATCAGACATCGCTGAGCCTTGGCCGGAAAACTTTTGAACTTTGCTCTTGCTTGCGCAGATGTGGTTCCATTAACATCCTGATTGCCAGCATAGGTATTATCTCGCCATTTCATCAGGTCAGCGGTCAAATTTGCTGCAACCACTGAACTCAATCGCTGTTTGACAAAGTTTACAAAGACAATCTTAAGTCCATTTTCCTTTGACGTCCTCCAAACTTTAGATGATAGAATTAGAATTTTTTTTTTCAGAATTGCATATGTGTAGTGTTTCTATTTTAGAAAACAATGCTTCACTGATGTTTAAAGGACAATCGCCTCATATGAGTCTCACTAGGTGGGTTTAGATGGACGGCCTTATTCCGGTTGGATTTTGAAAAGACGTCTAGTGGGAAAGAAAATGCTGCATGTAAAAATCTTTGTGAATGGAAAGAACCTTTCCAAATTAGATTCATTCCTTTCTAAATCCTTTCGGAAAGCCTTTCGGATTGCCAGTCGCTGCATGTAAACGATGTATCGGAAAGCTTTTTGTTCTAGTTGTATGTGTTCGTGCCCAGCATCGTGACGTAATGCTCCGCAAAATTATTTTCAGCGACGCATTTTAAATACGAATACTTCAAAACAGTACCGGTCTGCATCGGAGAGTCATTTATTCATTTAAACTTTGGAATGTTTTAAGATTTTAGAATGGTTAGATGGGCGAAAAGTCACTTCCGCGCACTTTTCGCCCACCGCGCGCTTTGTCATATTTTTCTTGCGGGCGCTTGTTGGCGGTCGGCACCGAACTCACCGAAGCATTATCACCACCTTATGAACGTAAATGTGGATCGTATGTGCATGTGTGAAAGCGTTTCCGATTAGATGTGGTGACGCATGTAATCACGGGTCGGAAAACATCAAAAGTCATGTACATTGTCGACCGTCATTAGAATTGGGAAAGGTTTAATTCGGAAGTAAAGTGAGAAGTGAGGAGAAAAGTGTGAACTTCTGTGAGCCGCAACTCAGCTCAGTTTCAGTCAACCAGTTTATGTTAGAGTCGGGCTTTAACCGAATCATGAGACATTTTGATTACGATCTTTAACGTTAAAAAGAATTTCCCATTTGTATTAATGAATGTTAACACTCCTGCTGACCTAAGTTCTCTGTTATCTGTTATTACCGTAGGACCGTGCTCTACCGATTGCAGCCAGGAGCAGCAGTGTGCGCACGAAGCTGAGGTTGTGTAATAAGCTGACTGAACTTCTGCGGAGTCTCAAGTTGTACGAGGAAGCGGTTGAGTTTGCCCGGACCGCGCTGGAAGTCAGCGTCACTCTAGGTATGTAAAACATCCAATTTGACATTAATGGTTATATTTGCCCTTAATTCAAAAAAGAAAGAAAATGTTTTGTTCCTGTCATCCATTAGTTTTGAATACGTTACATTTTGTCTTGTGGTCACATACATAAGTCCTATGGTTTGATTTCAGAAATAAGGACCACACAAGCCCTACAGGCAGGATTGTTTTCTTTTTTTTTCAAAGTTAGTTTTGAACAACCTTGGAACTGTTATATCTTCATAGGGGCAGGTCCTCACTTCATGGAAGCTGCCATGGTTGTACAGTACAGTACATTGTATTGGATGTATAAATGAGACGCTGACTCTGGAGAGGGTTTTTGCATTTTCAAGTTGTTACCGGAAAGCTATTAAGTGTTTGGACGAACGCTAAAGAAAAGGAACGAAGTGGGAAACCTTGTAAACATGACGAACTACTCAGCGGGCAACCCACAGCGGACCGGGACTGAGACTGACGGCTTAGGCCACGATCTTAAGACCACCCTGGTCCCTGCCCCAACTTCATTGCTACCATAGATCATTGGCTGATATCACTCCAGAACCACCAGAACCCACAGCAATCTGTGGCCACCAGTTGGTTCTCTTGAGTGAACTAGGCACACCTTAGCAATTAACATCTTAATAAATGCAGGGTCCTGGCATTCATGCTTACTTTGTTTGATGCTGAACAAATGAATAAACTGCCGGTCATATTGACTCCACAGTGGAGTGACACGAGTGGCACTGGGTCAGCTGTCTTTCCTCCTAGAGAGCGACCAGTCAAGCACCAGCAGCCGTCCAGAACTTCATGCTTACATTATGTGATTGTAAGGTTCCAAGTCAGTTGTTTTTTTGTTTTTTTAAACTGTTCTCAATAAGGACCTCCCCCATCCTCTCCGCCCTTTCATCAAGCTCTCAGTGAGAAACAGTCACCACAATAATGGATCACAGTGCTGAACAAATACTATCCATTTTTAAACAAGTAAATTTGTACGTTTACAGAACATACCGTATAATTAAATACATTTTAAAAAATATGTATTTGACTAAAGGAACCTCATGACTGGACCAGATACTACATGACATATTTTAGCTTCTTTGATAGTTTACAGTTTAGTTTATAGTTTATTTGCACAAATTGAAATACATAGAAATAACAAATAACAAATAATATCAGTATACAGGCAAAAAGCCCAGTGGGCTTAAAGCCTCCACAGAAAACAAAAACATAAAGTAGAAGACATATAATACAGAAAATACATTAATATGACTGGTATAAGACAAATGTATTATTATTATTATTATAAGACAAAATAATAAATAAATGAATTACCCTTTTGTCAAATATGAATGTTAGAACAGGGGGTCTAAGTGCACAACTTGTAAGAGTGCAACATTTGTGTGTGTGTTTGTGTGTGTGTGTGTGTGTGTGTGTGTGTGTGTGTGTGTGTGTGTGTGTGTGTGTGTGTGTGTGTGTGTGCGTGTGTGTGTGTGTATACTCCGTGTATGAGTGTCTGTCCTTGCGAAGAAGACATTATTAAAAGACTGAGCAATATAATGATAATAATAACAGCAATCATAACAATAATAACAATACATGAGCCTTTTATAAAAGAACAGTCTCTTGCCAAATGCCCAAAGACATTACATGATTTTCTTCCTCTAAATAACATCAAAAATTGTACTGATGACTCTGGAGATTTAAAGATGGATGAGTTGAGAAGGAATGGACCTGTACGTTAGTTTTGAAGTACTCTGGAATATTCTCTTCCCTTGATTATGCTTTCCCAGACAAAAACACATATTTGACATAAATGAATATCATTAATATTAAGGACCTGAAGTTTGTGAAATAAAAGATTAGATGGATGATGGGATTTTGACCGGGTTGCAATCCTATCAAAACGTTTCTGGAGAACCAAGTTTTTGTGAAGAGTTGTAGGAAATGTTCTCGCCCAAACTTTATCACAATTCAAAACATTGGGAAAAATCAGAATGAAATAAAGAGTGAGCAGACAGCTTGCGCTGACAAAATAACTCTCCTAATAATGTCAATAGATGTATTCGTTTCACCACTAACCCAGTGAATTATCTCTCTCCATCTGAAACTCTTGTCGAGAAAATTCCCAAAAATGTTGTTATAGACGTTGTAGGCATTTCTCTACGGTCATTTAGAATTTTAGTTTTCTTTTACCACTGAAATTTTTAAGTTGCATTTTTTTTTACATTCAATTATAATTTGTTTAGATTAAAACATGTAGCATATGAATTCTTAGTGAGTGAGTTAAATTTGGGTGAGAGAGAAAAAGGGTCGTCTCATCAGCTAACTTTATTGACGTGAGGATACTTGAGACATTACACTAATCATTTACATAAATTAACAATAGTAATGGTCCCGGAATGGAGCCCAGAGGAACTCCACAACTAAACTGGCTTCATTAGAACAGCTACCTTTAACACAAACAAACAGCTTTCTATTGGAAACACAATCTTGAAAACCATATTTATAGAGCGTTTCCATTAATATACGATGGTCAACCGTATCGAAAGCTTTTGGCAAGTCTATGAAAATACTGCTTCTGTAATCATTGTTTTCAGATCTTACCCTGTCAATAAGGTGAGGCAGAGCTATATAAGTAGAAGGATTCTAACAAAACCAGTAATGATGATTATTAGAGCTGCACATCAGTCAGCTGGCCGATCGATCTGCGCCGGGAGGCCTAGTTTGATGAAATTGGCAATCGGCCGAGCTGCCTCACTTTGTGCCTGTTACACACATGCGTCTTGCACGCGCACCAGGCATGAGCTACCATGGCTCCAAATATCTCGTAAGTGAACCAGATCGCAATTTATAACACCAGTAAACAGTGTCAGCCATTAAAGAACAATCCTGAAAACATTCGGCACCAGGAAGTTCATGACACACTTAAAATGTAATCACCCGAGGAACATAGCGAGTTTCAAGAAGCTCACGTTGGCGGAGCGGCTAAAGGTAGCGGGATCACAGAACCAGCCACGAGCCCTGAATTCCCCAGTTTAATGGACTGAATGGGGTCTGAAAGTTTATACAAAGTTTTATTCCCATCCGGCTTTTCACTTAGTAAAAAAAAAAAAGGGGGGCCGGTAAGAGATTAGCGCCTGTTAGTTTATCACTGAACGACACTGACATGTCACTGATGTCGGTGTATGATAGTTCAAAGTGTAACAAGGAAGTAATAACCTCTCCCGTGAAGGAATCAAAAAGGCCAAGGTTAGGGGATTAAACAATATATTTAGTGGATACCAACAAAAGAACAATAAGGTGGGGATTCGGACATGACGTGACTACGAACAAAAGAAAGATGAAGCTGGTGGTCCCAACAGTCAGGTAAAAAAAAAGAGAACTGAATTTAACACATTTTGTGTAATTATAACTGGACCGGTTATCAAGCACTGGCCAACTTACAAACCAGTCCTGCTGGATGATGGTATTGCAAGCAGCCTAATGTTTGCCTGCCATCTCTTCCACGTTCTTGAGACTGTTAGGGAGAGACGGCAAACCTTCTAGCGATGGCTCGTATGGATGGCCGTCCTGGGGGGAATTTACGGAAGCAGGCTTTACCATCTCAGTTTATTTCTTGAACTCTGGTTTGACCAAGCCTAAGATGAGAAACTTTTGATTTCTGTTGTAGAACCACTGATCTGGATTGGTTCAATCAACTCAGAGTTTAACTAAGTTTGCTTCGAGGGAGGATAATCCTCCTTAACCATTCGCCAACCAGAATGAAATATTGAAATTGCCTCGGTCCTATGAGAATTTCTCCATTTCCTCTTCAATTCTCTACTTGAGTGTGATGTACCGGTGGTAAGGTAGAGAGTCGTTATTGTGAACTACTTTCAAATATAACAAAAAATATTTTATTTAGGCCTAAATAAATGTATTATTCAGGCAAATAAATTTGTTCGGCATAAGCGGTTAAGTTTTGTTTTGTCCTGTTTTTTTGTGCTTTTTTTAGATGAGGGTTTACGTAGGTGATTATCTTCCCCTTAAATCAGATCAGACACAACATTCTGGCCAACTCAACTTCTGATTTACTCCTTCCAGATAAGCACTTAACATAAATCACAAAACTGCTTGGTAACAGGAGAAGGACAATGTTCTTGGTGTATTTGCAGTGGCCAAAACCGTAAAAAATTTAAAAAAAAAGTCATTACTGATGACAAGAATTTTTAACATTTGTTGAAAAAACATGGATTTAATCATGAATATCATGAATAAATGTCACGTGTAGATAAATAAAGTCTTAATTTCTTTCTTCTTTCACTCTCTCAAAAAGTTAAGTGGGAAACTAAGAAACAATTAATCTATGAACAAGTCCTGAAAAACAATCAGGAGCAGCTAAAGACTTTCAGAATTATTTCAAAGTGAAAGGAGAAAGGTGTCCATGTAAACCCAGCTATTTTTCAGGTTTCTCCTGGGCTTTGCCTTCAGTCCAGAAGCCAGAGCGTCAACATTGTGTGGGGAAAGAAAAAACTATGAAATTTCATGCTCTTCTGTCCAGTTGATGTTCACATTTGTTGCTCTGAACCGAGGATGTACACTGGTGTCCTAACGATTTCACAGAATAATATCTTGTCAACCTTCTTGTTTGCTCTTTATGAAGGTGACCCTCTGAATGAGCGGGTGGCTTACCACCGCCTGGCCTCGCTGTACCACTGCTTGGACCAGCCTGAGCTGGCTGAGCACTATTACTTGAAGACGCTGTCCCTTTGTCCAACACCAATTCTGTTTGATGAGGAGACGCTGTACTACGTCAGGGTGTATCAGACATTAGGGGACATCATGTTCCATGACTTGAAGGTAAGGGTGTTCATGACATGAGATGGTGGTTTTTGGATCATTGAAAAGTATTATCACTCGTAGAGGTCGGCTTGACGGATATTCAAGTTGGCCGTGTTTGATATTTTTCCAAACATTAGTAGTACGTCTATTATTACTGCCAAGGCGACCCCCTTTCCCCATCATGTTAATGTACCTAAATGCATCATGAAGAATCATTGATTCCTTGACCATACAAACAAATTCCAATTTTTTTTGTAATACTGGTATCATTTTTATTTGAGATATCTACGATATTTCACTAAAGGCCGACTTTTTTCGGAATTTAGCTAAAAAATTAGGGTACTTCTACTCCTTGCCCCATCCTTCCACCATGTTTCTTGGTAATCTGTCAAGTTATCTATAAGTAATTGATTAGAAATACCCTATTTTGCCATGTTTAGAAAAGAAGAAAAATCCTGACAGGGTAAACAGCTTGACTCCCAAACTTACTGAGTTCTTGTGAACACAAGTCTTGTTCTGAGCATGTGAAAACATGCTCAACCCTTCTGCTGAAGTAGTTTCATCACGTTCCATCAGGTAGTTGATGCTTAGCAAAGAAAGTGAGGCCAATGTTTTCAATTCAGCCCCTCTGTAAGCATCCTCTCCTGTAAATAATGGGTTCCTCCTTACGGCTAACCATTGAAGCAAGTTTCAAGAAGCGCATCCCTTAGATTTTGTGTAATTCTGCTAACAGACCAACAGAGATCGAACATCAGCATAAATAATATGTTTGAAGTACAAAAAATAAAAGAAATTCAGTTGACACTCTTTTGAGCTTATTTATGCTAAATTTGATATTTTAGCAAATAACATGGCCTGAGTACCAACGTTAAAATATGCGATCTAAGATACGTTTTTTCCTGCTCTGCTCTGTGAGTTCCTTGTTTTTGTTTTGTTGTACCAAAACCATACATGTCAAATGTACAATGTAATTTTTCTGAATTAAAAATCTAATCGAGTCTTTTTTTGAGGCTGATCACTCCACCTAAATATAAAACAGGAAGAGATGGGTCCTAAGACCGGTGATTACCTCTGCCCGACTCCATTAGTGATCATCAGCCCGTTAAAACTATTTCAAGGACACTCGGATAAAGAATCACTGATGTACAATACCTTCAATTGTAAAATTAGTTCTACTTCAGCATATAGGTTTTTAAACCTTTACAACGTTCAACCTATGTGTATAAGATAAGTATACCGATTGGTTCAAATTTTAATGATTAAATTTTTATTGTGAATTGAATTGAAAAACCTCACATCCAGGAAACAGGTGGTATTATAGTAAGCTTTCCATGTCTTTTAACATTTCCTGGTTATATCTACAGGACCCATTTGATGCTGCAGGATACTACCACCTGGCTCTAGCTGCAGCCGTAGATCTGGGCAACAAGAGGTCTCAGTTGCATCTGTGCACCCGCTTGTGCACTATCTACCACAACTTCGTAATCGACCGGGAGCTCTCTCTCTTCTTTTACCAGAAAGCGAGAAATTTTGCTGTAGAGCTTAATTTGAAGAAGATTAATATCTCAGCAGATATCCAGCAGAACATCAGTTCCTCAGTGGGGAAATAGGAAGGCATCTGTAGCATATTCCCATAGGAACACATGTTCCGGAATGATTGATACATAATTCAATGTATGTAATGTGGAAACCCCAACATGTTTATGTTGATTTCTGAAACACTAATTAAACTAATTACACCATCAACACTATCTTCAACTGCTCTGAATTATAGGATTTTGTTTACCAATAAACGTCATTAGATTGTACGTGTACTCCATAGTTCTGTTACAGTTTTCTTATTGTGTAACAGCGAAGAAGCCACTATGAGGGGAACAGTTAGTTGAGACTGTAACCCCCAAAATGGGGAACAACATTCATTCAGTTCGCCTTTCCTGGTGAAGACTAACAGATGTGAAGTTCCCTCCCATCAGAAAAATAAAAAATATCACTTGATATTAAGGCTTTATTATCAAGGCAAACCGTTTCGCTGCAGTGACAGCAGATCTGGATATTGAGCTGTGAGGTGCCATTTCAAGAGCTAAGCCAGAGTGATCCGGTCTGTGTCACCACTATGCCCAACTGGAATGCATTATAGGCAGGAACCTTCCATCAGTTCTGCTGATGCCAAAGGTAATAGGACAAAAAGTTTGTTGTCTGTAGCCACGGCTCATTGGATGTTGTATAATTTTATTGGTTGTATGAAGATTTACACAAGGTATATGGAATCGATCACACAATAAACTGTAAATTACAAAAAATAAACCATTCATCAATTGGATACACGTAGAAGTTGAACTCATTTATTTCACAGGGATCTTGCTGTTGCAGTACTGAGTAAACTATAAACTAATATATGCAGCCCCTCATTGGCCTTAAGTTAGGCTTAGCATAGCTTAGTTCTTATTTGTCAGTTTAGTCGTTGAGTACAAACAAGAGCTGCAAATTAGCTGCGACTAAATGTCCTGTAATAAAGTGCTTTGGTTTCATTTTATGGAATTTTGACAATGTCTGTGTTAGATAAAGTAATAAAATACACATCTGACCCAATAGTGAAACAGCCCAGATTCAATGATGTAATTATTATTACTATAACTATACATTTACTGGAAATCAAAGATAACATCAAAGCCATCAAGTCACATGTCAAAGACTCGGTCTTCTGTCAGTTCCCCAGGTAATAATAATAATAATAATACATTTAATTTATAATGCAGTGGTTGGAGGCTAGCCGAAACAGACAGGACAGTTGTTTTAAACATTCAAGTTAACATATACAGAATTATTCTTTATTGCGTGCATTTAACTGTTTGCCATGTATCTTGATTAGAAAGAACAGAACACATCAGCTGTTAACAAGCCTTGTAGTCGGGTTTGGGCTCTCCCTGCAAAAGCACAGCTGCCAAACCCGCGCCGAGGCATCTGTTTGCAGAACGAAGTCTAGAGTGAATTCTGGACTACACAAAATAGGGTTCTTACTCCGTGCACCCTAGAGGTGAAAGCACCCACTGCCCCTTCGCTCCCCAACAGCCGAGTAGGGCTCGTCTGCCGTGTCATATAAGTGACAGGATTGAATGGCATGGCGCTTGTGGGTCTGGGGTTTGACGAGTCCGTTGTTAATTATGTAGCTCAGATACCCAGTCTCAGTTTTAACAAACTGGTTGACAGTCAGGCCACCTCCCAGAAAGCATCTGATTACCGCCCTCAGGTGATCCATATGTTCTCCTACGATGCCCTGTGAACAACAATATCATCCAGACAGGCCGCAAAAAATAAGAAGTTCCCAACAACACCTGATTCATTAACCACTTTCATTAACCTCTGGTGCACCGCGCAATCCAAAAAACATTACAGTAAACTGTTTCAAACCCCATGGTGTTCCAAACACTGTAAGCTAACGGGAGTCAGCAGCACCTGCCAGTAACCTTTACAGAGATCACCATCAATTCATGGAACATACGTACATACAATAATAGGATTCAAACTTAAATATAGCATTCAGTATAATGGTTATTAACGCACAATCGTATGGTGCAGTTTTTTCTTTTGGGACCAAGATAATGGTTACACCATCTTCTTGATACCTCAGTGCTGCCAGAAACAATATAAGATCTAGCGCACCAGCACAAATCAGGGATTCTGTAGCTAATTCATCTCACAGCAGCATTCTCTTGAAACACCCACTTTTGTATATCTAGGAGTTTCTCTAAAAACCTTTGTGATACGCAGGACGCTGACCTGGTTTTGCGGATCAGCAGTGAGATGGGGGAGATCAGGCTACGCAGGAGTAGGCACAGGAAGATACTGCTCATCATTGTCATCCTCCTCTTCCGCATGTCTAATCAACATCAATACCCTGTGGTAAGATGTAAGACGTTCTTTCAGAGGGATAACATGCAAGAGGTTTTGGTTAAACCTCTCTGTCAAATCAGTTTTAGGATATTATGGGCTAGTCTTGATGCTTTTAATCCCCAACAGTTTGAAGAAATCTCTTCCCTGGACATGAAGTTGGTGATCTTGATCCTGATCTTTAAGAATGTCCTTAGGAAACTCAACTCTTGCAAAAAAATTTAAAAAAGGCAATCAACCTTGTCTTGACAGTTTTAAGGGGGAAACCCCAGGATACCTGGTAGCATAGTCAGAGATAACCAGCATGAAGCCATTTCCTGACCTGCTTCTTTCTACTGGACCCACAATATCCATACCTTTCAGATGGAGTAGCTATAAGTGTCCATACCTGGAGGGGAACATTAGAGGGATATCTGGACTAGGTTTGTTGACACACACATAGGACAGCCTCTGCACTATCAGCCACATCAGCCCCAAGACCAGACCAGTGGAAATGTCTGCTCCCAGGGAAGTGAAAGACCAAGTTCAAGAACAATTCCTCTTAGAGATTTAGGTTCGAGGGCCCCACGGTCTTCGAATGATCTAGCCTGCTGTAAAGAAGGGGTGAGAATATCTTCATTTTATTGCATTGACTGGATGTCAGTTGGTATTTGAAATCTCAAAGCTGTGATGGGTGTGGTTCTACGGATTCATGTGTGTAGGCGTTTTGGAAATTTTTCCTGTCAATCCTGGCTACGTGTTTTCAAATCTGCCAGGCTTAGTTTCAATCTCACCATTGTAGAAAGGAAGATCCCAGAGAGGTTGGATGTACTGTTCGGCCTACTGAGCTTTCGCCTTGGCTGAGTGAAGCATGACATACCTTCCTGGCATACAAGAGATCAAGCAGAATAGGCAGGTCCTACCATTTATTTCCACAGTGGTTTCTCTCCGATGCTGCCGGGGTTTCCTCTTTGGCTGATGACCTCTGGTTGCATAGAACATCTGGGTTAGTTCTATTTTCACCTACTTAAACATGATTGGTGAGCTTTTTTTTATACTTTATATTAAACCAAAGCTGTTAAAATGTGTCCTACTGTGTTTCCAACATTCTTGTAGTAGGGTTTCATCTCAATGACCCTTCAAATTGGCCCAATAATTCAGCCTGAGTTCGGTTCTCCTGATTATCAGCAGCATTTCTCCCAGCACTACATTGCAGACACTGGGGATGTTCTGAATGCTGCACCACATGTTCTTATTGCCTGAGCTTGTTCTTCTTCCAGTGTTTGTAGATTTGTCTCTGATGCACACATGTTTACTAGACAGCCATAATCCAGAACTGAAATATAAGTCCAAGAAACTTGACCTCTCTGACCTGCCCAAGTATCTGTCCATACACCTCCAGGGTCACCTTTTTAGTTTTTTGGAACCGGATCAATTCATATGTTTCTACAGAGAGTAAGAATAGAATAGCATCGAATATATCTTTATGGTCCACCAGGCTGGACATTTGTCTTCAGCTCACCAATCACATGATACAACACAGCCGGTGGAATCCCAACCTATATGTCCATTCCTCTACTTTACACTTTCCTTTTTAGATATTTTAAATTCTTCCCTATAATCTGAAGGGCCCCATCACCAGCATAAAGCGACTTTGTTATTATTCTGTGTACCCGTTCAAAAATGTAATTTATCATTATATTAGATAATATTGGTCCACATGCTGTCCTTCTCAATGTTCCCTTTTTGACTGCATACACCTCGGAGCGCTCTACAGCTACCCTGAATCGTATTTGCCTTCCAAATAAGAAAACCTGTAGTAAAGCCCAGTTAATTCATCCTGATGAGAAGTCCTTCCTCTCAAAGCATGTTGGAGGCCTTCTGTACATCAAAGAATACAGTTATCGCCATTTCTCTAGTTATCTGTGCTTTTCGGATCTCTGATTCTAAGCATAACAATGAGTGCAGAGTGTTTCTCTATTTTCGAAATCTCCATTGATTATTAGACATGAGATTTTTGTTTTCTAAGAAATGTGTTAGTGTCTGTGTTACTATTCACTCCATAATCTTCCCTCCATCAGCTCGATGGGTCAGATGGATTTTTACCTTATTTGAATACAATGACTGCAAAAAGAGGGAATATTAAATGTTTCCCATAATAAGTTGAGCTTCCAGAGAACTACTGCAAGTGTGCTATCTGCTAAAAAACCTTTCTGATGCATTTGATAGAATGCATCAATCATCTTAACTTCCTAGGTGTTTTGATTAATGTTTTAAAAAACAGGCCTAAACTTTCATCCCAGACAAGGGTATATTTCCGAAAAGTTCCCCGTCCGTCCGCCTGTAAGGAAAGCAGTCTCCCTGACTGAACTCCAAACGAAGGTGAAGTTATGTCCACTGGATTTTTCGTCAAAAAGCTCTCCCTAAGGAGTAAAATATGAAGTATTACAGTGTGATACATGCACGATACATCTCCTCGAATTGGTTCAAATGCACCAAATTTGGACAAAATTGGATCAAGGTGATTATGCCCGAAAAAACACGTTTCCCTACGAAATAACAGTATAATACAAAATAACAGAGTAAAACATGATGTATACAAGAGAGATATCAATGAGACGATTCATCTGCACCAAATTTGGACAAAATGGAAAAAGTTTGGCCCTAGTGACGGAAATATACAACCACTCTTTCCCAGAATCAATCATTGTGTCATTACGTCCACAGGTGACTCAAGAAGATGAAGAGTTGACGAAGGGTGCTAGGCCAGACAGGTTTGCCAGGATCCCCGTAAGAGGAGTGGGGTTGAAAGATTTCCCCCACTCTGACAGCGATAGTAATTACTGACTAACACAGGTGACATAAAAATTATCCTATCCTCCCTTGAAAAATAATTCCAGTAGAAATGGCGATTAAAACTCTATTTAGGAAGAAATCCAGCTGTTATATTATAAAGTAATCGACAAGGAATGTGTGAGAGATACAGCCCAGTACTATTATTTGACTGCAGTCCTTTATGAAGAGCGAGTAAATTTGTGATCGCATTCTAACATTTATAAAGATAAGAATAAGAGGAAGCGCCGCTTCCTGCTGCACTGGTTCTTATTCTGGTCACCTGATGGAGCTAAAGTACCAACAATATCATTGTTTCTGATGGCGCAAAGTTTCTCCAATATGTTACCTCTTACTTTGTTTTGGTTCTCCACATTTCACATAGAGAAATACCTACGAGCCAGAACCACTGGTTTGTGAAGTCAGAATAACATTAAATATCTCGTTATAATGTAAGTGGGTGGGATTTATTTCATCAAGTTAACATTTTGTCTCCAGGATGAGCAATGTAAGGATATGATTGACTTTGAGATGGGCCAAATTTTCATGGCTACAATTTGAATATTGTCTATGTATTCATCAGAAAAATAAATACATTCTTACTGAAATTGGACATGAGTAGCAATGAACCGGTAACAACCTGCTTAAACAAGCAGCTGCAAGTTCAAAACACGGGAGTAATGTTGTATACGTTTTCGCCATAGAAATAAACTTATAATTTCTGAAGATTTTGAATTAAAAATGTAATATATAACGTAAAAGAATATTTAGGATAAGAGCCATCCATCTTCTTCCATAGCCAAGTTTTACATTTTACAGTCATTAATTTCTGGTTATTGATAATAAATAAGTTAATTAATTAAGGCTCTGTCCTATCAAAAATGACACTTAGTGTTGACTTTCCGTGGGTATACAAAAAGTTCAATGTAGTATTTTTTCATTGCTGCTTCTACTGCTGACACCAGTCAACAGTAGAAGCAGCATGATGATGAAGAAGGTAAATACCCTTCGGCAAAAGCAAACACATTCCAGGTTTACTATCAATGGCCACGACCAAGCATGTAGATGAACTAATAATAATAATAATAATAACAATAATCATTGATAAATATTATTATGGATAAGATTATGCTTGACATAGTTGTAGAGGAACACTTAATTGTTTTTATGCAGAATAATTTGCTTAAATGTTGGTCTCATGCTCCATTAAAAGTTAATTGTCGTTTGCCCCATTTGTCCATATATTTTTATATATATGTATAGATATATTATACAGTATATATTGAAATTCCCAGAAATGTTGTTGGGCACCACGTTCAATATTGATAACTAAAGGGCAAATGGTGGAAACCAACAACAAACTTTTAGTAGAGCAATAGATCAACATTTAAACAATTAAATATACAATATTTATATATATTGCAGCTTTCATTATTGACAATGTTGTATATTATTCATTTATTTGGTTATTTACTGAATGAGGCCACAGTTTTGTGCTATAATGAAATACACAAAGGATAACCTGAAGTTAAAATACAAATGTTCTGACACTGCAGAGAAGTAGAATCATATATGTTTTGTCTACTATTTGCTAACATCTTTTATTATTTTTTCATCAAACTTTAATTATTTTTCTTCAAACTTAGAACTCACTTCCTTTGTACCATATATACATATATAATATTTGTAAATATTTATACAAAGGAAGTGTAGAAGTTTTTTTAGTTTGTTTAGAAGATTAAAAATATGCTTGACCTCAATTTTGAGTTGTTACTTTATAATAAAGATAGTAAAGGTCAGTTAAACTAATTAAAATGGACTATTTTCCATGAAATATAGAATTCCTGAAAAATCTGTGCTTTCATTATGATGCATTTAATGTTATTTCATTTCCATACATACATAGTAGGGGCAGCCACTTCCGGAGATACTGTGAAACCAAAGGCTAAAGCTTATGTTTATTCCCTCTGAGGACGACGCAGTGAGCACTGAATCCCCGGGTATCATTGTCCATTTGTCCAAACTTAAAATAGTTATCATCATTAACTTATTCATCAGGAAAATGTTTCTTCGTTGTTTCTCTACCTCTTCAACCAGTAAACACAAGAAGTCCAGAATTATGAATATGGCGGATAGTGGAGGAGTCGCACGATGTTGGGCTCGCTTCACAAGTTCTGCAATGAACCGTCTTCATAGACCATAAACCCTCCAATCAAAAAGCAAGAGTCGTCAATTCCAAACTAAGACACTTAGGAGAGGAACATGCAGAGAAAACCAGAACAAAACGAACAAGAAAATCCTATGGAAACTACAGCTGCTTACAAAGCTATGAAGAGCTATATGACGACACAGAGGAGGAATCCACAAACAGGGAAATTCTTGCAACACGTTCACTGACACATGATTTCCCCAAACCATCGAAGGAATCTATGCCGGCTGTCAAAGAAATTAAGGGACGATTACTGACGCAATCCAAACCAATCGGGGAAATGGAAGAAAGAATCACACAGGAAGACGACATAAACAACTTTCAATAACAAACTGAACAGCTGTGCAGCCTTTACAAGTTAAAATACAAAATCAGGAAGACTGAGGAAGACACTCTAATTGAAGGTCTGGTAAAGACTCAACAGGCCAGTCAGGAGGTCCAGCTTTGTCATGGACTGTCCCCTGAGCTCAGCGGAGGAAGTGTGGTGAGAGGAGGACATTAACCAAGCTGACATCCATCCTGGACAACACCTATCACTTACTACATGAGACTGTGGGAACTCTGAGCAGCTCCTTCAGCAGCAGACTCCTACACCCACAGTGTGAGACAGAGGACTGCCACAAGTCCTTTGTCCCGACTAAAGTCAGACTTCCTGTGAGACTGTGTTGTGTCTGAAACACAGAACACTGTAACCTACATTCTCTACCTCAATGAACACCATGTGTGTATCTGATAATCACCCACTCACTGAACACCATGTGTGTATCTGATAATCACCCACTCACTGAACACCATGTGTGTATCTGATAATCACCCACTCACTGAACACCATGTGTGTATCTGATAATCACCCACTCAATGAACACCATGTGTGTATCTGATAATCACCCACTCAATGAACACCATGTGTGTATCTGATAATCACCCACTCAATGAACACCATGTGTGTATCTGATAATCACCCACTGACCACACTCCATGTGTGTATCTAATAATCACCCACTGACCACACTCCATGTGTGTATCTAATAATCACCCACTGACCACACTCCATGTGTGTATCTAATAATCACCCACTGACCACACTCCATCTGTGTATCTAATAATCACCCACTGACCACACTCTGTGTGTGTATCTAATAATCACCCACTGACCACACTCCATGTGTGTATCTAATAATCACCCACTGACCACACTCAGTGTGTGTATCTGATAATCACCCACTGACCACACTCCATCTGTGTATCTAATAATCACCCACTGACCACACTCAGTGTGTGTATCTAATAATCACCCACTGACCAAACACCATGTGTGTATCTAATAATCACCCACTGACCACACTCCGTGTGTGTATCTGGTAATCAGACATCAGTGTGTTCCTCTAATTCTTTATATTTGCATGCAAATTATTCCTGTACTTGTGTATGTACATGTATGTGTATATATATATAAATATATATATATACTGACCTTCAGATAAGTTGACAACCTTTAACTAACTGAACCCCGGTCTCCCCAAGATGGATGTGACTTCAACTGTGTACCGGACCCACTAATTGACTATTGTGGAAAAGACAATGCACATGAACGAACCAGAAAAACCATAAAACAATTCATGACTGATCTGAACTTAATTAAGATTTGGAGACGCTGTAACTCGGTAAGACAGGGTATTCATGCCTTTGGCTAAACTTACTCCAGAATCCGATTATTTTCTACTTTCTAACAGTTGAAACAGTTTTATTTCCAAACTCCGTTCTTCACTCACCTTGAGTGATGCTGAAAAGCTGGTTCACGCGTTCGTCTCCTCCAGACTGGATTACTGTAACGACCTTCATCACTTCTCATCGGGATCCCTGATAAAAGTCTTCAAAGACTTCAGTATGTTCAAAACATCTGAAGGATCCTGATGAGAGTTCGTAAACACGAACACATCACCCCTGTTCTTTATTCCCTTCATTGGCTTCCCATCTCCACCAGGATTGATTATAAGATCTCTCTCCTCACTCACCAGTGTATCCATGGTAACGCACCCCCCTACCTGAAAGAACTACTCACCCCACTGACCTCAACACCATCCCTCCGTTCTACCCACTCATACCGCCTCCTCCTTCCCCGGACTAAGCTCAGCACCATGGGTGATCGGGCCTTCTGTTCTGCTGCCCCTCGTCTGTGGAATGCCCTCCCTGACCATCTGAGGGCTCCACAGACCACAGACACATTTAAAAAAGGACTTAAAACTTTCCTTTTTAGCGAACCTATAACTTTAATTAACATTGCTGCTTTTTAGTCATGTTTTTATATAGTTATTATTAGATTTTTTATTGATGCTTTTATCTGCTTTTACTTTTTAGCACTTTGAGATTTGATCCAAATATAAAGTGCATTATAAATTAAATGTGTTATTATTAGTTGTTAATTACCAAAAAAGCGAGAAATGCTGGTATGATAGTATGTCAATGTCAGATAATTCTGAATTTCACTTATTATTCCTATATAATTAGCCTAAATTTATCCATTCTCAGGTTTCGCTTTCAAGACACCCGAGAGGCATAAGAATAGGCGAGACTAAAGCAGCGCATATCTCTCCTTGCGAATGATATAGTCCTATTCCTAAAAAAGCCAGATACCTATAT